>JAJLVN010000005.1:152033-200220 GCA_030570315.1 Pichia sp. NRRL Y-12827
AAAAAAAAAAAAAAAAAAAAAAAAAAAATATCTTATACATATACATAATATCACTCGTTTATCTTTTTTTTCCCTTCCTTTTGATTATTTGTTTATTTATTTGTTACCATATTCCGCTTTATTTTATTCTATTTCTTAATTTTCTAGATTTTTTTGTTTTTTCCTTCTTTTTTCTTCCATAGATTTTACTTCTATTTTTCTCATTCATATTATTATTTTTATTTTTATTCTGTTCCTTTATAAATATATCATATAATTAAACTAATTCATAAAAACTTACACATCATCTTTATTGCCATCACGATCTTCTTCTTTTTTATCGTCTTTCTTCATATCATCACTTTTTTCTTCTACACGCACATTAAATGGATTGATAGACTTTGTATAGCTCTGTGCCTTCTGTATCTTCTTGCCTTTTCTCTTCTCATTTTTTATCAACTTAATCCTATATGAATCTACTAATTGATCAATTTTATCATCATCATAATCAGGGTATTCATCCTCACATTTATCTCGATATTCCATAACTTTAATCTCCAATTCTTTTTTTGATTCATGATCTAATATGTTTTGATCAATAGATAAATTGGCCAATTTTTTAACCTTTTCAACACTTTTATGCTTAGCTAATTGTAATTGTCGATTGTAAAAATGTTTACCTTTAGATTCTTGCGTATCCCGTGATTTGACACTTGTTATACTACGTTGAATATGACCTGAAGTTCCTGAGCCTTTCGCTGATGAAAGTCCTATTCCGTTGTATGACATTATTAGAGACCTGCCTGTAGACGTGATAAAGAATCTTTTTTTTGTATTGATAATTTTTGTCATCCTATACATGGCTGGAATAATCATGTCTTCTTTCAACCGCGTATTTGAAAAAGTTACTTGGTAATCATCCTGAACATGACATTTTACTAATACGTGGAGAATCCAAACTCTTTTAGGGAAGCATTTATTTAATCTTCTTATTAGATTTCTTTTAATGTTATCGATATGCCACAACAAACAATAAGTCGATTTTTTAGCGTTAAGAAAAAACAAAGTGAAGTCAAGAAAAATGATCAAACTGGACAGGATCATGATGAGACTGTGAATAAAAAATTAAATTCTAATGAAACAGTTGGTAAGGGTAATAAACTTGGTGCTACAATAGCTCGTGATGTACCAAAATCTTCAGATTCGGAAGCATTTGCACTTAATAAATCCACACTCAAACCTACATTTAGTGAACCTTCTGTAGATACTATTGGTTTTGAGGGTAAAGCAACAAGCAACAATTTAGAAGTATTGTTAAATGAGAATAACACACACCTTGAGGCTACATCAAACCCTACACAGCTACAAACCTTTGCATTTAATGAAATTAAAACTTTGCCCACTAGACCCGTTATCAAAAAAGAAATTAGGAAAAGAAAACTAAAAGATGAAGATGGTTCCAATAAGAAACCTAAAAAGTTAACAGAATTTGAACAACAGATTTTAGAATTCAAGTTAGATCATATGGATAAACTTCTATTTATTCAAAGTGGATACAGATATAAAATGTTTGGAGAAGATGCAGTTATTGCCTCGAAGATCCTAAATATTAAACTCACAGAAGGGAAAATTTCGTTTGATTTAAACAATCCGGATAAAAATGATTATCTATATTCAACTTTTGCACAATGTTCAATCCCACTTGAGAGATTGATTATTCATGTTAGAAGATTAATAGTTAAAGGATACAAAATTGGTGTTGTTGATCAAATTGAAACTTCTGCTATTAGATCCGAAAGTAAAACAAAATCTAGAGTTTTTGAGCGTAAAGTGACAAAAATTTACTCATCTGGGACATTTATTGATGATATAGACCTAGAGAAAAATGTTACAGGTAAATCAATCATTTTTGTGAAAGAATCACTGGAAAACCATTTGACAATAGTTTCAATTAACGTGTATTTTAATGAAATTGTTTATGATCAATTCGATGATGATTTTACAAGACTTGGTTTAGAGTCACGATTCCACCATTTAGAACCTATTGAAATTCTGACTATTGGTGAAATTGGAAAACATACACAAATGTGTATTTTTAACTTCATTAAGTTCAATGACAGCAATACATCAAATATAACTTATAAAAAATTATCATCAAATTTGAAATCTTTTGATGACATATTAACTGATTTCAAAGAGAAAGAAAATAAAAATAATGCGGTTTTTGCATTTTTATCAAGTTTAGATATAAATTTATTGAATACATTCAATCAATCATATGAATATTTAAAAGAATTTGATTTAACTTCTATATTTGACCATTTGGAAAACTTTAAAAACTTCTCAAATGTAAACAAAAATATAATTCTAGACTCAAATGTTTTGAAAAGTTTAGAAATTTTCACTAATGTTACAAACGATACAGAACAGGGTTCATTATTTTATCTCATAAATCACACATATACAAAATTTGGTCAAAGAATGTTAAGAAATTGGTTAGGTAGACCGTTAATTGATAAATCATTGATATCTGAACGACAAGATGCAGTTGAATCACTTGTAAATAAAATGAGCTCAGTACCAATAGAAAGAGTTATCAGCATTTTGAAACATTGTCCCGATTTAGAATTAATACTGTCTAGGATTATATATGGTAGATCGAATAGGAAGGAAGTCTATTTGTTTTTGAAGAGAATAAATGAATTTCTGAAAGTTTTCAAAAGTTTAAGGTGTGAATTGATCTCTGTTGAAGTTTTAAAATCAAATTTGTTATATTCCTTTTTTCAAGAATTAAAAAAGATTTCAGAATCGGATTTACTAGATGTTGAAGATTATTTATCAATGATCTACTCACCATCTGCAATTGATACAAAATCATTAGATCATATAGTTACATATTTTAACACAAACTTCTATAATTATGATGTGATTCAATTTCATAAAGACGAAATTTCCAAAGTTAATGATTTATTGAATTTGGAACTCCAAACATTGAGAAAGTTAACCAAAAATAAAGATTTGCAATTCATGAAAGTCAATAATGAACCATATTTAATTCAAATTAGAAAATCAAATATTAAAAATGTTCCATCTGACTGGATTAGAATAAGTGCAACATTAAATTGTGCGAGATATAGATCACCGCAAACCAATAAGCTTTATAAAACGCTGCAATATCACGAAGATGTTTTAAAGAATGTATGTGATGAACAATTTCAAGATTTTACTAAAAGAATAAGTTCGAATCATCCGAAAATTACAAAGATGATCAGAAAACTTGCATTATTTGACGCCTTGTTGTCTTTATCTGTTGCATCTACTAATTATAATTTTCATAAACCAAAAATTGTTGATATACCAACAATCCAAATCAAAAATTCAAGAAATCCAATTTCTGAAAAACTATTAAAAGAGAAGACAACAAATTCAACAAATTCACAGCACACCTCATCATATATTGAAAACGATTTTTCAATGCAATCTCCATTAAATGAAAATATGAGAGTTGCTTTAATAACAGGCCCAAATATGGGTGGTAAATCATCATTCATGAGACAAGTTGGTTTAATTGTAATATTATCACAAATTGGATGTTTTGTACCATGTGACGAAGGGTCTGTATTAGGTGTTTTTGAAAATATTTGTATTAGATTGGGATCTAATGATGATATTTTCAGTGGTAAATCAACATTTCAAATTGAGTTACTTGAATGTTTTAAAATATTAGAAAAATGTTCAAAGAATTCAAGCAATAGTTTAATTTTAATAGATGAGTTAGGTAGGGGCACATCAACTATTGATGGCTGCAGCATTGCATGGTCGGTTTTAGACTATATCGTGAACGATATGAATGATAAATTACTATGTTTATTTGTTACACATTTTAAAGAGTTGGAAGTTTTTGAAGATTTGAGTAATGGAATAGTCAGAAATTACCATCTTGGCTATAAAATTATAAAAAACAATAGCGTTAAAAGTTCTGATGTTGATAGTCCAAGCTACAATAATACTAGTTCTATTGATAATGATATCTTATTTACGTATAAGCTGACACCTGGTTATAGTGCTGGATCCTATGGTGTTTACTGCGCAAAAATTGCAGGATTACCAAATGAAATTATTAGAAAGGCAGATGAAATTTCAGCTACTGAGGAAATAAAACATATAGCCAGTAAAGTTGATAAAGTCATACATCAAATAAACAACAAAAATATAAAAGATTTATATAATGGAATTGATTTAATTTAAAATAATATATTCTATTAGATTTTTACAGAAAAAACATTTTATACATAGTATACAACTTAATTACTTTTATCTTTTTTAAATTTTCAAAAATTTCTTACTTAAACTTTCAGAACCATTATTTTGTAAAGTATACGTGATATCACCAATATCCGTACCTTCAAACTTCATAATTTGAGAATCGTTATCGTGAATTATGCTGATGGAACTGAAATCTTTAAATGGATCGCTCTCGCTAGTTAAAACAGTCGAACTACTAGTTTTTCTTTTACTTCTAAGAGTACCCATAGAGGATGTTGTGCTTTGCTTATTAATTTTAGTTGACAAGTTATTGATTGGTTTTTTTTTAGGATTAATGATTGGGATCATTGGTGGTTTTTGGTTTCTCAATAATGCCCATTGGACATTTTTAAAAAATGGATGAGATTTGATTTCAGATGCACCCGAATGTGATCCCAGCCTCTTTGTCTCATCTTTAATTAACAATTTTCGAATCAGGCTTTTACAACTATTTGAAAGTTGATTATAATCAGGGAACTGTACTTCATTTTTCAATATATTTGAAAAGGTTTGGTTTCTAGTCAATCCTTTAAATGGTGTAATTCCAAATAACATTTCGTAAATAAATATACCTAATGTCCACCAATCAACAGCGGATGTATGACCCTTACCCCAAATAACTTCAGGTGCTATATATTCTTCAGTACCAACAAAGGAGTTTGTCCTAAATCCGTTAATACACGCATTGGTATCTAATTGAGGTAAACTTGTGGAAGATTTGGTACTTGAAATAAATGCAGGGTTTGCTGCATTAACTGACTGTTTAGATAAATCAAAATCACTTAACATAATGTGACCAGATTGGTGTAACAAGATATTTTCAGGTTTCAAATCTCTATAAATGAACCCCATTAAATGAAGATATTCTAAAGCAGCTGTAACTTCTGCTGCATAAAATTTCGCATCATTTTCGGAAATACATTTCATCCGACGTGTTTGTAGTGCTCTAAAGAATTCTCCACCCATACAATATTCCATACATAAATAAAGATGATCTTCAGATTGAAATGAATGGAAAAGTGAAACAATAAACGGGTGATTTGCTGTTGCTAGAATGCCTTGTTCTGCTAAAACTCGTTTTATTTTCTTACGTTCAATCATTTCCTTTTTATTGAGAATTTTCATTGCATACAAATTCTTTGTCTCCTTTTCCCTTACAAGGTAAACTTTACCAACGTCACCTTTACCTAATAATTTAAGTTTTTCAAAGGATTGTGGACCAACCTGGATGTCAGTTATTCTCATTGAATTACTTGCATAATTTCTTGACTGTAAAAGTGCACTTTTAGATATTTTAATTTCACCAATATGGTTTGTTAAGACATCAACTTTGGAGTCACCATTTGAATAAGATGAATGATTACTTTCAGCCATATGTCTTAAACTCAAAGGTGCAGATGTTACTCTTCTTAATCTTTTTTGAATGAAACCAACTGGTTCCGCCTTTAATGGTTTCAACTCATCCCTTACTTCATCGGTTTCTTCAGGTTCGTGATGTTTATCATTAACAGTGATTTTTGGTGAACTATTAATCTTTGGATTTGAGTTCTCTTTTGCTGTTATCTCATTTCCATCATTTTCAGAATGTGACTGTTCAGTTAAATCTAATTCTTCAATGGTATCATCAACTTTGGATTCATTATAATTGGCCTTTTCTTGATTCTTAACTAATGGACTAGAAGGAGCTCTCATTCTTCTAATTTTCTGCATGATTGAGGTAGAGTGGTCATCACTATTATCATCACCTGTAAGAATTTGTGACGAAAACAGTTGATTTTTATTTCCATTTTGATTACTAGTGTGATTTCCATTTTGACTTCCATTTTGACTTCCATTTTGATTTCCGTTTTGATTTCCGTTCTGATTTCCGTTGGCATGACCATTTGTGCTGGTATGTCCATTAGATGCAGTAGCATTTGTGGTTGCTGTGTCTTCTTCGTTTAATAATGTATTTGAATCTTCGTGGGCATTGAATTTGAACAAATTTCTGATTTTAGTTAATCTTCTTGGTCTAGTAAGCTCATCTTGTGTATCATCCACTTGCTCTTTGGTATCTTTATTGGTATTTGAATGTTGGTGTTCATCTATAGCTTTATCATTTGTGAATAAGGTAAAATAGTCTTCATTCTTGATATCGGATGCAGAGGGCGTTTTCACAGTTCCACCAGGAGTTGTAGCAACATTGTGTTTTTCTTTGGTTCCAGGAGGAGTCTGAAGGAATGGATCAATATTATCAACAATCTTAATGGTGGTATGAGAACTATCAGTGATATTGGTATTATTGGAATCTGTTCTTGAAGTAGCAACGTCGCCAAGATTATTACCATTGTTGTTGTTGTCGGAACCAAATTGAAATAATCTACCGATTGAAAGTTTCCTAGAATTTGATCTAGATCTACTCTTATTTTTCATTCCAGGAGGCTGATCAAACGTCAGATCAGTGAGTTCATCTTTTTCATTACTCATAGTTCCCATAGTGGGTACTATTTTATTACCGGATGATTCCGGTGGTGTGGCCAATGGGAATGAAACTTTTTCATTGTTGGAATTCGTCTTTTTATGATTGTTCGGTTGATGTTTATTGGAATTTGACATGTTTCTATAATGACAATAATTTTAAATGCAGAAAAATGATGCAATTGACAACCGTACCAGCTTATAATTTACAAATCTGTGATTGTATATGCTTAATAAATATAACAGAATTCGTATGATGCAGGAATAAAAATACGCTAATCTTGATTTTGTTTTGAATGAAAGAGTATTTTTTCAAATTGATATGTACTGATTCTTTTGATATTTTCTTTTTTCCCAAATATCAATAGAAGAAAAGAGTCAGAATCTCACAGTATATGATACTGGCCTTTATTTCTTTGTAACAAAGTAAGGAAAACCAAACAAAAATAAACAAAACAAACTATTGAAGTTTGCTAATTGGCCGTTTAGTTCCTAACTGTCCAATGTTCTGCACAATACAACGCGACTCAGCCCTTTTTACGTAATCACAAGTATAGATTTCATCTATGACAAGATTTATATTTAAGTTATTGTTTATAAGGTTAAAATGTTTAGAATACACAGCAAGCTATTTGGCTAAATGAGGAGGTAAAAGAAATGATGCAATAGAGTTTTTAATGTAATAAATATGTTGGCAATTTCCACAAACCATCTTACCTTCAATAATTTGTGTTTCCATGAGAAGAGAGTGTAAATCTTTCAACATAACTTCATTTTGATCAATGTCTTCTGGTTTTTGTGCTGGTAAGGCATTATTTCCTAAATCAGATGCAACTTTGACTAACGCAGCCCAATCAAGTCTTTCTAACATCGATATTATAAAATCTGCATCAAACTCTTGTTCTTCCAGTTGTAATTGACATTCTTCAAATCCAAGTGGGAAAGACTTTTCCGTGCCATCACAACTTTTAACGGCACACCTCACAAAGTTAGTTGTTAATAATTTCATTATTTTTGTGTAATGTAGCTTATCTTGTTGAGAAATGAAGTAACCTACTTGAAAATATTCAAATTATGTATTTTTTAAAATTTTTCTGGTGTGAAAAATCAGAAAGCTGAAAAACTATTTTTCTCATTTTCAATGATTCTATTTTAACTACATTACAATGTGCTAAGTACTTTATCGAATTTTTTTGAGTGTAGAATATATTATTGATTATAAATAGAAGATATAGTTAGAAAAGTGTTCATAAAAGTGTGCTAAAGTAGTGAATCAGTTTAATTAACAAGTTTTCTCATTCTTGTTTCTAAAGCTGAGGCTTCTTTTTTTTTATCTAAACCTTTTAGAGCACTAATTAATCCATAACGTAATTGAGAGTCTTTCATTTGATTACGAATATCGGCATTCTTGAATCCTAATTTAAAAAGGGTATGAAATGACTTCATTGATTGATTTGTAACAGCAAACATTTGAACTAATTGTGCAAATCGTTCAAAATTTCCAATATAGTCTTTTAACCAAATTGAAGTTTTCATAATTTTATAAGTAGGAACAACTTCTAATTGACTTTTTTGAAATATCACTTGTTTCTTCTTTCTTGATCTTTCATTTTTATTGAATTCATAATTCAGAAGTATTCGTTGTTTGATATTTAAAATCTTAATTTCAGGTTGATTGTATGATGTCAATAGGCGTCGGAACAATGATTCTTCGTAGTTATGTAACTTTAAATTATGTAATTGATCAAATATTTTCATTATTGTATTGTTTATCAAATCATTTGGCTCTTTTTTCAAAGTTATCTTAGTTAGCAGACGATCAGCTATCTTTTCAATGTTGGAATAATACTCACTATTTGAGATTAAATTTTGTTTTAGAGAATTGTATGAAGTGTCAATTTGTAATAAATAAATTTGGAATTCATCATCGTATTCAGGTGTCCTTGATACTGTCTTTTTGATTTTCTTAGTTTTGGAAATATGATTCAATGATTCGTAGATATGCTCTTGTTGCGTTTGTTCTTGATTGTCGTTTTTTATATACAAATCAAGTAGCTTCTGCTTTTCACTTTGTATAATGTCTAAAAAGTTCAGGTTTTTGATCATTATACCATTATCACTTTGAACGGCTGCAAATGATGATTCAGTTAAAGTGTCATCACGAATAACTTCAACTTTTGTTGTATACATTTGAATAATAGGCGGCAAAAGCATAAAAAAAGCTAAATGTGAAGTAAAGGAATATAATTTCAATTCATCATAAACATTCCATTTATTTGAATTCTTTGAAATAGTTGGTCTTTTAGAATTTATGTGAAACGACCGCTTAAATTGATTTCTAAATAAGCTAAAATTGGTCCGAGAAAATCCCTGTGGCTTAGTGAATACACTTTTCATTTTAAATACTTTTCCAACAAACGACATGATAATTTATGTGGGAAGTCTGTTGGGATTCCTTGTTAAATAAAGATAGATAACGAAAGTATGTATTTTACTTAAACAAAAACTCAAAAAAACAAAACTCAAAAATCATCTCACGTCTCGCAATAAGAATAGACTTCAGCCAATGAGAGCAAAGCAAGTATAAAAAATAAAGTTTGTTTTTTATCCCAAAAATTGTTAGCAATGATTGATATTTAAAGTATTATAAGTATTAATATAGATAGCTTAATACTTATGGTACTTTTTAGATTAAGAAAAATTAAAACACAATATTTGATTGCCAGGTTCCAAAACAAGTTACTTACAATCTTTTAACAAAAGTAGGTGTGCTCTCAGAGAAAAAAGTTTACATTGGTACAAGTAGGACGTTTATGTGCTAATCTAACTATCATGTATTAACAATTTTACAACTATTTGCTATAATTAAGAGGTGAACTGTGATCAATTTGGCTGAAGGCCAAGAGTATACAACTATAAGCCGATCGACCTCGAAATTCTTCAAATTTTGTCCGATGCCAACGATGGATCTCATGCACTATAGCATGTAAGCTTATATGCTAATGAAATTAAATAACATACAAGAAGCGACATTTTAGAATGATTCAATCCTTATATCTTTCAGCAGAACTCAACAATGTTACAGATTTAAAGCCATTAGATTCAACCGAAGAGCCATTTGAATATACTTTCAAAATTAAATGTTCAAAATGTGGTGAAGCTCACGCTAAACCTGTTACAATCAATCTATACGAGAAATATGAAGTTGATGGTTCAAGAGGTGAAGCAAACTTTGTAGGTACTTGTTCATTTTGCAAAGAAAAATCAAATATAAACATCCAATTACCAAAACATTTTGAAGGTTATAAATTAGAATATAATGGAAGTCAGATAAAAATGCTTGAAATTGATTCAAGAGGTTTCGAATTGATTGAATTTATTCCTGATGAACCATTTACTTGTAAAGGTAGTAATAGCAATTCTGTGTTTAGAGATGTTTTGCTAGATGAAGGGGAATGGTACGATTATGATGATGTAATATGTCAAGAGACTTCAATTACTGATGTTAAATGGGAACTAAAGTAGGTGTTGATTGAATAGTTTATTGGTAGTCATATATAATGGATACTAGGTAGAATTTATTTTAGTTTTAAAAAAACAATTACTAGAAAACAGAAAGTTTTATTTATTATTGCACATTAAAGTAGTTTATTTATCCTTAATCTTTATATAAAGTAACTTAGAAAGCGAGCTTAGTGAAGAACCACTTGTTCTTACCAGATTGGTGTCTTTCTTCGAAAACTTTCTTAACAGCCTTCTTAGCATCTTCTCTTTGAGATGGTTCGTTTAATGATTCAACAGTGACAGCAGTCTTGAATGGTTCAACATCAAAACTGTATCTGGTTGGCATTAAATGGTTGTAGTTGACTAATTTAACAAATGGCTTAACCTTAGTCTTCTTTGCAACCTTCTTTGCACCCATACCTTTGGTAACCTTTAATGGAGCTCTTTCAACACCTGCAACAATAGCATGTGGGAATGGGTTTGCTTTGGTACCTTCGTCAAATTGCTTGACGATGACAACCTTCTTACCTGCGTTTCTACCTCTGACAACGACAGCTATATCAAAGAAAAGTTAAAAAAAAAGTGTTGTTAGTATTTTGTCAAAAGCTTTAATATTGTCTCTTACTAAATTATTGAAATTAATTAGAATGATTGAATTGAAACGCCAAATCAAAATAAGCAATGTGTGTAAATGATTCAAGTGGTTGTTTCATTTTCATGAATTTTTCACTTATAATGTAGGGTTCTCACGCTTTACTGTACTTATTGTTATATCAACGACTTGAAATTGCCAAATTCATTATGGTACAAAAACATCTTGATTTAAATTTGTTTGTTCTCGTAGCTTATTTCAATTTAGCCAAATTGTTTACTTCTACTGAATGTTCAACGATCATTTTCCAGTCAAATTAAATGTAATATAATTCAACATTCTTCATTTTTTTCAGTATTGTTTCAAGGACTAAAAGACATGTGCTGTTTTATTAAAATAGTAAGTTAAGTAATACATACCAACTTTACCAGACTTGATGAACTTAGCCATTTTGTTTAATAGATTGTATGTGTTAAATAAAAGTTCCTTTAGACCAAGATTTGTAAATCAGTAGTAGTCAATATACTGAAAATTTTCGATTCTCTCCCTCACTCACTCACTCACTCTGTGTCTCCTTCCCTGTGTGTAAGATTGTCCTTCTCGCACAATCCGCGTTTTCTTATGAAAGGGTTTAGTGTTAGCCCTGTGTTTTTACACGTGATGTATATTATTGAATGGTGCGGTGCGAGGGTGTATATATTAGTTTGTGCTTACGTAAAAGCCAAAATATCAACATGAATACGTTATAGTAACTAAAAAATACATAATACAATACAAAAACATTTGCCATAAACATTGAACTTCACCTAAATCTGCTACGGGCAAGAAACTTAGAGTTCATCTGTGTGATTTTCTTGTTTCCATCTTCTTTCGCTCCAACACCAGCATTAACACTGGCCATGGAAACTGCCTTGTTAATAGCAGCTGAAATCATAGGGCCTTTACTTGTTGTTTTCTTTGACTGATTGAATGATGAACGTGCTGATGCAGGTGGTGCAGCCAATGTTTTGACCTTTGGGAAGGTTGTAGGAGACGACGGAGATGGCTTTTTAGATGTAGTAGTATTACCAAAATGAGTATGTGATGTCATTCCTATTTCGGGACTCTTATTCGCAGCTAATGTTGCAGCAGTATGTGCAGTAATTTCTCCACCACTTTCAATAAATTTGTGATCGATATCTGTATTTATTGCTTCTCTTAGTCTACGTTCCTTTTCCATCATTCTTGAGCTGGCTAAACTGGCTGTCCATTGAGAAACTTCAAGTCTATCAGCTTCTAAAATAATAGTGACTGATTGTGAAACAATTGCAAATAGTCCTTTGGTATTTTTAACATTAACTTTACGGTCTCCAACGATTTCAACAAATTTAATCAATGAATTGGTTAAATCAATTTCGGTTGTAAGTTCATATTTCAAGTTATTGTTTTCTACCCCGTAATTCTCTTTAAATAGTAAAGCTCTGCCAAATGTTGTGATTAACATTGTACGTGTAATAAATTTATTATCAAGTACTGATGGTGTTGGTTGTTTAACTGTAAAAAACTTCTTGAATTTATCAACTGATGATTCATTTGCAAGTTCAGTATCCGTTTCATTGGCATTTAATGTAGTTGATGCATCAGCAGAGCCTTCATTTTTATCAGCTTGATTAACTAAATCTAATATCATAATTGACTCATCATCATTTGATGAAAATATATGAGATTCAAAAGCATCGTCTTTATGCCTATAGCCTAACGGAGATTCAATAATCATACCTTTGTATTTTTTTTCAAAAACGTTAGTGCTTTCTCTCAGTGCTTCTACAATCCCAACTTTCATAACTCTTTCATCCGAATGTTTAATACAATGAATCCATTTCATATCTAAAACTGATAATGAAGGTATTTCACCCTTCTTGGTGTTTTTCAAAGAAGAATTGTTTCTAGGTTTTGATCCCGTAAATGATCTAGATGCAATTTTAATATTTAAAACAGGTCTCGGAATATTTGTACCAGGAATCACATCAACTGGCAAATTTGACGGTGCTTTCATTTGTTGCACTTTTATTTCTCTTGCCTTCAATTGTCTTGCTTTCATAATTTTTTCTGCTGCACCTTGTTGGACATCGTTAGCTGATGGGACAGGGTATACTGGAATTGGCGGAACCTGAGGTTTGTGAGATAAACTATCAACTGATGATACAGATCCTGTATGTGATGTAATTTCACCTGATGGTGGTTGCACTAAAGATGTATTATTGGCATTTGCAGATGGTTTTCTCGAACCATATAATGCAGCAGATGCTGCACTACTTGCTGACTTTTTTTTTGCTGATGCTTGTGGCTTAGAAGACAAAAATGGGCTAGGTGCTGATGACGGTGCTGACGAAGAACCTGCGCCAGTTGCTGCTGTGAAACCTGGACTGGCAATATTAGGCACAGATGCTGATGTAGGTGCAGAATTTGTTGAAATTGCACGTTTCTTGAGAATAGTTGGACTCGTTTTTTTGGTACTATTTATAACACCTAAGACATTGGTACTTTTTGACTTTTTAACTTGTAAAATCGAAGTTGAGGAACCATTTGGATACTGATTCTCTAATGCGGGTATTGGCTTCATTGCTTTTGCAGAAATTTTATAAGGACCTAATTCTGGTGGTGGATGGTTCCAAATTTGATCTTGATTATTCCAGTCAATATCCTGAAACCACATATGTTTCTTTATATCATCAATGGTTAATCTTTCCCTTGGTTTTGATAGTAAAACTCTTTTGATCAAATCCCTAATAATTATTGGAAATCCGGCAGTAAATGCATATTGTAATTTTTGAATTTTCTGAAAAGTCAAATATTCATTTGTCGCTTTGAATGGTGGTTTACCTGCAATCATTTGATAAACTATGCATCCCAATGACCAAATATCAGCAGGTTTACCACAATACTTTTCATTTAATAATTCGGGTGAGACATATTCTGCAGTACCAACAAATGAATTAGCTCTTGTGTCCCTAGGATAATTTCCTAGTTCGTCTTTTTCTAATATTTTTGCTGTACCAAAATCAGTAACTTGAAGCTTAAAGTCTTTATCAATTAAAATATTTTCAGGTTTCAGATCACGATGAACAATACCATTTTTATGCATATAATCGATTGCGTCGATAAGTTGAACTGTATAGTATTTTGTACAAGGATCATTCATTGTTCCAAATTTTTTGATCAGTGTTAGCAACTCTCCATTTTCTGCAAAATCTAAAACAAAATATAAACTTTGAGAGTCTTGGAATGTAAAATGTAAACCAATTATACCATTTCTATCACCCAATCTATTTAATGCGTTTTTTTCAATGTTAACATACTTGACTTTTTTTTCCTTTATAATATGTCTTTTATTTAATATCTTAACTGCATATTTTTTACCATTAGTAATATCAGTCCCTAACATAACAGTTGAGTAAGAACCTTCACCTAGTTCTTTGCCTAGTTTGAAATCCTTGATACTTTTTCTGATCATTTTAGTAGCTTTTCCGTTTGAATCAGCTTGAATTATTGTTGCATCGTTTAAATTTCCGCTATCAGTTTGATTATATGACGCATATATCTGTTGATTTTTTAGTTTGTTTTGTGCCAGCAATTCTTGAACTTCAGAATCATCATAGTCATCATCTTCGTCATCATCATCATCGGCATTATCGTCAATAATACTACCATTAACAGTTTCATAATATTCAGAACAATTATTATTCAAAACCCCAGTATCATTAGAACTCTCTGATTGGTAATTATATTGGTCTGTGGGGGAGTGAGTTGAAGTTACATTATAAATACCTAATGGATTTAAATTTTTTGAAAGATTAAAGCTTTGTAGATTTTCAACCACTGAGTTGTGCTGCGTTTGCCTTGAAGCATCTGTACCAACAGGACTAACCAATAATGTTGGAGTTGCAAGTACGTTTGGAGTTCTCGGAGATTGAAACTGACTATTTTGATTAACTTGTGGAGTTTTGAAAGATGCTTCAGAATTATTTGCAAATGACGCATCAAGTGAATCATCAGATACAAATGGCTGATTTCTGTTATTTAACTGCAACTGTGAATTTCTAACATTGTTATCATTAGTGAAACTTTTCAGTAAATTGTGACTTGAAGGACCCACAGATTGTTCGTAGACTGCGGCACCTGAATTCATCGTTGCATTGTCGATTGAGTTTAATGAATACTGAGAATCATGTAAATTTTGAGATTGCGGAGAATTCATATAGTCATCATACAAATCAGAATATTCTTCAATCTGGACTGGTGTTTGTGGATCCAGCGTTGAATAATTAAATCCTTTATCCATCGTTGTAGCAATATGGGGTGGTAAGCGGGACATGGTTGTGATGTGGAAAGAATTATATATGTAATATAGGAATAGTAAAGCTAATTATAAGCTAAAACCAATGCAATAATAAAAAGTGTAAAATGTTGAAATCCAGTGTACAAAATCTAAAGGAAATTATGAATTGATGTATAATTAGATTCTAAATTCTTTATCAGATATGAGTGCTTGAGGGGTAAAATTGCTTATGATTTGGGCAATTTGAATGCAATCAGTATGTTACAAAATATGGAATATCTATTGTATTCTCAATAAACTGTAAACAAGTTTTATGTATGCAAAAGCAAAGAGACGTAATAATAAAATATTGTCAGAAAGGAAATTACTATAGACATATGATCTGTCTACTAGCCAAAAACCAAACAAGGCCAAACAAAAGAAAAAAGCGCAAGGTTTCCTAAATGTTACGTAAGTATGTGACAATTTTATTGTTGTAAAGGCAACATTCTTTTCCTCTTTCTACATTGATTACCAGTCTTTTGATTTAACTACTTTTTCATAAAAGATAACTTTTATTTTTTTATACCAACAAGTAAATTCTTTGTTGAAAAATGAATAGTAAAGTAAATTTCAAAAATACTTTTAGCAAAATTGATGCAAAAACTAGTGATATAGAAAAAACTTTTGAATGCGGACAAATAAATAGCTTTCAACAAATTGTAGAAAAAGAAAAGAATCCATCTAATAGTACCAATAAACTTGTTATAGAACCGCAAAGATTTGAAAGTAATTTAAACTTCAAAAATTTTAAAGTACTGATTGTTAGAAACAAGAAATTGGAGGTTTCTCACAGTATGAATAAATTAGATTTATTTATCGCATGTAAGTCAATCGGAAAAATGTTAAGTAATGACTATATTATAAGTACAAAAGGTGTCGATGCCTATGTTTCTACAAATAATAATAATAATGGTAAAGGTACAATTAATGTCAAAAGTTCACATTGTTTTACATTATCTTATTTTTGTAACAAACTTAAGAAAACAATAATTGATTCTGTTGAAACTAATAGAAAAAAAAGGAAAAATCAGGGGGAAGTCATTAGTAAAAGCGAAAGCAAATGTAATTATATAGTAGAGATGGAAGAAGGTGTTAAACGTAGCGTTAAATTGTCAAATGATGATAACCATGAAATTACTTCCGTAAAAATGCTCCACAAGGGAATCACAATTTTAAGTGATAAACCATACTACCAGAAAGATGAAATTTATTTGGATGAGGAGGAGAATGAATTTCAGATTTCACAACCTAAGAATATGAATAGTCTTGAAAGAAACAAACAAAGTGAAATTGAAAAGATTATTGCTCCAGAAAAGGGTTTTGTTCCTATAAGAAAAGATTCAGTTACTTTGATGAAAACTTTAAGTGAGTTTATAGAAATCACAGGTAGTAGAAGAAATGCTAAATCAAAAATATATCAAAATATTAATCACATTAATTCTACAGATGATGAATCATCATCGCTAGACTTGAGCAGCACTGACATTGGCACTATGGAACCACACCCTGGTAGTGGTTAAGGTGAAACTAATAGTCAACTTGCCAGGTTTTTTTAAAGTACTCGAATTAGAAGCTCATGATAAATGTATTGTAGAAGAAACTGTGTAAATGTTGATAACGTAGCTTTCATTTTAGGGGAGGAGCCCACTTTATAAATGTTTCCAAAATCGTTAATAATAATAATAGCACCCCTTCTTCAGTAGCTTCTTGTGTCAGTTGCCTTATTCTCTTATTTCTCCATCATTGTCTTGACTGTCTTTAAAAATAGCCAATTTATGTATATGTGTAGGATCATGTCGGCACGTGAGAAACGCGTTAGACGTTTTTGCAGTTTTCTCTTTAAAGGGGAAATAACTCAACAAAGCGAGAATGAGTTTTTCCCAAATGAAACACATTTCTAAATTTGAAGCCATTTCTTGATTTGTGTTTTCATTTTTATCATATGATATAGTTTCTCTCTAACAAGTCGTATTGTGTTGTATATCCAATGACTGCTGCCACATCTTACCACCCATTAGCTGCAGATTTTAATAAAATGAAGATCCACAGCACCATCCACAGAAAGAGTGGTTGGGTTCAAGTTAAAGAAGAAGGTATTATCTCATTTAGATGGCCAAAAAAGTATTTGGTCTTGGGTGAAACAAGTTTAGACTTCTTTAAAAATGATGATAAGGCAGAATTATGGTACCGAATTCCACTATTGCACGTCTCAAATTGTATGAAAAATCAAATGAAGGAAAACTGTTTTGAGATCCAGCATAAAACTAAATCAACATTCATATCAGCTAGAACTGATCAAGAAATGAACATGTGGATTGATTCCATTTTAGCAAAATGTCCAAAGGAGGGATTTTCAAAACCGTTGAAGGTTACACATGAAGCAAAAGTTAGTTATGATGCTTCAAACGGTACATTCAAAGTCAAAGGTATACCTCCTGAATGGTTAGCATTATTGAAAGGTTCAAATATTACTTATGAAGATTTTGCAGCTGATCCATCCGCTGTTATTGACGTTTTGAATACATATAGTGAAATGGTCAGTCCTGAATTGAGCCATTCAGAGAAATTTGTTAAATCTACAGTTCCAAACATCAAAAGTAATTTACAAAATAACTCAAAAAAATCAAACAATTTAATAAACGAAATAACCAAACCTTATAATTCTAAAAATTCAGTTACCGATAAATTTTTACAACCTAGAAGAGCACCACCTGTACCTGGTTCGCAGTCATCACAGAACGGAACATCTTCTCAAACCATAATTAGCTCCAAGAATAGCCACGGTGAAAGCAAACAGTTAGCAGAAAATGATCTATTTGTACCCACTAGAAAGGCGCCTCAAATACCCGTTAATGCAAATAATAATTATAACAATAACAATACTAATATAAACAGTCGTCAAATTCCTCAACAACTAAAACAATTTAATAATAATATTAATAAACCTCCAGGCCCACAAAGTGCACCACCTCCTTTACCTTCACCCACTGATCTGTCTGGTTTGAAACCTTTAAAACTGGGAAATATAAAAATAAATACTTCCAATGAAGTCTATTCACCTAATAACAACTACAGCACAAAGACTACTCCAACTTCTGCGATATCGTCTTCATCCTCAGCATCAAACTCGTCATCTAATTCACAAAAGGAGTTTAATTTACCATTACGCCAAGCTGCAAATCTATCTCAACAACACCAACCAAATCAATATCAACATTATCAGAAGCAACAACATCACCATCAATTTAATAGTAATGATACGTATCAAACACAACAGCATAGTAACTCAAATCCATCACTAATTCCAAAGAGAGCACCACCAGCAAGGCCTCTAGTTCAACAACAACAGTATTATCAACAACATAATAATCAGCAACAATTAAATTATCAACGCCAACCACCACAGAATCCAATTCCGCTCAACAACAATGCACAAATAACCGCCCAGGCGAAACTAATGGGTACATCAAATAATGTTAATATTGATGTTAAACCGCCACATCGTTTAGCTGACAAGCGTATTTCGACAATGACTGAAGGACAAATCATGGCTAAACTGAGAAGTGTTGTCATTAATGCAAATCCTACACCATATTTTCAAATTTTATCCAAAGCTGGTGAAGGTGCAAGTGGATGTGTCTATTTAGCGAGATCTAAGAGATTAAATGGTCAATGTATTGCAATCAAGAAGATTGATTTAACAAAACAAAGTAGAAAAGAATTAATTGTAAATGAAATTTTAGTTATGAAAGACTCACATCATCCAAATATTGTTAATTTCATTGAAGCTTATCTTAATGGGCCATCAGATTTATGGGTTATCATGGAGTATATGGAAGGTGGATCATTAACTGATGTCATTGAAAACAATCCAAAGATCACAGAAGAAGAAATTTCATGTATTTGCTATGAAACCACGAAAGGTTTACAACATTTACATAAAAAGAATTTTATTCACCGTGATATTAAATCAGATAATGTTTTATTAGATTCACACGGTAATGTTAAAATCACTGATTTTGGATTTTGTGCCAAGTTAACAACAGAAAAATCGAAGAGAGCAACAATGGTTGGTACACCATACTGGATGGCACCTGAAGTTGTTAGACAAAAGGAATATGATGAAAAAGTGGATGTTTGGTCATTAGGTATCATGACAATTGAAATGATTGAAGGTGAGCCACCATATTTAAATGAAGAACCATTAAAGGCGTTATATTTAATTGCATCGAATGGTACACCAACGTTAAAAGATCCATCAAATTTAAGTAATGATATAATGGAATTTTTGACAGTTTGTCTGTGTGTTGATGTTAAATTTAGAGCAACAACGGAAAGCTTATTACATCATAAATTTTTCAAAAAGGCATGTGCACCTAGTCAATTAGCAAAACTGCTTACTTTTAAGAAACACAGTACTTGATTTACTTGTATAAACTATTTAACAATGGTGTCTGCATTTTATAGATTGAATTGGTAATTTAAAAGATTTGAATAAACGTATTACAGTTGCTACTTTTGTTATTTTATAATATAAAAGAATAATATGTTTAAAAATGTCTCTATAAAAAATAGAAAGATTCAACATATTCACCAACATGTTTTAGTTCCTTTTTATCAAGTGTTGAAGCCTTACCTTGGAATCTACCATTTTTACCACCACCACGAAGAGTGATAATTCTCTTTTTGAGTTCAGTAACAACAGTATCAACTATTTCTGAATCACCTCCCCCTACAATAACTGCACCATCACCAGCAATAAGCACAATTGTTACATTTAATTCATTCAAAATTTCCTTTGATTGAGAATAAATCTTGTTAATAAATTCCAAATCACCATCTTCTCTAAATAAATATTCAATTTTAGAACCATTTTCAAATTTAGATAGGATTTTTTCAGCGTGTAAAGTAGCCAGTTCCTTATTTAAATTACGTTCACGTTGTTGAGATTTTTTAGCTTGAGTTGTAATGAAATCAGCCTTAATATCTAAATCTTCAAATGAACTATTTAAGGTATTCATTAATTTTTTAGTAATTGAATATAATTGTGATGTATATTTATAAACTCTATCACCAGTAACAAAATTCAATCTAGAATTACCATTTTTACCATTAATTTGACCTAATAAAGAAACGGCTTTAAGTTGTCCAACACTTGATAAATGGGTACCACAACACGGATTTTCATCTATTTCACCAATTTTAACGATTCTCATAACACCTTTTTCTTCATTAATATCATCAGTTTCACTTGTTTGTTGAACTTCAACGTTAACCATTAAATTATCTGTTATTTGATCATTGATTTCAATTGAAAATTTTTCAATTTCTTCATTTGTTAATTTTCTTGGAATCTCAATGTAATTGACTAAATCGCCCATATTCCAAGATAAAGTTGGTAAATCATATTGGTCTAAAATAGCCGATATCAAATGTTGACCAGTATGTTGTTGCATATGATCCAATCTTCTTCTCCAATCAAGTTGAACTCTAACTTGTGATAATTCTTTAATTGGCTTATCAGTGATATGAATTGCACGTAATTGTTTTCTTTGAACGTCTATAACTTTGATAACTTTATCATCAGATGTACTAATTGTACCCCTATCACTTGGTTGTCCACCTCCTTCAGGAAACAAAATGGTATCTTCCAATTCAATTTCATATAATTCTTGTACTGGTTTAGGTTCTTCAATTTTTTTACTTTTCTTCTTTTTACCTTCAGATTCTTGTTTAATTTCAACAGGTGTACATTTCAAAACAACTGTTTCTAATTGTTTCAAATATGAGTTCTTTTGACATGCTAGTGCTCCAACTACGGTACCTCTGGTCATTGTTCGATGGTTGGATGATCGTGATACTTAGATATGTAGTTTTGGATGATAGATGAGGGCCGATTACTTATAATTGGTACCTAGTATGGTTCGTCCACTCTAATCTGATAAAATCGTAATCACCCAAATAGGAAGGCGCGACTTTTCACTGGTTGACATGAATTTCACTTTCGGTACAAACTTTATTGATTGGCTTTATCACGTTTCAACACATTTGAATTACCGTTTATTGAAATATCTATTGTGTCTTCTCAAGAACTTGCGAAACATTCGTTTCTGTAATTACATTTATTGACCTTTTCTTTATGATTGCTCATTATTCATTAGACAGATTATACAAATTCTCTTCTTTATATGTTCTGTCACATCTTAGAAGGAAATGATACCCGTATACATGTCAACAATTTTCCAAATATACTCGTTTGGAATAACACCATTAGAATTACCACTGGATAGTATGACATCGTTTTCAGATTCGTAGAATTTTATATCTGAACTTTTCAATTTTTCAACATCATAAATAATTAGCACCTGGCATTGCGCCCTAACACCACTGATTGCACCTTTGGCACCACTATCTGAGGGCTCTTGAGACAAGGATAAGAATTTAGTGAATTTAGAAGGTATGAGGTAAGAAAAATGAATATGGTTTCTCTTCATCTTTGATAAACCAGTTGATTGCAAAATCAATTGCAGCTTATCACGAAAAGTACCGTGCACAATATATTTTGGCCATTCGATATCTGTACCTATTAGTTTCAAATTCTCGTTGTCAATAGTGACCTTGTCAATGGTGTGTCCCTGAAAAGCACAGATGTACCATTTTCCGTCAACACTTTTCAAGCCAAACCTCCGCTTGTTGTTGTTGTTCACTATCCTCTGGATGTCCTCCACGGTGGCTTTGGACGACTTGATGTAGCGGTGGGCAATGACCTGGGTGAGGGGTATGTAGCCGCTGGAGTCGATGGCGAGCCCCTCTTTGACGGCCTCGTGTCTCAACAGCTTGGAGAGGGCTCGTGAAATCGTAGTGTCTCTCTTTTGCTGGGCTAGCATCTCAGTTGGTGTTGTCGGTGTCTTGTTCGAGCCCTGCTGGCTCGTACGTGTGTGTATATCTGGATCTCTCCAGACAGTTTTCGGAAATCACGTCGTAGTCTCTTTTCTCCTTTCGTGCAAGCCCGGCCGTTGCTCCGGTTCCCTACGGCTCCTTGGCGGGGCATCGTGCCAATTGCCGCCGGAAAAGGATACTCCGAAACTCGGAAGCCGTGCGGAGCTCCGGGTTTCTACGACTTTGTACGAGTTGCCCTTGCTTTATCAGCTTGTGTCTCTGATACGGCGACATTGCTATAAAGTGAAGGTAAACTGCTCAATTATCACAAGTATAAAGTGGATGGTAGCCGACTGAGAGCAATTTCTATATTCAATCCATCAGCAAGAATGACTCAAGATTGTTGTGAGATCACAAAAACACCAGTTGGTGAAGATGCAAAAGTATCTGTTCCACATTCAACAAGATTATCTGTTGTAGGTCCAATTGAATGCGATGTCTCAGGCTTCCAACTATTAAATTCTCCTCTTTTCAATAAAGGTTCTGCATTCAGTGAGGAAGAAAGAAGAGCTTTCGATTTAGAAGGTTTATTACCACCGGTTATCAACACTTTGGATGAACAAGTTGAAAGATGTTACAAGCAGTTACACTTTTTGAAAACCTTATTGGCAAAGAATGATTTTTGTACTTCATTAAGACAACAAAATAAAGTTTTATTTTATAAATTAGTCCAAACTCATATTAAGGAGTTGATTCCAATTGTTTATACCCCAACTGAAGGTGATGCAATCATTGCTTATTCAGATAGATTCAAGAAACCTGAAGGTTGTTTCCTCGATATTACAAAACCAGAAGAAATAGATAAGAGATTAGAATGCTTTGGTGAAGATAAAGATGTTGATTATATTGTCATCTCCGATTCTGAAGGTATTCTTGGTATTGGTGATCAGGGTGTCGGTGGTATTAGAATTACTATTGCAAAGGCTGCATTAATGACTTTATGTGGTGGTTTACATCCTGGTAGAGTTGTTTCTTGTGTCTTAGATGTTGGTACTGATAACAAGAAATTACTTAATGACGAATTGTATATGGGTAATAGATTTCCAAGAGTTAGAGGTAAAGCTTATGATGATTTTACAAATAAGTCAATTTTAGCGATAAAGAAAAGATTTCCAAGTGCTGTTATTCATTTTGAAGATTTCGGTGTTACCACTGCTAGACCTGTTTTAGAAAGATTTAGAAGTGTTTTACCATGTTTCAATGATGATATTCAGGGTACTGGTGCCGTTGTTATGGCATCGATGGCTGCTGCTTTATCTTTAACAAATAGAGATTTATTAGATTCTCAAGTCCTAGTCTATGGTGCGGGTTCCGCCGGTATCGGTATTGCTGATCAAATTGTTAATCATATGGTTATTCATGGTGCTTCAAAGGAAGAGGCAAGATCTAAAATTTTCTGTATGGATAGATTTGGTTTAATCTTAAAAGGTATGGAAACAAATTCTTCAGCTCAAGATCTTTATGCAAAGGATCCAAAGGAATGGGAAGGTATAAATACTAAATCTTTAGTTGAAGTTATAACAAAAGTTCAGCCAACTACTTTAGTTGGTTGTTCAACCCAGGCTGGTGCATTCAATGAAGAAGTTATAAAAACTTTATACAAATATAATCCAAGGCCAATGATTTTCCCATTATCTAACCCAACGAGATTACACGAATGTTTCCCAGAAGATGCACTTAGATGGACAGATTTTAACGCTTTAGTTGCAACTGGTTCTCCATTCCCTCCAGTCGATGGTCATGTCATCTCTGAAAATAATAATTGCTTTACTTTCCCCGGTATTGGTTTAGGCGCAACTCTATCGAGAGCTTCAACTATTTCTGATGAGATGATTTCAGCAGCAGTTGATGAGTTAGCTTCATTATCTCCAGCAAAGGAGGATCCAAAGGCAGGTTTATTACCTCCAATCGAAGTTATTACCGAAACTTCTGCAAGAGTTGCAACTGCAGTCATTTTACAAGCAATTAAAGAAGGTTCTGCAACTGTTGAAAGTGAAGATGCTCCATCTGGTGGTAAGGTTAAAGTTCCAAGAGATTTTGAAAAGTGTTTAGCATGGGTTAAGGAACAAATGTGGAAACCAGTTTACAGACCAATGATTAAGGTCAAACATCAAGATCATATACACACTCATCAATACTAATCCCACCAAATAAACAAACAAACAAACAAACAATATATATAATTCCTCAGCGCCAAAAAAAAGAAACATAAGTTTATAGATTTTTTTTTTATTCCTAATTTTAATACATTGAACTATTCGTAAATAAAAGATATCTGTGGGGACATTCCAGAAACATCAGTTTTCTATTATAAGTTTAGTCGAGCAATTATCTTAACCGCTAGCAGCCAATTGCCTAATTGGGCCACGTTATCTGCTAAACCCGTTGAGAATTAACTTCACTCATAGTAGCATTATTTATAAGTGAAGCAATTGTACTAACGGATTCACCATTAGAAGGGCTTAAGTTTTTTTTAAGATAGAGTAACAATAAACATCCTTTAATGAGCATCATTTGAAAGAGTTGAATGTGTGGGTTGAGTTACGAGGTTCCAGACATTTTAACACCACCAACTTGTTACACGTTTTAATGTAGGTTTAATAGACTCAGAAAATACCATTTGTCACGTTTTCAATATCTTCAGGTCGTAGCTTGCCAGAGCTTATGGACGTTCTAAACGTTCATAATCTGTAACAAATCACCACTGAAAATGGAGCTACGCAAATGTTAGAAGTAACACCATCTTAAGATAGCACGTACCTCAAAGAAAACAACGAACAAGATAATGCCATTTTTTCTCAATGATTAAGTAACTTAATGAAGTTAAATTATTATTATATAATTGGTATGTGCTACAGCATGAGATTCTTTTTCAGCTTAAATCCAGAACGTGCTTTGCTATGTCGTATATTAAATTATATAGAGCCTTACTTTCATATTTCTTCAAAAACATTACGGCTTTCTCTAAGAAGATCAGCAAGTAGTGCAATGGACTGTCCTTTAAAATCAGCAGCTGTCGTTCTCATAGTTTCAATATCATCACCGTATTGTTCAAGCATCTTACCCAACCATTCATCAGAACTTATTCGTGCACCGCTATCATTTCTATTGGACCCAGTTTGTGCATTTATCAAATGGTCATCTAGTTGACGTAATTTAAGTTTGGTTTCCAGCACATCCTTGTCGGTTTTTGTGTCGGTCTTTAATTTGCTGGTATCAAATTGTAAACCATCTATTTCCATAAAGTCCTCTTTATCATCTGCATCAACTAATTCCTTTTCGACAATATCTGTGTCCATTTGATGGTGATCATCATTTTCATTGTCACTGCTACTATCACTGCTGCTACTACTGTCTTCTTCACTTGATGACACTTCTGTTCTCCTTTTCTTTCTGGATCTTCTGTTCACTTTTTTATCTTGCTTGTGTGTTTCCTGTATCTTGACACCCATGAGTAGTTGATATATTTATGTATATTGTTGACAACACTCCAAACTAAAATTGTTTGCATTAAAAAAAGTTTAAAAAAAAATATTTCACTGTAAAGAAGTTGGAGCGTACAAACTGAGACGAGAAAATTTTCAGTTGAGAAACGAAGAAGGCCTCATTTTATCCCGGCTTTATTGCACCAAGTCATCAATCATTGCCGAAGTGTCATGCGACCACTCAGTTCTATTTAATGTTAAATAATCGTGCCAATGTCCAGTAATCAACTAAGAGTGGAGAAATTGTTAGTTTATTGATAATAAAGAGATTTTTTAGAACTGCAGAGCGATCATACACAGCTTGCAACAAGATGGTTCTCTAAGTTTTATACATGCACCCATATATTAATCTAATTTCTAGATATAAGCAATAATTCTACTTTTGACAAACTTGTGCCCTTTGCCGTTATGTAATGACTTTTCTTTTCTAACACCTAGTATCAGCACGATGGATTCCGACATTATCACTTCCCGATTGGGAAAGTCTATGCATTCTCAGCTAATCGGAAAGAATAGCATCTTAAAATGACAAGATCATCCACTATAGCTACACTTTCTTTCTTTAAGACCATCTAAATAATATAAATTACTATGCTCAAATCAACAACAGATACCTATACCATCCCTACTATTGTCATTGATTCAATAGTCAATGTCCCAGGGGTGATTTTCAACTTGAAAGTAACAAATAATGATGCTTTTAAAGTTTTAATTCCATATTTGCATCATGACTCATTGTTTTTATCTGATAGTATCAAAAAATCACTAAACATAATCAAATCTAGAGTAAATATAACTGATTCAAACAATGACTTTGAAAAAATTGTGTTGCTAAATGATGTTGTGAAAACGAATAAGCAACTTAATTCTAAGTTTGGAAAGCAAAAAGATGGCGTTTTATATCCCATATTTGCTACACTATTCAATAATTTTCAAGGTGGAGTTCATAACGTTGGTGTTATTTCGACATTGGTTCATGTTCAAGTTTTTTCAGATTATGTCGTTCTTGGACTAAGAGGTCAAACTAAAGGGTTTTTAATTGATAATGATGTCAAGATTAACGTTATTGACAAGTATGCATTTATTGGTGATTTAAGATACAACAATGTTTATTTTATTGATGAGGTTGATTACTCTTGTATTGATAAATTATTATCAAAAGAAATATATGATGGAATTAAAAAAAACTTAATATCAATTAAAAAGTTTTTATTTGATTATTTAGGTTTCGATACATCGTCTGGCAATTCAGATGCCGATTTTAAAGCTGTACTATACAAACTAAACCCAATTTTAGAGATGTTATATATTCAACTATCAGATCCAAACACAACAACGAATTTGGAAAAATTGACAAAATTAATAGATTCGATTCATAAATCTGATGTTTTTAAGATCTTAACCATTTCTGATGTTTATTTAGCAGTTTTCCCATTCACCTACGAACAAAAAATTAAATATTTGAAAACTGGAAATGCAAATGACCAATTGAAGGCTATGATTAAATTAATCCAGTTTATTGATAAACTATTTATTGAACATTGTAATGTCGAATATGTTTTCGACTCTTGGAAAAGAATTGGAAATTTACAAAACGGTAAAGCTTTACAAAATAGATTTATAATTAATCATTTGAAGAGTTTGAAAGAATTACTGGATAAAACTTCAACATCAAATATGCCAAAAATCAAAGGCCCGATTAAAAACCCACTTTTTAAAGCAAATAGTATAATGCCTTCTGATGATTCTGATTCAAATGACTTACAAGTTATTGAAGATTTCATAAATAAAATTGAAGATTATGAGATTTCGAAAGATGGTAAAATGTCATTGATCAAAGATTTTAAAAGGTTGAAGAAGATGCAAAGTAATTCATCAGAATATCAACAATTAAGAAATTATATGGATATAGTTTTGGAATTACCATGGACAAAATTCTCAGCTCTAAAATCTGGTAATATTTTAGATATTGATTTGGTTAGAGCAAGTAAAATATTAACTAAGGAACATTACGGAATGGAATCAATCAAGGAAAGAGTGTTAGAACATTTAGCAATTTTGAAACTAACTGAAAATTCATTAGACAAGTCATTAAAATCACCAATTTTGTTGTTGAATGGACCACCGGGTGTTGGTAAAACATCATTTGCAAAATCGATTGCAAACTGTTTAAATTGTGAGTTTCAAAGAATTTCACTTGGTGGTATCAGTGATTTTGCAGACATTAAGGGGCATAGAAGAACATATATTGGCGCAATACCAGGTTTAATAATTCAAGCTTTAAGGCGTTGTAAAACTATGCATCCTGTTATTTTGCTTGATGAAATTGA
Organism: Pichia sp. NRRL Y-12827; assembly: GCA_030570315.1. NCBI lineage: Eukaryota > Fungi > Ascomycota > Pichiomycetes > Pichiales > Pichiaceae > Pichia > Pichia sp. NRRL Y-12827. Next base: position 179,985 of record JAJLVN010000005.1, read on the forward strand.
TAAAGTTGGCATGGCTAATAATAAGGGTAATCCAGAAGCTGCGTTATTGGAAATTTTAGACCCTGAACAAAATAGCTCTTTTAATGACCATTATATTGGATTTCCAATTGATTTATCCAAAATTATATTTATTGCAACAAGTAATGATAAATGGGATATCAATGAACCTCTATTAGATAGAATGGAAACGATTGATTTGGATGGTTATAACTGTAAAGAGAAAGTGAAAATTGCAAAACAATTTATTTTACCAAGACAATTGAAGAGAAACGGATTGAGTTTAGACCAGGTAAAAATAGATGATGATATTTTGGAAACTATTGCAGTATTATATACACATGAAGCAGGAATTAGAAATCTTGAAAGATTAATTGGTAGAGTCTGTCGTAAAAAAGCAGTTGAGTTGTTAACATTGAAAGATAAATCGAACTATAAATCGATTCTTGCAAAGGAAGATTTAATTAGATATTTGGGTGTTCCAAGGAGCTTTTCAGATTCACAAAAATACTCATCAGGTAATTCATTAATACAAGAAGAATATGGTTTAGTAAATGGTTTATCATATAATTCAGATGGTTCAGGATCATTATTAAAATTTGAAATGATTGGAGTTCCAGGATCTCAAAAAATATCTTCAACCGGTAGATTAGGTGAAATCTTGATTGAAAGTTCTGAAATTGCTTCATCTTTAGTTGAATATCTAATAAACTCATATCTTTTTGTTGGATACGATGAGAGTCAATTAATTAAAAGATTGAAAAATACTTCTGTTCATATGCATGTCCCTGATGGCTCAGTTAGAAAAGATGGTCCATCGGCTGGTTTGACAATGACATTGTGTTACTTGTCATTAATTTTACAAAAACCTGTTAATCCCTGTATTGCAATGACCGGTGAAATCACATTAACTTCCAAGGCATTACCAATTGGTGGATTGAAAGAAAAGATTCTAGGCGCTAGTCTAACAAGGAAGATCAGTAAAGTTATTGTTCCAAGACTGAATAGAAATGATTTAATCAAAGCTTATGTGGAATCCATTGAGGATAGATATCAAGCAAAATTACTTTTAACAAAACTTGTTTTGGAGGAAGAAGACTGTTTAATGAATAAGAGCAAAAGATTCTTATTTTCAAATAATGTTGAAAATTGGATCAAAAAAGAATATAATATTGAAATTTGCTATGTTGATGATTTTATGGATGTTATAAATGAAGTCTGGGATGGTAAATTACAATTAATCCACAAAGAAGTTAAAGCCAATTTATAAAAAAAAAACCTATATATAGTAGTACTCGAATGATATAGTTTGTAACAGTTTCAAGGTTTTGCATAAGTTGCAGTCCATTTTTTTGCAGTTTCAATCGCTTTAGCATGATTACCCTTCCATTCATCTGCAACTTCATTAGCTAATGGATCATCTGGATTTGGTGAGCTTAATAATGCTTGAATTGATAAAAGAATAGTACGAATTTGTAATGCAGGGCTCCAATTATTTTTTAAAACATCCAAACAAATTCTTCCTAAACGATCAATATTTGGATGATAGATCCTAGTTAAAAAACGAACTTTTGGAGCAGTCATTGGATAATCATCTGGTAAATATAATTCAAGTTTGAAAACACCATTTTCATATGGCGATCCTGATGGTCCTGTTAATGAAACATCAAAATAACGCAGGTTATCTTCGTGTGGAGTTGCTGTTATTCCTGGAACAGGATCTGATATTAGACGTTCAGTTTCCTAAATTAAATGAAAAGATGTATTAACATGTTAGTATATTTTCCAAGATAATAACGTTGTTGTAAATATAAAAATTTAAATACATACTCTAATAATTCTTTTAGGTAGAGACGACATTGTTGATAGTCCAAAGTGTAAACTTTCTAAATTGAGGGAAATAGGTATGTAAGCTCAAAAAAGATGAAATAAGACCAACCGCCTTCCTTTTGATAACACAACAAATTCCAGCGAAATAGTTAGGACCTGAATCTAAGACTTTCACAACCAGTTTCAAAAGTAATTCTTTTCTCCTATATAATAACCGGTGATGTCACAAAAGTCAGTAGGTGGTCGTTTCAACGTTCTTAGTGCTGGTTTGGTACTTGGATTTTTATTTGGTGTTTATATGGTCAAAGATTATCAACTAATCAAATATTCCCCACCTAATCCCGATAATTTTGATGAAAATGGAAATTGGAAGGAAAAATCATTTATTAAGATTCGTTTTAATGACGGTGTAGCCCCATTAGAAAAGAAAACAACAGCTAATGAATCAGCCAGCTCGAAAGAGAATTAAGTATCAACTTTAAATCCATGTATATAGAAAACTTGATTATAAACTTTGTGTAAATTAAGCAAAAAATGCGAAAAACAGATTATTATACAATAAGTTATCTAGGGTTTAGGTATATTATTTTGTGAAGTTTGTGCTTGTCTCAGTAACAATTGTTGTTGCTGTGGTGTTAAGCTTGTCATATTCAGCCCATTTGGTAAACTCACACCGCCATTTTGTTTTCCCAAGGCTGCAGCAACAATTGCAGATTGCTGTTGTTGTGCTCGTAATTGAGTCTGTGCCTGTACCTGTGCCTGTGCCTGAGCTTGTGCTTGTGCTTGTACCTGAGCTTGTGCTTGTGCTTGTGCTTGTGCTTGTGCTTGTGCTTGCTTTTGCAGCTGTAGTTGAATTGCAGTTTGGTTTTGTTTCATTGCGTGTTTTTGTTGATTATTCTTTTGATGCTGTGATCTTACTGGGAAGAATGAACTCTCTCCAATGTTTTCAACATTCATAACTGCAGCTCTTGCATACATTTTACCCAATGGATTATTTGGTAATCTTGGTAGCAGATTGGTTGCAAACATCTCTCTCATACGTAAATAGCCAGTTCTCATTCTAACTGGAATACAAACCCGTCTATCAAGTGGCATAACAACACTTCTTCGAACACCAGCTAAAACTTGTTGAGTTTCATCGTCTTCATCAATAGCAACCCCTGAACCATGAGCTAAATCATCCTTTGCTTGTTGAGCAGCCGCAGCTGCAGCACCAAGTTTTGCTTGATTTTTTCGTTGATATGCAGCTAATAATTGATCATATGGTGCAGAACGTCCTAAAACAGAACGTTTTGCGCCCATTGAGTGTGTTTTACATGTAAGTGAACGAGCACAGAATCCACCATTTGGCAAAGGAACACCACATTGACGTTCAACATCAACTGGTCCTTTATTTTTGTTTGAGTTCTTTGAGCTTGGTTCTTTTTTCTTTGTTTCAGTTTTAGTTTTCTTTTTAGTAGGTTGTGAACCATTCGCAGATGTAGTTTCACCTTTAGCAACATCATTTTTTCTTTTCTTTGTAACCTTTCTGGTAGTAGATGGAACTGACGAAGAAGATGTTGCCGTTGTTGCAGATGTTGACGCTGATGTTGACGTTGTTGACGGTAGATGTCGTATATCAATTTCTTTTTTGATTGAACCATTATTATCTAATTCCAAACTTTTCTCATCTTTACCTTCTACTTTCTCATGTCCATTTAATTTCCCATTTTTAGTTTTACCTTCATTATTACACTCTTTGAAATGGTTGATTAAATGATCATCTAAAATTGCAGTTCCACAATTATTACATATTTTATAACTCATTGGTTGATTTATTGGATTTTTTGAATTAAAAAAATCATTAATATCGTTATTATTACTATTGGTGATAGTAGTACGTATAGGTTTTAAAGTTTCAATATAAGATCCAAATTCTTTCCAATGTCGAAAACTTGGAGTGTCGTCAGAATTATGTATGTCTTCATCATTTGATGATTTTATGTTGTTGATAATTGCTTTTGCTTGACTGCCAAGTGCTTCCTCTAGTATAGCATCCGAGACATGTCTTGACATGATAATGGTGTATATGGATCAGTTATTTGAATAGGTTTATCATAAGAGGAAAGAGAGGAACGAACCATCAGAGCAAAAACTGAAATTTAAAATAAAAAAAGAAAAATCAAACTTGAATCACAATATCAATCTCAATGAGTAAGAAATTTAAAACTCACAGCAGAAAAAAAAACAGTAATATGCTCTATATAGTGCAAAATAACATATATCATGAAACAGTGTCTAAGGATGGGACCTATAAGATTCCAATAAATTGAGGAAAAGCAAACTAATATAAATGAAGGAAGTTGAGTACCAAGAGAAAAGAGAGAACATAGAGTGAGTATGGAGTAAAAAATATTTGGAGAATAAAGCCAAAATAATAACGGACATAAAAATATAAAAGATATATAGTGAACAAAAACTGTAGTTTATTCAGTATAACCGACTAATTCTTTAGCTAATTCTAATAATTTATGACTAAATTCACTTTTTAAAGCACAGTGTAAATTTAAGATATCATAATCAGCACTTTCATTAGATTCTTTACCGTCACTATGGATATTTTGTCCAGCATAAATTCTTAGCCCACATAATAAATCTTCTAAGATATGATTATCATTGGCATCTAAACTGGGCTCTGAATCTATACTTCTGTTATCAAAGTTAGTATAAAAATCAGTGCATTCGTTGTCATTTCTTTTCAAAGCTAATAATTCAGAATAATTCTCATTATTTAGGTCATCTAAATCATTATCAAGACTATCAAACAAAGTATCTTCATCAGATTTACTGTTAACATGATCGTTTTTTTTTTCGTGTTTTAATACAACAGATAAATTTCTAAATGCTGATATTGAAGCCATTAGAGAAATTGAATCAGAGCACATGAATTTTCTCTTCTTTTCATTCTTCAAATATTTAATTAAACTTTTGCCATATTCATAGTTTTTCACTGCATATTGATGTAAAATAATTGAACATAATAAAGATAACCTGTTTTCATCAGATAGTAAATAGATGGAATTATTTAATGAATTCTCTGTGATATTAGTCTGAATTTCATCAATTATTTCCAATACTTTTGGTAGCACAGGAGTTGAAGAGTGTAATTTTTTCAGCAAATTTGAAACTAATTCTAAATCTTTATTATCATCATTACTTATTTTAATCTTTGTAAGGTTTTCTTCAACACTTAATAGAATTAGTTTCAATGCATCGTTTAAATAACCATCATTTTTCGGATATAATAAACATTTGAAAATTTTACAACATTTAATTAATTTAATACAGGGAGTAGGTATGAAATGTTCAATTTTATTTAAATCATCAAGTAGTATTTTTGAGTCATTTTGAAATACTTCACATAATTCATCATTTTCATCTTTTAAAATATCATTCAAAAATCTCACCATTCTTGATCTAACATTTTCAACACTCCATAAAATGGTGACTAGTTCAAAATAGTTGAGTTTGTGGGTTGGTGTATTTGTCAAATATTCTTGAACTGAGTTATACCCACAACCAGGTTTCTTTGAATACACACCATATAAGATTTCTGCTGTTTTGTTAGTTGATTTTGTCTTTCTCAATGAATACAAAATCTCATCTAATTGATTAATAAGACACGGTGAATTTATAAAATTTGGAGCAAATTTAACGAATTCAATAATTTTTGAATGAAATAAAATATCATTATTTCTGTTGTATCGAAAGTCCAATAAAGAAATTCTTAATGTCTCGACCTTTAATTTTAAACCAAACAAATATCCGAAAACTGGTGATCTTTGAGATATTAAACATAGAACAATTATTTTATTGAATGTGTATTCTGTTAAAATTGCTAAATCTGGATTTGAACCTTGCAAGAATTCATAATCTGAAATATCTGGAATATCCATAATTCTGATAAATAAAATCAAGATGCCAAAATATGAGCTTGGAAATGATGTTAAGAGCTTTGGAAAAAAAGCACTTGTTTGATTCAGAAGAGGTGATGGTGTTGAGTGAGAAGTTGTGGATGTTGAAAAGGACAATGAGGGTGGTACTTTGGTTAATAAAAATGATTCAATAAAATATAATATAGTTGCATAGATAAAACTACTACATACACCTCTTTTGTTTTTCCTTTTAAGACATCTCACAAGTATTGGTTGAAAGAAATAGAACATACATAGGAAAACTGTAACTAGTTGAGTAAATTGAACTGCTTTACGAAAACAGAATGGGATATGCATTGCATTCAAAGATTTGGAGGTATTGTCATTAGTAAAGGAATCTATTAAATTTGAGCCAACTAATGATGCTATACCCCCAATCATGATTTTACTTGGGGATGCAAAGTTATCTTGTTGAATACTGTCATCACACGAATATTGGTCATTATCAACTTGATTTCCCATAGTATTAGTATTGTGATTAATTGTCGTTATGTTTGAGTTATATGCTGGTCTGAAATGATGCAACGTGGGTTGAGTTGGATGATGTTGGAATTGACTAGTGGATTGATTGCCCAATTGATTATACTCATAATTGTCATTCATGGGCATTGTTGATCTATATCCATAAGAATGCGTGTAATGGTCATTAGCAGAAATATTTTCTAATGGAATATCACTTTGTGTGTTATCAGGAAGTTGTTGCTGTTGTTGTTGGAAAACGGGATGATGATAGTATGGTTGCGTACCATCTCCCGATACGAATGTATGTGTGAATTGGGACTGATTTGGTATATAATTAACAACTTCAATTGGTAAATGGTTTGGTTGGTTTTGATTCGGATGATTGTATTTATAATTGGGATTTTCTCTTAATAATCTAATCTCATTCAATAAAGATTTATTTTTAGTTTCTAAATGCTTGATATATTCAGTAGCTTTTGAAAGTATATTTGCCTTATTTAATCTTGCAGCTGGTGTTAAACCTTCTAGTTTATCGAAATCTATTTCTTCTTCAGTATCCAAAACCGTTAGAGTTGGAACAGCATTTTTCAATTCAAAAAACTTTCTATTTATATTAGTTCTATATTTTTTCTCTATTTTATTATGAGTGATTCTACTTTTTTTTGCAGCATTAGTTCTACTTGATAATTGATTTGCAGTTTTGTGTATCTTTGATGTATGTTTTGGGCTGACATCTTTTGGGCTGTAATCCTTTGGAGAAGTTGTAGCATTTGATGTTGGATTTGAAAAACCCGATTCGTATCTTGCAGAGCAAGTATCGGAAGCCGCTGATTTTTTGTCAAACTCAAAGTCAAAAGCAAAGTCTTCATCAGATTCGGCTTTCAAAGTGACAGTTTTACTACCAATTTGTTGAACCATGGCTGTATTCAATATAGCTGACGATCTGAATAGAGCGATGCAGATGACGAAATGGAAGAACATCTGGGATATGCCAACCACCAAAAAGGCTTCTTCAAAAGCATGTGGGGAGCCGCGTTCGCGACAAGTCGAAAAACAAAAAAGAGATAAGAGGATAAGGCTGCCTGTTACTACTTTTGCGGGCGCTTTAAAATAAAAACATGGTACAACACAATATCGTGTAGCACAACCTGCTATAATATAACATCGTGTAATATAGGACTATACTATAACACAATGTAATGTTTGGGTTTTTATAGATGTTCATCTCACAAGAATACTTTGCCGGATACAAACTGAGATTATGTATAATGACCCCACCAATTCACATTACTCCCTCAGCATATATATACCATTTATGTGTTATCAGTGTCACGACACATATATTGGTGGACTCGTGTGTCTGCCAAGGTGTAGTACTTTTTATTGAATGATCCTGCTATTTAGGCTTCCGACATTTACATTCGCCTGTGTCATGAATCTCAGTACAATTTAGAGTTATCCTTCTTGAAGACTATAAAAGCGACTCTTACTTCTTTACCTTCTTCTGCGTCTGCTTCTGTTTTTTTTTCTATCATCTACTTGTGAATACTATAAAACGTCACAATAAAAATCATCAAAAAAAAAGTGATGCATCAATTCAATCAAACTCCAGAAATGGCTTAGAAAAGATGCTTAGTAATAGAAGGGCGATTGCCGTTAACAGATGATATCAAACGTTTTATTATGGAAGCCAAGAATAGTACTTAAGCCGGAGAAAATTGTGTTATCTCATCACAGCGTGAAGTAATTGATGGGAGCGCTGATGTGATGTCCTGTTTGGATATAAACCTGAGAAGTTTTGTATCTGCTATAAACGATTTAAAAGACTGTATGGGTGCACAAATTAATGAAATTGATTGAAAGGTTGTTTTTTTTTTTTTTTGAAAAAAACTAGATAGAATCGAAGAAAAGCAAGATAAAAATAAGATGGAACTGTATAAGAGCAGTATCGTGCTTAGTAACAAGATAACAATAAAAGACGGTGCAAAGATCGAAAAACCCCTATTTACGGTTGGTATAAAACCAGCAATCCTTCCAAGGTTGATGCAGTTAGGGAAGAGCCATAGTCTATTAAATGCATCAGTTAAATGGCATTTAATGGGGTATGGTGAATCCACTGAGGAGAATGATATTGAGCTTGGAGCAGAATTAGTCAAGTCGTACGGTGTGCCTGATTCGTGGCTTCAGGTCGTTTGTGACAATTGAATAGCTGAGGAGATTCCACTGAACCATTTATTTTGTAATATCAAGTAGTCTTCATTATTATCATATCTCTTTGTTCTTTGTTGTATTCCTGCTTTATAATCAATTAGCTATAATACAAAAACCCCAGCGACGCGTCGTTTTCTCTTTAAAGCGCCTGTGGTGCACGGGTGGTTCACCTCAGTGGCCTAGTTGGAGATCAAGGATGAAATTTGAAAAGCCAGACAGGTGAAGAGGCAAACCCAGCTTTTTCAGAGTCATAGTGTTGTGTCTTTCGTCTTTCCACATATCCAAATCACAAACCACACACATTTAATATACCACCGCCATCATGTCTATGAAAAGAATCAACAAGGAACTCCAAGATATTGGAAGAGACCCTCCATCTCAATGCTCCGCTGGTCCTGTCGGTGACGATCTTTTTCATTGGCAAGCATCGATCATTGGTCCCCCAGATTCTCCTTACGCTGGTGGTGTCTTTTTTCTTGCAATCCATTTTCCAACAGACTATCCTTTTAAGCCTCCTAAGATTCAATTTGAAACTAAAATCTACCATCCAAACATCAACTCAAATGGTAACATTTGTCTAGATATATTAAAGGAACAGTGGTCTCCAGCTTTAACAATCTCTAAGGTCTTATTATCGATTTGCTCTCTTTTGACTGATGCCAACCCCGATGATCCTTTAGTTCCTGAAATTGCCCATATTTATAAAACTGATAGACCTAAATACGAAGCAACTGCCAAGGAATGGACTAAGAAATTTGCCATTTAATATCCAATGTTCAATATTTAATATTAAATCTCTAAAAAATATAATCTTACTTCCTTTACATAGCATCATGTTTCATCTTTATATATAATATCGTTTATATAATTATTACAGATATGTAGACATTGTATAAATGATAACTTATTATAAATAATTAATCAACTAATGATTAATGACTAATAACTACATTTCTAGTCTTTTTCATTGACATGGTTTTCCTCATTTTTAAACGTCTTGATTTTTTGTTTTTTTGAGCATTATCGTGTAATCCACAAAGCACCCTCAAACCATCATAAAACCACCCCAACCAACAAGAACATATGGAACCAAAGAAAAAAATACCTTTGAAAAGGAATTATGTTGCTTGTTTAAATTGTCGTACAAGGAAAGTAAAATGTGATTTAGGTAATGTTGAAAATCCACATGACCCACCCTGTGCAAGATGTAAAAGGGAAAGAAAAGAATGTGTGTTTGTTGAATCAAAAAGAGGTACAAATAGAATAAAAGCTCACACTTCTTTTATATCTTCAAATTTAACACCAGAAAATACAAATACTACAAATATTAATCATTTAAATCCTCTAATTAAATCAGACACTGAGAATATTTTAATCAATCCGATATTGCCATTACCTTCTCCATATTTCCATTCAAAGCCTCCTATACTTCCGCAGAATTCCATTAGGCCAGCTTCTATGAATGGTGTACCGTCTAATAACAATTCTTTAAATGATTATAATTACAATAATTCAATTTATGGTACAAATTATCCTGTACTAAATCAGCCACAACCACAACAACTACATTCAATTCTATCACCAAATCAATCAAGACAACAATCTGTAATTGACAAAGCTGAAAATGAATATAGTGATGAAAGTAAAGGCACTATGACACCAACACCATTTGATCCATCAGCAAACTCAAAATTACCTTCTGTTAATTCATCAATTCAAAGTCTAACAAATAATGCAACAATGATTTATTTAGCTCATGTAGCCGGTAAAGTTGCCAATATTGATGATAGAGATAGAATAAATGAATCTGAAAGACTATCAAAACTGGAAAGAACGGTCCCCGTTCCAAGATCTGTATCATCGAATTCAAATTCTATATCTATTTCAAAAAGTAACTCAAATATAAACTTAAATTCAAATGATGACCAATCACCACTTGTAAAAGATACTGAACCAATTAAAGATAGTTTTGGGCATGGTACAACGCATGAAAATAATTCATTACATCCGATATTAAGTCAAGATAGATTGACCATTCCTCCATTAACAACGACTAAAAGTATGAGACAAACCTCAACATCCAAGTTACATGATATTGAATATATTGTATCAACTAATGAGTCCCTTGAAATTAAATCAAAATTTATTTTAACTGATATAGAAGCAAGAAGATTAATCAAGGTTTTCTTTATAACAATGCATCCATTTTATCCTTATATACCATTGAATTTAAGAGACCCTGATATTTTAGTTAATTATCCAATTTTATTGTGTGCATTATTAGCAATTAGTTCAAGGTATAATTTGCTACCTGATAAAATTGGAGATTGGGATAACTTAAATGAGACTGACGAGAGTACAGAACTTAAATTGAAAACTTCAAATGGTGATAGACATTTGGCTGTTCATGAGCAGTTATGGATCTATTGTCAAAGATTAATGAGTATGACTGTCTGGGGGGAGTCTTCAAGTAGAAGTGTTGGCACCCTATTAACATTTTTGGTTTTTACTGAATGGAATCCAAGAGCTATTCATTTTAGATGGGGTGATTATGCAAATTCTTCAACTGATGATTCGTTAGCAAATAGGAAAATCATTAAGAATAAAAATGTTGGGAAATCAAATAATGGTAATAATAAGAAAAAGAAAGACGTTACTTTTACCCCTTCGGATGATGATAATGAGAATAATATTGAATCAGAAGAAGAATTTGCAGGTTTAAGTGCAATGAAACGTAGTGAGATAATGTCATTTATGCTTATTGGCACAGCAACAAGGTTATCCTTTTTACTAAAATCCGATCCATTAACATTTATTGCAACACATATATCAGAAATTACAATTGCGGTTGGATTAAATAAAAAGTCAATGTTACAACAAACTTTAAGTGAAGTGGATGTTAGTGATCCAGGTTTACAATTCACATCATATCAAAAGGCAAGTATTGAATTATTACAATTTTTCTCATTATGTTATGAAACTCTATATGGTACAAGACCAAAATTCATCAGTTTAGATAAATATCAAACATTGGCGATCTTAGATATTTTATCGCCAATTTTAGAGAATTGGTATAGAAAATATTATAAATTACTAAAGCCTTCAAATATTCACTGTGCACCATTAGCATCTTGTAGTGATGATGGTTCACCTAATTGGCTATACCTCATCTCAATTAATTCAAAATTAGAACGTGATTTATTAATAAGCATTCAAAGAGAATCTCTAATTTTTGATTATTATTATACAAAATTGTACCTTTATTCATTAGCATTATCTGGTGATACATCAGTTACTGCAAATTTGAGAAACTCAAAGAAAGGTAGAAATTTAAGATTGGATGAATTGGCAAGATATTCACGATATGTGGAACTTGCATATAAAGCAGCTAAAGAGGTTTTAGCTGTGATTCAAAGAGTTAGGAAATTAAGATTGATCAAATATATGCCTGTTAGATGGGTTACGAGAATCATCAAAAGTGTTTCATTTATTGTGAAATGTTACTTAACCTTAACGACAAATATACCGACTAATGCACCTGAGGAACTGAATAATAAAAACATTAATGCTGAGCCACACCAAAATACAAATGGTGAAATTTTGAAACTGAGTGTTATTCCATTAGAAGAAATTATAACACTATTACAGAAAACGGCAATTTGTTTAAGATATGCTGCTCCCGATGAATTACACTTATGTACAAGATATTCAACAATTTTAATGTATTTGTGCTCACAATTTAAAACTCAAATTCTTGAAAGAAAGTTAAAGAAGAATGTTAGAGAATATGAAAAGGATGCTGAATTCAATTATAATAATGATCAAGATGATGAAAACTCTATCAATATCCAATATTCTGATCAATCAAAGATTCTCAATAACGATCCACAATTTCAAAATTTTAATCACAGTAATAATAATGACAATAATAATGATAATAACAATAATTTTATGAACGAAGTTTATGACAATAAAATATATGCGGGGTATCAAACTCGACAACCAGAATCATTTAATAATAATATTAATAATATTAACAGTAATAGCAATATTAATAGTAATAGCAATAACAACAATAATAACAATAATGACTTTCCAGAAAACCATGGGAATATGACCGCAACAAGGACGACGACAACGACACACAATATAAATAATAATGAAAACATTGATTTTAGCAACGCAAACCAAGAACTATTCGATGATTTTTTTAATAATAGTCCGAGTGAAACTTTATTTAACTTCTTTTCAAATGAAAATAATAATCCAGGTTTAGATTTTGTTGATCAGTTTACTAAAGAAATGGAAAAAGACTTCCTAAGTAAAGGTGGTAAACATTGATGCGTAAAAGCTCTTTTTTTTTTCTGTAGTTATCTACATTATTATAAATTGGTATTAATACACTAATTAGTTTTATCTAAATACTTTTTTAAACAATTTCTTGACAGTTTTATTCCTTGATATATGGCCTCCCTTTTTTTCTGATTTCTTATCCTTTTCATCCGTTGAAACATGTAATAAATCAGGATGCTGATGTGATTTATCCATTCTCGAAGCTACATTACTTTCAACTGATTTCATATCCATAGATTTCCTACTAACACCTCCACCACCAAGTGATGATATGGATGACATTTTATTCAATTTGACATTACTACCACTCTTGTTAATATTGATAATGGGTATAGTGTTGCTATTGGTGTTATTGGTATGTTGTGAAAACACATCATCTGAGCTGTCATTAAATTCAATTTCTCCATTGTTTGATGTTTGTTCATTATTCACAAACTTAAAGCTATCACTTGTCGAAATGCCATCTTCTAGTTCGGATATACAAATTTGAGTGAATTCTTCATTTGTCAGTTGTTTATGCAAATTTAAATTTAAATTTGAGTTGGAATGATGAATTGAATTTCTATTTGACATCGAATTCGAAATGATTGATGCTTTATCTTTATAAATGGTTGATTTTGTTGATACACTTGATTTCAACTTTCTATCATCAACCCAATAATAATCATCTAAAACATCATCAGAGTCAAGATTTTTGGATCTACTCTTTGTTAAATTTAGTCCAGCTAAACTCAAATGTAATACGTTCTTGCCAGTGGATACTGAATTCTTATTATCATCGGTATTGTTTTCTTCATGCAATGTTTGTTCTGAAATTCCACTCAAGTCACTAATTATACTTTGTTTCCTATTCCAATATGAATCTTTACCACCAACAGGCATATTATAATCATTTTGATTGTGTTCATTCTTTAATTCAACTATTTCATAGAATAAAAGGTATGGATCCTCTTCCTCTAATGCTTCTTTAAAAGTCATAATCTTACATTTATCATGTACAATTCCCATATCATTAAATATTATCCATTCATCATTTAATGTATTATTATTATACTGAGATAATTTAAATTGTCTTTTTCTTATTAAACTGACGTAATGCCCTGAATTGATTGAATTACCTCGATGACAGACACAACTTTGTAAAACTAACATAAACGAACCTCTAGGGGCTTTGTGGTCACACGATCTTTTAAAATCCACAAATCCAGGTTTTGTCCTATCTTCAGCTATAAAATATGGATATTTAATAATCTCTGGGATTTCAACTTTTCTCTCAACTTTAACACTTTTACCACGTTCATTCCAAACATATCTTTTTAGACAGATTGGAACCAATGGTCTTTTGTCACCAAACTTATGATCAAAATATAGCTGCTTAGCCAATAACTCATTATTGTCAAGTGGTGAGTCATTCTTAAATTGAAATGATGGATTTTGTGCTGATTCAATTGTCTTTGATCTTGAAATCCTACTCCTATAATACTCTTCATGGTTTTCAACAGTTAATTTAACATCAGGATTTGTATAGTATGGTAATAACTGTAAATACATCCAAGCAGGTAAAGATACTTCAGTGTTTGAGACGGATGATGACCTTCTTGTTAGTTTTGCTGGATTTACAGATGCTACATTGTTAAGTACGCTTGCCAAAGTTGAACTTCTTGTTCTTTGCTTTTCTAATTTTTGTGAAACATTTTGATATGATGTACTTAATGTATTCAATGAGTCTATGGTTGATGTTGTATTTGATATATTTAATTTCTGAGTCGGTGAAAATTCAATAATTGATGAAGATTTTTCAAATGGATTAGGTGTTGAAATTGTGTCATCTGATAGATTACTTGCTTCAGGTGAGTTTGAAAAACGTATTGTTGGATCTACCATATTTGATGCTGATTGTAACGGAGTTAATGATAATCCGGATGATTTTGATGATGATGATACTGTATTTACAGTAAGGGGAGAATTACTTCTTACGGGAATTGATTCAGGAATTGAAGAGATTGAGGATGTTAAAATACCTAATTTTTCATATTCATTTATTTCAGATTCATGATCGATCAAATTATCATCAGATGATGATTCAACATTTGACATTGGTAATAAATTCATCTTTTGGTCAATGTGCCTTCTAACAGTAATGGAATTATTAAAATAAGAATTTAAACACTCTTCTAACGTAACTGGTTGTAATTTTGTGTTGTTAGGTATTGAGATGAACAAGCATCTTTCACCAATCAATCTCAAATCATCATTCACATTCAGTTTACCAGTATGAATGATATCTAATTTCAAAGTTAGTAATGGAAGTGATAAAGATTCAGCTAAAAATTCAAAAACTTGTAGTGCATCTTGTTGTTTACCACTAACAACAATGTCACAACCTAAGGAATTTAGAATAATGAATAACTGATAAGTTAAATGACAATTTATATGTTCACCGGCTCTTAGTAGATTAACTAAGAATCTCAACATTATTTTCAATCTTTCAATTTGATTTTGAAAATCAATGGACATATTTGGATCAATTGATTTATCTAATAAATAATCTAATGAAGAATTCGAATAAAACAATGACACCAATAATGAGTCAATATAGCATGAAGTATTCCATAAATTATCCATACCAATCAATGATATTTCTTTGTTTGTATGATTATTTGATTTGAATTCACCACGACATGAAATTAAATTCCCATCTTTGGATAATTGGAAAAACCTGAAAAATCGATAGCAGATATTCACATTTGAATGGTTATTCAGATCTAAATTTAATAGTATTATTAAAACAGACACCAATCTTTGGTTTTCTGGATCTTTAGCAATTGATTTACCCAATTTTGTCTGAATTAATGAAATTATTTGTTTATGAAGTGCTTTCTTTTCCGTTGATAATTTAATAATGGATGGTGGTACATCATCATCAAATAGCAAAACACCTTTGTAATTTGACGGTATTTTCATCTATCAGAAGAAATATATATGTAGTTGTTAAGAATTGTTTATCGAAAAAAAAAAACAGGGTATTTTTTACTCCTGAATTGTAAATCCATATGAAAATCCAGGTTATCAGATGCATACATTGTGTGCGATCGATTAAGCGAAGGAAATTAGGGGAGTCTAAAAGTGAAAAATGAATAATTAAAGATTCCGCGGTAAAAGGATCTTCAGAATAGCAGGCTTTTCTTGTCTATTGCATAGCAAGGATATCAATGTAAGTAATTGTGAATGAATATAGAATAATATAATATAAAAGGGTATTAGAATATAGCAAAAGGATGAGGTAAGAAAACCAATCAGGCATAACTACTATTTAGCCATTTGAAGATTTCTAGATTACACCAAGAACTGACCTTTCTTAACAATGCTTTGATGTCAGCTTTATCAGCGTTAGCAGCATCATCACCTAGATTTAAAACAAAACCACCAACCCAGCATGCAGTTAATGCGTATATACTTTTCCTGTTTTTCGTAATCATATTAGACTGTAGAATTTTGACTAATCTTGAACGATGATAACCAATTAGTTCATGTACGTTGATAAAATTATTTTCTTGGATCATTTCAAATGCAATTATTGTCGAATAATCATTTGGACTTTGAAATATCAAATTAATGTTTTCTGGCTTATTAACCAGTAAATAGTAACACGAAGAATGATATAAGATTAAATTGAACAAATCTTTATCGATTGCTACAATGATTGCACCGTCTAACTGAACAAATTCTTGGTTTTTGTTCCATTTTAATCTCCAATCTAATAATAAGTTCCATAAATCGACCCAGTTGATAAAATTGATATTGTTAAAAAGAAATGATTGAAATGTTAAACATAGGATATCATTTTTAGAATTGATGAAATAGTTATTGAGATGGTTTAATAATAACAAATCTTCATCGTTAGTATTGGGCAAATGACAACAGTATGGAATTATAATTAAGTTAATGAAAGTGCTAAAAAATTTAGGATTTTCCAAAATACCCAAAACATTGAAAAAATTAAATAAATTTTTAATTCTATTCCAACAATCTTCCGGTCTAACACTGAAAATTTCAAACCATGATAACAAAACAACACTCCACCAAATACACTCATTGTTAATCGAGAAATTTTCACTCAATATACCTTGAATTTCATTTCTTAAAGATTTTGATAGTTCTCTAATGCTCAATATGTAAAAATCCAAACTATTTTCTCCATTATAAGAAAGGTCAAATTGATGTAATAGCCTTGAACTTATTGCCAAAATTGCATATGTTAAAGACTTAGATTCTCTTGATAGTGATAATATATGATTTGGGTTATTCAAATGTAAAACATATGTTGGATCAGTTAAGAAATAATTGGATAGTAGATTGGTTAATGATTGGCTGAAAATTGAAGATGATGTTGAAATTGATTTATCGTTGAAAAATATAAATGAATTTATATTTGACGTTTGGAAGGTGCCGTTTTTTAAACTTGGTATAATTGATAGGATTGAAGGGAAATTTTGAGGTAAATCCAAGTATTTCGGCTCAGAATGGAGAGTAACATTTAAAGTTTTATCAGTTTCATTAATAGATTCATTCGATAGTAAACATTTCAAGGTTTCATTTAACTGTGAGGGTTTGGTCTTACCATTTTGTGGCCAAATACATTTCAAGTTCTTCAATTGACAAAAGTTACAAATTGGCTTGGTTTCATCACATTTTTTGTGTTTACTTCGACAAGTTAAACAACCAGTTCTAACCCTTCTTTTCTCAGGCGGTGTCTCCTTTTTAGAGTTTTTTGTGTCTTTATTTGACCTCCGTCTTCTTCTTTTAGTGGCCGTTATACTAGTTGTAGAAGTGGTGGTGTTACTAGCACTATTTGGAGTATTTGTGCCTGAGGACTTATCTGAATCTGAGTTTGAAGTGGTGTTAATGGTACTGGTAGCATTCATAATTTTTCGTTGTCTTGTTGAAGATCTCAAGTTGTAAGAGTGAGAATTCCCAATACTAAAATCAACATCAAGACCACCAAGATCATCAACAATATTGTAATTGATACCGCTGTTGGTATGATTACCTGTGTAGTCCGTATTAATGTTGGAGTTGCTATTTAACGTAGTAGCCATCTGAGTGTATTTTTTTGAGAAGCAAACAAAGAAATAAGAAATAACTCGGAGTTATCCGGAAGAACAGGAAGGGGTTGCCGAAGTGAAAAAAAAGGAAACCAAGAATTGGTACACAAGACAAGATATAAACCAGAAGAGTTCGGTAACATTCAGGGTTCAAGATTACAAGACGACACCATTTATTTAAGTAGTTTAGGTTTGAAGTTTCAAGATTATACTATCTAGCTGAAAAAAAGAAAAAATGGCCGGACGGTATTTCTAAATCTCAAAACGAAAGTGGTTCCGGGTGACGGGGTGTTTCTTGCTGGCGATGTTGATCACGATCTTGCAATTGGATATGGTCTGGATTTCTATTGAAACGAGTCTCCACATCCCCCACTGCCAACTGCCTCTCTGTCTTGCTGAGCATCACCTCTTCACCTTGCAAGAACCAGAACAAAGAGACCCCATGCATGCCATCGTCCGTGGCAGATGCCACCACCGGTGCCAAAACGGAACCAGCTGCATGTGGAAGGCAAACGCAAAGATACGAGGGAAAGTGAGAAGTGCGAAATATACATGGCGTATACGGGGGGCAGAAAGAGGGGTCGGCGAGAAAAATGCACTTGGGCAGCCGAGAAGCGGTGTGGTGCACGGGTGCGGTGCGTGCGCAGGTGCACGGGTTGTTGGTTTTTCCCGAATTGTGAAACAGTGTTCTAACACTGGCCTAGTTAAGAATGAGTCTCTATCTATGATTGCACAAGGGTATCTGAACAATACCGTAGGAGTCTCTTTCGGCATACCACTATTATTGGTTTGTCTTCCTTTTCTAATACCTCCCCCCCCCCTTCCATACTGAACACCCACAATGTCCTGGTCAGGTTTTAAAAAGGCTGTCAATAGAGCAGGGGCTCATGTTATCATGAAAACCACCAAAAATAATGAAACTTCAATAGATTCAGAATTCGACCAAAAGGAACAAAATTTCAAAGTTTACGAAAAACTGATTGATGAACTAAACACAGAACTGATGAATTTCAAAACCCTATTTCATGATTTAATCGAAACCCAATTCATACTTGTGAAAACTATTGATTCCTTTTACGGAGATTACAATTTCGATTTGAATTCGGATAATCTAATAAGTATAAATAGTGTTGATACTGATACCAAAGACACTTCTATAGCTAAGACAAATCAAAGAGATGGAATATCTTTACAGCTATTACAGAATATCAATAATATACAAAATGAAATATTGCCGCAGTTAAATGAACCTTTAAACATAACGGTTTTCCAACCAATTCAAGATTTGAATGATTATAATAGTGAAATCCATAAATTAATCAAAAAAAGAGGGAGGAAGAAGTTTGATTTTGATGTTTCACGGTCAAAATTGGACAGGTTACAAAATGATTATAACTTACTTGAATTGCAATTAAGAGAGGAGGGATTAACAACATCCAATCAGTTAGATAAAATGAAGGAAAAATTAAATAAATTGAATATTGAATTCACTAATACTAGTGAAGTGTATGAAGATTTAAACCAAAGATTGAAAAATGAGATCGATGAGTATGTTTCATTGAGATTTTCATTATTGGACCCATCATTTGAGAGTTTTATTAAAATCCAGTTAAAATTATATAATGATTTACAAAGCAACTTCAACTCAAATATAAAAATTGATTCTTTATCGATTGAAGACCATGAAAATGGAAAATTAGACAAAAGATTAGATGAAATTTTAAACAAAATGAAAGCTTTAGATATTAATAATCTATAAAAAAAAAAGTAGTGTCTTGTATAGTTTCTAGATTATTTAAACATCTTCTTCAAAGATGAATTCTTTAAAGTCTTTATATGCTTTTTCTAAATCATCATTGACAACAATCTTATCATGCGCACCTGTCTTAGCATATTCCATTTCAGCAGTAGCAGCTGCCACTCTCTTTGCAATTGATTCAGGAGTTTCAGTGCCTCTACCTTCTAACCTCTTTTGTAATTCATTAATAGATGGTGGTGAAAGGAATAAGTATCTTGCATTAAGATCAGTCTTCTTAACAGATTTAACACCTTGCATATCAATATCTAAAATACAAGTTTTCTTCAAAACGTCAGAAACGTGTTTAACAGCGGCAATAGAAGTACCATAATAATTACCTGAAAATTGTGCCCATTCAATGAATTCATTATTATCAATCATCTTTTTAAACATATCAACAGTAGAAAAATAATAATCAACACCATCCCTTTCACCAGCTCTTGGTTGTCTAGTGGTGTTTGAAATTGAAAATCCAAATGTGTTTGGGTATTCTGCCATTAAACGCT
>JAJLVN010000005.1:200320-229393 GCA_030570315.1 Pichia sp. NRRL Y-12827
AAAACTGAAAAACAAACAAACAAACAAAATGAAAAAAAAAAAAAAAAAAAACAGAACATGCTATTTTTCATTTTTCATTTTTCATTTATAATAAGTATTAAGCGACGCGTCGCTACGTTTTTTTTTACAAGAACCATTTCTAATTATCGCTGATTCTGAATGAGAATAATACATATTTCTATGTACAAGGTACACATTGTACAGTGTTGCTTTATCACTGTGTTTTATACTTAATAAGCTTCCATATTTACAATGGCAGGCGTATTATATTCCCTCTTTTTTAACATAGCAATAGCTTATGCCAAAAATACCATAGCTAAGGGGACTAAGGGAATTGTCAACCCTATCGATCAAGAACCAATTGATGATTCTCCCGATATTAATCTTCCAGATGACAACAATTTAGAAGATGTTAACCCAGTTGCTGAAGAAATTTTTTCATCGTGGGCATTATTTATTGTTTTATTTCTTTTATGTTCTGCATTGTGGTCTTCCTACTATTTGCAACAAAAAAGAATTAAAGCTATTCATGAAACTGTTTTATCAATTTTTTATGGGATGGTGATTGGTTTAGTAATTAGAATTTCACCTGGTCATTATATTCAAGATGCTGTGAAATTCAATTCAAGTTATTTTTTCAATATTCTATTACCTCCGATTATTTTAAATTCAGGCTATGAATTACATCAAGCTAATTTTTTTAGGAATATCGGATCAATTTTAACATTTGCTATTCCTGGTACTTTTATAAGTGCAATTGTTGTTGGTATAATACTGTTCATTTATACAAAACTAGGATTCGAAAGTATAAATATTTCATTTGTTGATGCCTTGGCAGTCGGTGCAACATTATCAGCAACTGATCCAGTTACAATTTTATCAATTTTCAATTCTTATAAGGTTGATCCAAAATTGTACACAATCATCTTCGGTGAATCCTTATTAAATGATGCAATTTGTATTGTCATGTTTGAAACATGTCAAAAATTCCATGGCAAACATGCTCAATTTTCATCAGTTTTTGAAGGTATTTCTTTGTTTTTAATCACATTCACAATTTCAACACTGATTGGTTTAATAATTGGTGTTTTGATTGCATTGATTTTAAAACATTCACATATTAGGAGATATCCACAAATTGAAACATGTTTAGTTCTTTTATTTGCTTATGAATCATATTTCTTCTCAAATGGTTGTCATATGTCTGGTATTGTTTCATTATTGTTTTGTGGTATAACAATGAAACATTATGCTTATTATAATATGTCTAGAAGAACACAAATTGCAACAAAATATATTTTCCAATTATTAGCTCAATTATCTGAAAATTTCATTTTCATTTATTTAGGTTTATCATTGTTCACAGAGGTTGAATTAGTGTTCAAACCTTTGTTAATCATTGTCACTTTTGTAAGTATTTGTGTTGCTAGATGGGCTGCAATTTTTCCGTTGTCTAGATTTATCAATTGGTTTTCAAGAAACAGAAAGCAAGCAAGAGGCCTGAATTCACTATCTGCATTACAAGATGAAATTCCATATAATTATCAAATGATGCAATTTTGGGCAGGATTAAGAGGGGCTGTTGGTGTTGCATTAGCGATGGGTTTACAGGGTGACTCGAAATTCGCATTATTGGCTACTGTTTTAATTGTTGTTGTTTTGACTGTTATCCTATTTGGTGGTACCACTGCTGGTATGTTAGAAATGTTAAATATTAAAACTGGTTGTATTGAAGATGATGCAAGTGATGATGAATTTGATATTGAAATGCCACCACCTTCAAATTTCAGTAGTGCCAAAAACTTGAATACTTCAACTTCTAAATATTTTGATAAAACCAATCCACCAAGATCAAGATCTATTTCTGAAGACCAATTAGCTACTGAACCATATATTGAATTAAATAGTACAAATTCAGGATTAAATGCAAGCACCAATTCAAATTCAAATATAAATATAAACCAGAGTTTAACGTCTCCATCATTACCATCTGTAGATCATACCACAAATAACAATAATGAAACAAGTTATCTGAATGAAATATTTAGTGTTGATGAGCATGCTAAATGGTTTACAAACTTTGATGAGAATGTTTTGAAACCTGTTTTCTTAGACAGTATACCGGCAGATAATAGTAAAAATGATAAAAATAATCCACAAAATTAACGTTTTTCTCTCCTCTGTGTATTTTATAAAAAAAACTACAAAAATAACGAATAAAAGGTAAATTATCTATTTAACTATTAATACATTTACATCATATTCTTTATAAAATATCAGATGTCAATTGTTGCTCCTTTTGTTGTTCTAATGCCATATCAGTACACCATTTAGCTAATTTGAAAACTTCAGGTGGTAGAAGTAAATCATTTAAAATACTATTATAATAAATAACGAGCTTGAAGAAATAACGTAATGATAACTCATTAATTAACTTTATTGAAAACTCGTCATTCTCAACATCAAATTCTAATGGTGGATTACTTAAAAATTCGTATGTGCCCTTGTAAACTTTTGTTAATAAAATTAAACCCTCAGTTAAAGAATTTTTAACATTGCTGTTTTTATCTTCTATTTTGGCATTAATCAATAGTTCAGTTATAGAAATTATCGAGAATCCCACTATTTCTTTATTTGGAATTCTCTTATTTGATTGCTCTTGAATTGTACCAAATACTAACTTTTTAATAAACTTTAACAAATCAACATAAATTAAATATAATTGAAATCTAATACTGTTGTCAGTATTAATATTTGTGGCCTCTAATTTTTCAAATTTTTCAAATTTGTTGTTCATGAAGTTATTAAAAACCGTATAGTATCTTTGAAACTTTTCACAAATCAAATTGATAATCAGATTATAATTCAAATCAAAATTTGAGATATTATCACTTGGTTTATATTTATTAAAGACACCAATATCATCATTTTTAATAACTGTCATATCTGTATCATTTCCTTCCTTTTCTCTATTTTGAATTTCAAAATTAAAATCAAAATCTAGATTATTTTGAATTTGATTACTGTTTAAATTACCAAATATACTCAACTTGTTCTTCAAATTATCCAATTTTTCATTTCTTAATTGATCCATTGATTTGAGCTTTGGTAAGTCTAATCTTGCAGATTTGGCAGCATTGTTTAAAATAAAGTAAAATTCACTTAATATTAAATTCCAATTCTCAACACTATTGTAAAAAATTTCACGATCTTTGAAATTAGTAGATGTTGATAGATAAGTTAATTCTTGAAATGCTGTTAATTTAACTAATGAATCTTCGGATTTTAAACCTGACAGTAATGTTTTAATTTGATTGGTGTCACTGTATGAACTAACTGTCTTGTTTAAATTCAAGCATCCAATTAATGTATATGCATTGAAAAATTCATTTAAAATATCAATCGATAAGATTGAAATCCATGAAAAAAACCAAATAATCATTAATAATTTAAGATTGAAATCAGCTCTTGGTAATTTATGATTCAAATTAAGTAAAACTATAACTGGCTTTAAGCAAACTGTAAAGAAAACATTTCTTAAGAATAAATGATAGACTAAAAGTATGAATGAAAACATTAAAACTGATTTTAAAATGGATAATATAAACAATTTCAAATTCACATTCTTCTTCAAATAACTAATTGGTTCTTGTCTGTATGTTCCAATTGGTATATGTAAAATAAACTTTTGATTAAATAAGAAATTCAAGGAGTAAATTATGGATGAAACAATTGTAAAGTAGCAAAAAAACGCAAAATTATCATTAAGGAATGGCTTTATAGTCATTGTAGGAGTTTCAATATAATAATTAAGAGATGAATTTGATTGGGAATAAATTATAATTGAAATGATTAAATTGTTCAAGAAGAATCCAAACGTTAAAATGTAACTTTTTTTGGAACTTAAAATTGAAATTATAACTTGAATGCAATTTGACGCATTTGACAATTCAGTTGTTGATGTTGTTAATTTCCGTGACTCTTGTAATATATAATATCCAAACCAAAGTAATGAAAATTTAACGGGATATAATATGAATCTACCATTAAATGGGATACTGATTATTAATGTGACAACACATGCGACAATTGCAGATAATCTATGATAAAATTTCATTCTGTTATGGAATATTTTATTATATATTGAAGCATAGGTCTTAACCGGTACTGGTTTATTTTGCTGTAATGACACAAGTTTTGATTTTCTATTTGCTAATACATTTCTTTGAGCTCCTATACTATATGGATCATTTCGTTGAAATGCACTAGTGGATTTCATTCCAGATCTTGGATTGTTCCATGTAGACATGGTTGATTGCGATGTTTCTTTTTGTTACAAAAAAAAAGTCTTGATGGAATATACACTGCTTAAAACTGTACATATTGATTTTTCCAATTCCAAAATGGAACATGATTGAGAAAAATGAGAAAATCTTAGAAAAACTCTAAAAAAGATTTTATGGGAAAAAGAAGAACCCCAGTATTTTTTTTCCCATTACTTCCAGAGAAACTTCATTTTCTCCCATGAACCTCGATTTTTCGCATCAAAATTTTCCCCCATCATTCTGAAATTTGCCATCATAGCTTTTTTTTGAGAAACGCGTTATAATTGAATCAAAATCTAAAGCAAAGCTCATCATTTAGGTAAGCTTATGATCAGTTAATATATTGCTGCACAAACATGTACAAAAGTTCCATAAGAGACCATCGAAAAAAGATTATCACACCTACCGGTGAACCAGCAATAGGATATGGAGCCAAGGAAATAGAAAACATTAAAATAGCATTAAATAGGAAACTTGGGCCTGAATTCATCAGTAAACGTAAAGGGCCAGGTTTCAGTAATGTTCAATACTTAGAAGGATGGAAAGCTATAAATCTAGCTAATGATATATTTGGATTTAATGGATGGTGTACAGAATTAAAGGAATTTAAGGTTGATTATATTGATGATAGGCATGGATCAATCAGTTTAGGGCTAAGTTGTATCGTTCGTGTTATTTTGAAAGATGGTACATATCATGAGGATATTGGCTATGGATCCATTGAAAATTGCAAAAACAAGGCAATGGCATTTGATAAGTGTAAGAAAGAAGCAGTTACCGACGGAATGAAGAGAGCATTAAGACAGTTTGGTAATGCATTAGGTAATTGCCTTTATGATAAAGATTTCTTGCAGCAAATTACTAAAGTTTCAACTGAACCAGTAAAGTTTGATGAAAAACTATTAATGAGACGTTCAACTACAATGCCTAACCCCAATAAAAATGGCAGTCGCTCGAAAGACAGTTTTGAGGAAAACTCTCAAGAGGAAATTAAAGCCGAGAAAATTGTTAATGGTACTAATAATACAATAGGGAGAAAAAATATAGATAAAGAGGTTAATGAAGCACCAATTCGAAAATTGAGTGAGAATTCAGTTAAGAAAGGTGGTCATAATGATTTTACTAAGAAGGACAACAATAGTGGTGAAAATTTCGAACCTGTGCTTAATAACAAGCTTTCCTTGGAAGATGACGATAATACAAGAATCCAACGGGCAAGTAATATAGCTAGAAATGGCAAGGACGACTTAGAGGACTCGTTTATGTTTAGTGATGATTGGCCCAACGATGAAATGGAGGCAATTAAAGATGAAGAGTTGTTGGGTGAGAATAATTTTACAAGTACGGCTAGAAGTGGAGATGGGGATAGGGCTGGAGATGCAGATGCAGATGGGGATATTGATAATTTGGGAGATTTGCCAGATTCGGATTTTGAATCACAGAGAGCGGATGTGGATAAAACTACTGAAAATGTCAGTAAGGAAGATTTTGGAGGCGGAATCCAAGAAGAGTCGACCGGATTATTAGATGAAACCAATAACAGATCAACGAAGAGTAATAATACAACGACTATTATTAGCGACGACATTCCAGACAATGTAACCTTTGTATCTGCAACAAGTGCAGATACAATCCAGAAGGATCCTACGTTACAAAAACAACTGAAGTATGATGTTTCCGCAGTTTCTTCCTCCTCCTCATCCACCCAAATGAGCAAGTCCAGTTTTATCAACCACGGCAAATCCTTACCAGTGAAAAAATCGCAAGTTGTTAGGGGAGGAGCCAAGTCCAAGCCGGTGGTGAATGCCAATCCATTGGTCAAACGGACTTTTGGCATGCCTGCCAGCTACCACCCCTCGAATAAGCGTGTGAGAAAATAGCTACTGTTTGTATAGCACCCGTAGAAAAAAAAGTCCGCTTTGGAGATAGAGGCAGTATCGGAGAAAAGCGTTCTCCGGCGAGAAACAGGGGCAACTGCTCAGGAACGGCTCGTGTGGGCGAATGGCGAAACGAGAAATACGCGTCAACGAGACTTGCGCCTTAGCGAGAGGGAAAAAGTCCAAATTCCGTGAAAAAAAATGGAGCCGAACGGTTGAGATCCTGACAGTGGGGGGGAGGGGGGCCGCCGGTCTTTTTTCTGCCTCTGCGTATTGGCAAGTGCATGTATGCAAGATTTTCCAGCGTTGCTCAGCTGCTGGTTGTGAATTGCTAGTCGTGCAAGAAATGCCGATTACGTTGTTGCAGTTAATAATAGGATTGGAAATCATGGAATCTACGGCAGTGGCAACTTGCACTAATAAAAATAAAACTGTTTAGTCTGAGATCATTTTTATATAAATACTGGCTGGTTTCCTGGATATCTGCGTTGATGTGTCTATAAGGTTTGTAGGTCTTCTATTATGTCTTTTATCTTTTTTTTCTTCATCGCCAATCAACTCAATTCAATTGCAAAATGAAGTTTGCCACATGTTTTGCACTCCTTATCAGCTTAATTGGTTGTGTTTCTGCTATGGAGAAGTTTCCCTTCTACAATCACGAATGGTTCATATCAGGTGCTTGTAAAGCTGGTGTTGGTTTAACTGCTCAATTCTGTGCTGCTGAAGAAGCTCTTGCTAAATATACCTGTGTATGTAAGAACAAATATGAAATGGCTTCTTATGTTTACTGTCTTAAAAATTACTATCCTGATGAAGATTATGATAAAGTTATTAATAGATTCATTGAACTCTGTGGTTCAAAATATAATCTTACTGCGGACTCAATTGAATCCAATTATGAAAATCTAGAAGGAAAGTTTGTTAATCTTGATGAAGCCAAGAATCTCAATTTAACTCAACCAAAGTTCCCAATTTATGGTTCTGCTGTTCAAAAAAAGGCTAATAAAGTTTTCATTGGTAATAAAAATAGATGGGGTAATACCGTCACGTCCAACTACATTGGTATTGCCTTCGTTGCTGCTGTTGGTTTAGTTATTATTACTGCTGGTATTCTCAATTGGTCTGCAAGATTATCAAGATCTATTGCTTTAAGAAACTCTAAAGTTGAAAATTCAGTTAGAAAAAACTTTATTTTAGGTTTAGTTGGACATCATTTACAAGCAAATAAATGGTTTGGTGGTATTAACCCAGATAGAGTCGAAGCTTTCTTCATAGTTGTTATGTTCCTATATTCAATTTTAGCATGTGCAATTTTAGGTTTTCATTACCAAGATGGTGACCCAGTTTTCAAAACATATCAAATTGGTATGTCAAGATACTATGGTGATAGATCATGTATTCTCTTATCTTATCAATTGCCATTATTATTCCTCTTTCCAGGTAGAAATAATTTTTTCCAATATATTACAAGATGGAAATATAGTAGATTTATTACATTCCATAAATGGTTAGCTAGAATCATTATTCTTGAAATTTTAATTCATTCATTTGCAATGGCTTCCCAAACTGCTGGTTTACATAATACAACACGTATCCATGCTGCTTGGTTCATATATGGTATTATAGCTACTGTTTTTGCTGCTGCTATTCTTATTTGTGCTTCTGCACCATTTAGAAAGAGATTCTATGAAGTGTTCGTTGCGATTCACGTTGTTTTTGTTGCTTGTTTTCTATGGACCTCACAAATTCATGCAGCTACACAAAACTATGAAGAGTTTTACTGGGCTTGTTGTGCAGTTTGGTGTTTTGATAGATTTATTAGAATTGTACGTATCATTTCGTTTGGTGGTCCAAAGAAGGCCCAGATTCAATATTTCCCAGGTGATGATACTTTGAAATTAACTCTTCCTGATTCTAAGTTTTTCCCAGCAAGACCAGGCAATCATGCATTTATTCATTTCTTAACTCCTTTACAATTCTTTCAATCACATCCATTTACTGTTTTTCCAAGCGAAGAACAGCCAGGCTATGTTCATTATGTTTGTAGAGTTAAGAAAGGTCTTACTAAAATTATTGCAAGTAAGTGTTTAAAGAGTGAGAAAAATACCATTTCATTATATACATTAATTGACGGTTATTATGGCGAACAATCGGAATATCAACATTATGATAAAAGTGTTTTCATTGCCGGTGGTACAGGTATTTCAGGTCCTTATTTCCATGCAAAGAAATTAGCACAAAACTCATCTACTCAAGAAGTCAAGCTATATTGGTCAGTTAAAACGTATGGTGCAGTTAAGGCTTATTTCAACGAACTATACTCATTGAAGGATACTAAAGTTAGAACTATCATTTATATTTCCAAACCAGAAGATTCAATTACTTCAAATTCAAATTCAAATTCTTCTGATGATGCAGAAAATAAAGAAAATGATAAATCTGACTCAGAAAATTCATTGTTAAATGACGAAGAAATCTCTAAATTACAAACATTTGTTGAATTCAGACACGGCCGTTTACCAGTAGCTGAAGTTATTAATGCTGAAATTGCAGAATCAACCGGTTCAGTGGCATTTGGTGCTTGTGCGCATCCTGAAGTTGTTGATCAAGTTAGAGTTCAAGTTTCACAATCATTAAACTCTACCGCTGGTAAGTTAGAATTCTTTGAAGAAATGCAACAATGGTAAGCTTATTCGCTTTTTTTTTAACTTTTCTTTATTCTGTACAATTCCTCAATTTTGCTTTATTATTATTTTTCTATTATTCCTCTTTATAAACTCCATTATTAATTATACACTTATTTTTTTACAGTTTAATGCAATAATAATTCAATTACTCTAATTTATCTGCTTTATCGACTGAAGACAAAATAATTCTTGCGATAGCTAAAAAATAATTATTTTTTAAAAATAGAAAAAAAAAAATTTTAAGTTCATGCGAGGGGGCGGGAACAGAAACCTGGCGGAGTTTTCTACATCTAGACTTTGTAGTTTCTGCTTGATTACTCAATGACAGACCCTTTTCAACTTCTTTGTGAATGATCGAAACAAGTGTTGGGGTTACTCTAGCGTAGGCATTTTACTACTATGTTGTCTAATTTTACTGGAAGTGGACCATAAATTTCGCTTTTGGTACACGAAAGTGGCTGCTGACACTATTTTTTAAACCCTCCCATACCCGAACTGCATATTTTTTTTTTTTTTTTTTTTCAGCATAAATTTTATTTCGACATCTTTTCCGTCCATTTCAAATCTAGAACCAAAAATTGCTCTCTCGGTACCTTTTCGCACGTACATGGACTAATTTATTGGTCTGTTTTTCATGATGGTATTTTATTGTCATCACTGATCAAGAAGTTTAAGGTTCATCAATCACAATCCGTTAAATACTAACTTTTGACACATAATCTGCTTTCGTTTGTTTTTGATTGTACAGTTTGTTATCTTACGTATAAATTAGCGAAAACGAGATTGCCAAAGTTTAATGCATGGAGTTAAAGGCATATTAAAATGTCGAAATGTGGTATTATATCGAAAAGGAGGAGGATTTTATATGCAAAACATGGGTAAAATTCTAAAAAAAAGTTGGTTTTTCATCTGATAATCAGAAATTAAAATGTGTTGTCCAGCTGGATACCCCCACTTCTCGCCCACTTCAATTACACGCAATAAACCAAACAAAAAAAACAGTCTATTAAATTTTTATTCCAGTCATATTGTTCTTTTTGTAGTTCAAACTTCAGGTGGATTCTTTTAGTACTATATAAAATAAGAACATCCATTTTTACAACTAATAGTTAATGTTATACCAATGGCTTACTTTAATTGACTACAATAAAAAATAAAGCCTTACTGAAAGGTGGGATGTTTAGTATATTATTTATATACTTATCATTTTTAATCGACCAAAAGCATAGACCTGACATGGTATAAGCTAGAATTTACAATAATCGAAACGTTCAACTCAAACCAATCGATAATAAAATGTAAAAAAAAAATGGACTGAATTTAGCTAAAGAAGTGAATGTTAGTTTAATGTAAAATCTAAAATCTGAAATCAGTTAAACACAAACGAAGCAAATCAAAAAAAAAAGTATTTCACAATCATTTCAAAAACTTGTTGGCTAAGTTCAGTAATGTAGCAGTGGTGTTACTACCAGTACCATTACCATTGCCGTTATTACCATTGTTATAATTACCACCGTTATTACTATTGTTATAATTACCACCATTTGAACCAGATGATGACATGTAACTACTTGCCATGGATGCTAAAGTCGATCCTAGACCTGAACCTTGTTGATTACTGTTATTGCTATAACCTTGGCTGTTGTTGTGGTTTTGGTTGTTTCCATTAAAGTTTGAGTTGTTGTTATTATTGTAACCTTGATTACTGTTATTGTAACCTTGATTGCTGTTATAGCTTTGGTTGCTATTGTTGTAGCCTTGGTTGCTATTGTTATAGCTTTGATTGCTGTTGTTGTAGCCTTGGTTGTTGTTGTTGTAACCTTGGTTGTTGTTGTTGTAACCTTGGTTGTTGTTGTTGTAACCTTGGTTGTTGTTATTGTAACCTTGGTTGTTGTTATTGTAACCTTGGTTGTTGTTGTAGCCTTGGTTGTTGTTGCTATTGTTATAACCTGAATTATTGTTATAGCCAGAATTATTATTGTGATTGTTGTTTTGACCATAGCTTTGATTTGGCTTAGAACCACCAGCTAACATACCTACTAATGAACCCAGTGATGCACCAGAACCAGAATTGGAATTATTACCCAGCATACCAGAGCTTGAAGCTAAAGATAATAATGATCCAACATTAAAACCACCACTAGCCTTTTGTTGATTAGCATTGATACCATTTGATGACATCATTTGAACTAATGACATAATTCCATTACCACTAGACTGTTTGTTTCCACTACTTGACAGTAGAGTTGATAACATTGAGAGTTTTGAAGAATTAGAATTAGAACCACCTGCAATTTGGTTTAGTAATAAAGATGCTAGATCTCTTTCATTTGAGTCTGAAGAATTTTCATTGACATTCCTTTGAATATGGTCAGTCACATTACCAACTAAGGAATCTAACTTGTTCTTTAATTCTGGTGAATCAATGTTACCATCCTTTTCATCTAAATCGATTGCTCTTTTATATTCATCAATTGCATTTTGGAA
Organism: Pichia sp. NRRL Y-12827; assembly: GCA_030570315.1. Classification (NCBI taxonomy): domain Eukaryota; kingdom Fungi; phylum Ascomycota; class Pichiomycetes; order Pichiales; family Pichiaceae; genus Pichia; species Pichia sp. NRRL Y-12827. The sequence continues at coordinate 211,697 of JAJLVN010000005.1, forward strand.
ATCAGAATTTTGTGCATGAATATCACCTTTCAACATTCTCACTTTACAGTATAGATTAGGATCGACATTATTTTGTTCACATTGCTTAATAGTGTTCTCAAGTAATCTTAAAGCATCACTGGAATTGTTCATTCTAGAGGCTTGTTGTAAGTTGTCGTAGATTTGTTGTTCTGACATATTTGGTATTTTCGTGGCTACTAAAAAACAAAAGAGTCCTTGGAGAGAAACTTTTGTCGATTCAACATCGCTTTAAGCCACATCATGGTTTAATTAAAACTTCACCACTCTCGAATCGGAGCCAAAAAAAAACTACTCCTGCGGTATTGGCTATTCCAATGTTAAAATAACTTCAGTACACCAGCAGTATTCTATAAAGTTATCTTGGTGGTATGTACTGAGCCCCCTTATTGAACTGTTTGTAAATTCAAGTACTAATCCAAGTTTTAATGGTTTGATCAGCCAACACATAAGTAGCTTTTATTGGAGCTTCATTTATATAAATAATGATTTATATATTTGAAGAGCTTATCAGCGAGCAATGATCATTATATGCTAGTTAAAAGTATTGTTTAATTCGTCAATTATCTGACTATTTAGCATTAATCATAACTTGATTAATAATATTGTCTACATTTACTTGTTATTACTATTCTGTATTGTTCATTAAACACACTGCAGAACACTTAAACTATTTTATTTACAGTACCCTTAGCCTTATTGAAAATGAGTCATGTTTGAAAATATATTAATATTAAATGTAGAATATCTCTCTAAAATTGAACATTCTAAAACTGAGCTTGGGTCAGTGTTTGTTTTTGTTGAGCATATTTTTTTGCTTGGACCTATTCCAGAATGAGATTTATTGATATTATATATAATACAACTTGAAAAAGCAACTCTTTAATGATGGTTTATAAAAATTATGGTATTTAAAGAAGGTTAGTTATTGACAAAGAGATTAACTATAAACCAACAAACGTGCGTTTATGTTTCATGTTATTTGGTTCTTAAATGATCATTTCCTAAAATTCTGATGGATTAGCAGCTTTTTAATATGTGAAAAAGTTTAGTTAAGTTATTCCACTATATATTATTAATTATTTTATAGATACATAACTGTATAACCACTAATCCATTTGATGAGATTGAGTGACTTTTAAGAAAAGAAATTAAAATCTAGGAATGCTACTGTAATTTTGAGAATATTTGAAAAAAATATATAATATCTTAAGCAAAAGCTGTTTTTTGTATATTATGTTGTAATGTGTTAACTCTGGTAATAGTATCCATGATTATATTATCAGTTAATTAATTGAAAGGAAAATATAAATAAGCATATAAATTCTAAAGGGAATAATAAGGAGCAAATACCTCCTTATATAGACAAATCAATGATTGTTATAAGAATATAACTAGATCACTCCATATGGCACTACATCATACTTGATCGGTATGATCTCATTTCTACGTAATGATCTTGTTTCAACACTAACATTTTACTTTTGAACAAAATGAATATTTGGAGCATCAAATCTGTGCTTGAGAGAACATAAAAATTTTAAGTTGTTTTTCAATGTCTTAAATTATGTTTTAATTGAAATAATGCAAGTGTTTATTATCAAATCAAAGTGCATAACGTTTTGCACAACAATAGCTCGTATGGCCAAGTTGGTAAGGCGCTACACTAGTAATGTAGCGATCCTCAGTTCGACTCTGAGTGCGAGCAGTTATTTTTAATATTCAAAATATGTTTTTTTTGTACTTATAGTTAATGCTAAGATAATGTCTTGAGCAGCAAAAAACTTTAGAAGATTATGGATATTAAATTTAGGAATTAAATAGTTTTTCCTTCAGATAATAGTAAAAGATAAAAGAAAATGATATATAATGATAAAATAAAAATAATAGATACTAATAAAAGAGAATAATTAACGAATCAGAGTAATTTCAAGAGAATACTGCTTAAACTCTAATACCAGAAGAGACTTCTAATTGTTCAATAACTGGATTGAAGACGTTTGGATTTAAGTCTTTGTTGGTCAGAGCCATTAATTCATCATTCCATAAGTTTTCAATTGGAGTTGAATCAACAGAACCAACACCACAATGACCACCCATTCTTTCCCAATCTTCAACTCTCTTTAACCCTAAATCTCTCCACAGTTCATCAACAGATGCAATCAATTGATCACAAACTTCTTGAGCATGATGAGGAGATGGAGTAATTCTTAATCTTTCTTCACCAGTTGCAACAGTTGGGAAGTTGATTGCTTGGACGTAAATCTTATATTTATCCAATAGAGCATCTGAAGCTTTCTTTGCATCACCTGCATTGCCAACTAATAATGGAACAATATGCGATGGATTTGGAATGACTGGAATACCAATTTTCTTGAATTCATTCTTAACATATCTAACATTCTTTTGCTGGTTGACTCTATCTTCGATATTATTTCTAACGATTCTGATAGAGGTTGATAAGCCTGACATGAGAGCGGGTGGTAAAGAGGTAGTGAAGATGAAACCTGGAGCAAAAGATCTAATCCAATCAATCATACTTCTATTTGCAGCAACGTAACCACCAACAACACCGAATGATTTACCTAAAGTACCTGTAATCATATCAATTCTATCCATAACAGTTTTATAGTTTGGTGAAGCAATACCAGATTCTAAATGAGCTTTGAAATCCATATGTTCAGCAACACCAGCACCATGTGGGCCATACATACCAACAGCATGAACTTCATCGAGGAAAGTTAAAGCACCATACTTTTCCGCCAAATCACACATTTTTTCAATTGGAGCAACAGAACCACACATTGAATAAACTGATTCAAATGCAATAATCTTTGGAGTTGATTTTGGATACATTGCTAATTGAGATTCCAAATGTTCTAAATCATTATGTCTGAAAATATGTTTTTTAGCTCTTGAATTTCTGATACCAGTAATCATTGAGGCATGGTTTAATTCATCAGAGAAAATAACTAAATCTTTGAATTGTTTACCGAATAATGATAAAACTGCATCATTTGCAACGAAACAAGAAGAGAAAACCAATGCACCTTCCTTTTTATGTAAAGCTGCAACTTCTGATTCTAGATTAATTGCATGTCTATTATGACCTGCAATATTTCTCGTACCACCAGCACCAACACCATATTTTTCCATGGTTTCAATCATTTTTTCATGAACCTGTCTGTTTTTACCCATAGCTAAATAATCGTTTGAACACCAAACCATAACTTTGTCTTCTTCATTTTGTAAATGAGCTTTTGGAAATTCTTTAGCTAATCTATTGATATTGTTAAAAAATCTATAAGAGTTATCTTGTCTTTTCTTAGCTAATTGATTATCAAAAAAACCATTATAGTCAGTTGCGACTTCATTGGAACTAAAATTTTTTAAAGTGGCAGTAGCAGTTGCAGTTGCATCATGGTTGATTTTAGAGACTTTAACAGAGTCAGTAGCTTGAGCACATTGTGCCTTAGATGGTTGAGTGTAGTGTCTCTTTGCTTGGATAGCTGGGCCCATGATCGGACATTGTGCAGCTTCTTCAACTAGAGATGAAGATTTTGCTAATTGCTTCATTGCAGCAGATGAGTGAGATTTGACAAATGGACAAACTCTCATGGAGGCTCTTGTTAATGATTCCATGGTTAACTTCAAATCAAGTGTTTGGTGAAGAAAAAAGGCGAAGACAGGGAATAAAAAAACTTGGGAAACAAAAGAAGAGGCCTGATGTAGAAATGTTGACAAATCGTCCACTTATAAATGAAAAAAACGGTCAGCTGAAAAAAAAAAAATAGCTCGAAAAGTAAAAATTATAATGCTCTATATGTAGCAAAGCTTGGTTTCTAAACTTTGCACCCGATATAAAAAAACAGGAATACAGTATCGGTATCGACTCAATGTTGTCTTTATTAATATAAGACGTCGTACAACAAACACACCATTTTTTCTTTCATAAGGCCAACGTTTTAATGCCAATGCAACCCAACCCCGAGACTCTTTTCCAGCCTTCTGATTGGATATACAATAGAACCGTTAGCTGTTCGCTAAAAGAGACCGAGAAAAGTAACGAAATCCCACAACATGCACGCGCCACGTTTGCAGAACATGAAGTGTGGCGAGTGCATCATGTTTTTTCGGTTTGTAATCAGAGTTCTAACAGGAGTATATAGAATGTTTGCAATAGAATAACTGGTCAAATGGACAAGACATTAGTGTTAAACTATGAAGATGATCCCGCAAAGTCAGTGAAGTTGGACTTAGAACAGGGCTCTCCAATTCCCATCGTAAATACTTGTAACGATGATAAATTATTAGAAAATGCACTCTGTATTACAAATCAATTAATCGATCAATTAAATTCATACAACATCCATGTTGTCGAGTCTGTAAATGCTGGAACAAACAAAGGATTGTCTAGTTTTTATGAATCAACTTTAAAAAATCTATTCATAAAATTTGATATCAATCATTCATATTTTAAAACTAAAGATGCAACCTCCATAGCAGGTTTCGCCAAGTCTTTGTATACCAAGACTAAAATAGCAGCACCAACTGTTGAAAAATATTTGTTTATATTCTTATCTGGTGATACGTCAATTTTTGAATTTATTAACACATTTGTTTACAAATTTGAAAGCATGGATGATGTTCCATTCATAACTATTTTACCCGTTCCCCACGGTACAGGTAATGCTTTAAGTCATTCCTTAGGAATAAATAATAACTTAATCAGTGTGAAAAAACTATTTCAGTTGAATGTAAAGCATTTACCATTATATCAGTTTCAAACTACAGGTAACATTGAATCAATTAATAGTTCATTATCAACTTTCATTAATAATAAATCAATTTTATTTATGATTGTTGCATCGTGGGGGTTACATTCAACGCTGGTTTACGAATCTGATAAGCCTGAAATGAGGTCAAAATACGGTTCTGAAAGATTTAGAATAGCTGCTTTAAAAATATTACAATCAAATCCCATTTTTAAAGCAGAATTAATTAGTAACAATAAATATTTGTTGTTCAATAAGTCAACTAATACTTGGGAATTTGCTTCACGAGAGATCACACAAGATCTTTCATATTTTGTACTAGCTGCTGTTTCTAATTTTGAAGAAACTTTCAAAATCTCACCAAATTCAATAGCCGATAAAGATGAATTACATGTTATTGCGATCCCTTATACCTCATCAGATACCATTATGTCATTAATGAATGATGCTTATAATAATGGATCTCATATCAACAGTAATTTAGTTTATTATGAACCTGTTAATCAATCATTCACTCTAAAGGTTGCTGTTGATATGGACCCTTCTTTGAGTATAATATGCTTAGATGGTAGTTCTTGGCGCGTTAAAGGAGAAGATAGGACAATAACGTTCCAATCATTAAATCAATCATTTTTACACGTTTTATCATGATTTTTTTATTTATTTAAGTAATACCACTATTTTACTTGTTGATAACGTAATAACAGTTATAGTTAATAAATACAAAATAGTTGTATCAGTAAATACAATATATAAAAAACAAAATCTCAGAGAAAACAATATGTAGAGAAACTAGACTTTACAGAATAATTATCAAAAAATATCACACATTTTGAATAATCACACGATATAATTAGAAACAATAATCATTCGTTTTTAGGTTTCTTTTCAGGTTCATTGGAATCACCTAAATTTCTTTTTGCCGGTTTGGTAGGCAAATTCAAACTACCTGTTGAGTTATTATTATCTTTTTTAACAGGTGGATTTGTATTAACATTACCAAACGGTTGTAAATTATTGAATTGATTAGATGGTGTGAAGCTAAAATTTGGTAAGGCATTCATCCCATTCATAGCGTTAAAACCGTTATTACCCTTCACACCACTCACACCATGCATCATATTTGGCATATTTAACATATTTGGCATATTTAGCATATTTGGCATATTTGGCATATTTGAAATCGCTGGCATTGAGACATTTGAACCTGGCGTAGATTTCTTTTCATCTTCAAGTTTCTTAAGCTTCTCTTCTAAACGTGTGATTTTTCCTTGTAAGAATTTTTCTTTGAATTCCTTTTCCTTCTCAACAGCTGCCCTAATATCTTTCTTTAGCTGTTCCTTTTCGGAGTCAAAATTTTTCATTAATTTTTTCTTCTGTTCTTCAACCTCAACATTTGATGAGGAAGCAGAGGTGTTTAATCCTTTGAGTTTTTCCTGAAATTGCTTTTCTAATTCTTCACTTTTTGCTTTAACTCTTCTTTCAACAATTTCATTGATTTTAGCTTGAGATGGTGCTCTAATCTTAACTTTATGGGCCTCAATCTCCTTTTGAAATTCAACGTCATTTTCCGCTTTTAATTTCCTCTTAAATTCTTCAATTTCTGCTTGACTCATTCCTGTTCCTCTAGTTTTTAATTCAGATTCAAGTTTGGACAACGCTTCTTCCTTCTCTTTGATATACTTTTGCTCTAAAGCAGCTAAATCTTCAGATTGCTGCTTAACAATACCTGATTTTCTGGATACCTCAAGTTCCTTTTTCAATGAATTTAATTCGGTATTAAGCTTTCCTAATTTCTCATCATTTGAACTAACAAGGAGTGAATTTTCAACTGTTTTCTGATGAACTTCTTCCTTCAATAATCTTATTTGGGATTTTAATTTTTCAACATCCTCATTATTAGCAGGGATAGATGTTGCAGATGTAGAAATGGTAGCAATTTGGTGTTCTAAATCATGAATCTTGGTTGATAAATCTTTACTTTCATCAATTGCTTGTTGTTTTTCACCACGTAATTTCTTCAACTTTTCAACAAATTCATTCTTAAGTCTATCAACGGTTTCAACCTTTTCGTCATATTTAGATTTTAATTCTTGAATTTGTCCGTCTTTTTGTTCAGTACATACAGCAGCCTGTTTTTTAGATTCTAGTTCTGATTGTAAAGTTTGAATTTGAGAATTTAAAGAAGAATTTTCCTGTTCTTTACCTAAAATTTCTCTCTTCAATGATTCAATTTCTGTTGTTAATGGAGTAATTTTAGAGCCCATTTCTTCAAGTGAAAGCTCTAATTGATTAATTTTACCTTCATATAATTTGACCTGATCTCTTAAACCATTGTTATTTTCTTTATAAACTCTCAATTCTTCAACTTCTCCTTTCATTTTCGAGAGTGCTTCAGAGTACTTATCAATGGTGGAAGATTTTTCCTGGACAATTGCTAATTCTGACTTTAAATTATTGATTTCTTTTTCTTTCATGCTAATACTTTGTCTCATAATAGATTCCGCATCTTTAACATAATTTAACTGTTGAGTTAAAGAATCTTTCTCTCTGTTCAAATAAGTTACCAAATCCTTCATATCATCAGATTCATTGAATGATAATGGTGATTCTTCTAATTGATTTATTAAGGTTCTATTTTGAGTTTCAAGTTCGGATATTCTAATCTTATCATTTCTTAATTTTTGTTCGAATTTGAAAGCTGCATCAGTGGAATTAAGTTTTTCATTATTCAGCGAAGATTCAACTTCGGTAATCCTGTCATTTGCAGATTGTAAGTTAACCTTTAAATCATTGCATTCCTTTTTAACGATATCATTCACAGTTTGAATTGCTTCTAACTGGTTAGTTTTCTCACTAATTGTATTCTTTAATTCAGAGATATTTGATTCCTTGACTTCAACTTCTTCTTTAATGACTTCTAACTTCTTTTCATAATCTCCCTTTATAGATTCAAAGGTGGAAATAGTTGAGTTTAATTCATTAATTTTGAGATCGTATTCTTGTTTTGATAATCCTGAAGCTTGGGTTAAAGAATCACATTCCGTCTTAATAGAATCCCTTTCAGCTTCTAACTTGGCGATATTTTCTTTCAAAATAGAAATTTCAGTCTTAAAAGAATCAATCTTTTCTTGTGAGAATTGCTTATATTGAGTATAATTTTCGTTTAGTGTATTCAATTGTTGTTCAGTCGCTGCAGCCAATTCTTTATATTGATTAGCATCATTTGTGGCCACATCTAAATCTTCTAATGTATTCTTTAACTCTTCTCTTAAAACAATAATATCATCCGACGAGTTACTTGAATTTGTAATTGAGGTTAAAACTGATTGTTTTCTCTCATCAATTGCCGTGCTTCTCTTTTTTAATGCATCAACTTCAGTGGTTAGATCTTGAACCATTTTCTCTTTAGATGATAACGTGTCTTTCATAAATTTGACCTCTTCATTTAATAAATCAATTCTTTTTTGATAAATTTTAGAGTCAACATTTTTGGAATGTAAAATATTACTGATTTCAGCATTACTCTTATCAAGTCTGGATCTTAAAGAATCAATTTCTTTTTGAAGCATTTCAGAATTGTTATTAAATTTTTGTAAAGATTCTTTAAAATGTGCTTGCCTTTCACCATCTAAAGTTTGTAAACGCACAATTAGTTCGTTAGACTCAGATTTTTCATCGTATAACTTAGTAATGTTATTTCTTAATTCATCTTCAGTGGCTTTCCAAATATTTTTTTCGGCGGTTAAGCTCTTAGCTTTAATTTCAAGCTCAACCATAACAGTTTTATTTTTCATTAAGGAATCATTTGCAGTTTGTAAATTAATTTCCAATTTACTTAAATTTTCTTGCGTTTTTTCAAGCATAGACTTTAATTGACTATTTTCCTGTTGGATTAATCCATTAACTGAATTTAAATTATTAATCTTTTCTCTATTGAGTTCATTAGTTGAAACTTCCTTAGATAATTGTAATGCAACTTCTGCTTTTTCAGATACAACTAATTGTATTTTGCTATTCAATTCAAAAATCTTAGTGTCATATGCTTCCCGAATTTTCGCAAGTTCAACCTTTTTTGATTTTAATTCTTCTAAAAGTGCCGAAATCTTTTTTTCATTGGCATCAACATCACCCTTGTCACTAATTTGAGCAACGCCCGAATCAAATAATTTCTGTAAAGCATCTTTAGAATTTATTGCAGCAGCTAACTGTGTTTCCAGACTTTTGACTTTATCTTGTAGTTTAGCAATTGCATCCTTAGCTTTTTGAATAGTAGTACTTTCGGCTTCTTCAATCATTTTTGTTCCATTATTATCTTTGATTTCAAGATCATCACCTAATTGACGCGAGATTGTTAAAAGTTTTTCATTTTGCTTAATTAATTCAAAAGTATCTTTAAACGTTGTTAAGCGTGCGGTAATTAATCTATCAGTATCAGATTCATCAGTATCTCTAAGTTCACCATATGAGTTGACAATTTGATTAATTTGGTGCTTTTCTTCCAGTGTTAATGGACTTTCACCAGAATTCTTGTAGTATAATTCAGTTAATACAACAATCAGTTGTCTTTGAAGATCAATTTTGTACTTAGTTAAATTACGAATCTGTAATTGTGATTCATTACTCTTTTTTTTCAACATTTCCATTGTTTTATTTAAATTCTTTTTATCATCGGTTAAGTTATTAACAATAACTTCCATCTTTTGTTGTTTAAATGCATAGTTTTCACACTTATCTTTGTAAGATTCGAACACTGGCAACTTACGTTCAAGTTCACTTAAAACATTGGATAGTTCGTTTTCCGCTTTAACCTTCGCACGTCTTTCTTTTATAACCTCTTTTTGAAGAGAAGTTAAATCACTAACTAAATCAGTTAAAGAATATTGAGAGTTCATACTATCTAATGTTTTTTGTGCAAATGGCGAAGTGTGAAGGCCATCATTTCCAACAAATGTTGTTTGATTATTCAAATCCTTAATGTCAGCTTCCAATTGTTCAATTTTCACATCTTTTTTGATTATCTGGGACTGAAGACTCTCAAATGTTTTCTTGTAATCTTCTTCATCTGCCTCGACCTGTTCTGATGTTTCTTTATACAACTTATCCAGTGATTGGATTCTTTGATTTTTGTCCTTTAATGATTTCTCTAAAACCAGAATATGTTCATCTCTCTTAGAAATCTTCTCTAAATACTGCATTTCTTGAGTAGCCAATTTATCAGTTAAAGTTTTTATTTTAAATTGACAATTTTCATTTTTTGATGTCATTTTTGCCAATTCAGCTGTATACCGTTCTAATGATTTTTGATTTAGTTCATGCTTTTGTTTAGAATCACCTAATTCATGTAAAGCCTTTGCAAGTTTTGAACCTTGTTCAGATCTAACTTGCTCTAATTCTTGTACCTTTTTTTTCAACTCATTTTCAAACCACGACTTGGATTCAGTAATCAATTGAATTTCTCTTTCCAATTTACTAGTGTCGTATTTATGTTTCATTAAGTCCAAAGTTAATCCTTCTTTGGAGGTCTCAATTTCTAACATCTTCCGTCTGACTTCTTTGTTTTCGGTGCTCAAAATTGTGATTTCTTCATTTATGCTATTCAATTGAACCTGCTTACTTTCTAACAATTCAGAAATATTGGATTTGGACTGTTCGAGTTCGGATATTTTGACTCTCATATCATCAACCAATTTGTTTTTTTTATCGCTTGAACTGTTGATACTATTTAATGTGTTTTCCAACTGAAGCTTTTCTTCTTTCATTTGTTTTAGTATGTTTTGTAAACTTTCAAATTCTTTTTTAGCATTAATTAACTCCTTTTCATTATTTTCCATTTTCTTTTTAAATGAATGTTGCGATTGTTCATAATTAATTTCCAATATTTGCTTATTTGATTTTAAATTCTCAAATTCATGGTATTTAAATAATAAATTAGTAAATAGCTGCTTGTTGTTGATGAGATTATCAATAGGAACAGAATAGAATGCAGAAACTAATTCCAAATCTTCCTCAGATATGATAAATTCATCATCCAGATGGTTGGTAGTTGGTACATATGGCAAACAAAAATCTTGAGCTTTAGGTTGCTGTTCAATTGGCAGTTCATCATGTTGTTCAACTGGTTGTTTACCATGGTCTTCAGTAAGTTGTTCAACTTTTTCTTCGGTCGATTTTTCAACTTGTTTTTCAACTTGATTTTCAGCTAGTTCTCCACCGTTTTCTTCAACTGGTGGATCACATTGTTGTTCAGTTAGTGGCTCAGATGTTTGTTCAGCTGATTGTTTAGACTGTAGTTCTATAGGAATAGAATTGTCCACAGGTGAATGTTCTTGGACAGCCGATAAAATATTTATTGGTTCAATAATTTTGGGTTCTACAACCTCAGTTGAAGTAATTTCTCTATCTGGAGTAACATCTTGAGAATTAACATCCATTTCTGCCAATTGGGGTGGTTGCTGATCTTCATCAGTAATAGTTTCGATTCCATCAAAAACAGGATTAACTTGGATAGTGTTTGATTCACTATGATTATCTGGATCCAAGCTAGAGACTGCAGATTCTCTTAAAACAAATCCCGCTGGTTTATCCATTTCAGTACTATTGTTAATATTTTCTGGTGAGTCAACTACTGCTGGTTCCGAAGATTTGATAATAATACTTTGATGTTCAGGGTTTTCAACTGAAAATTGTTGTTTCAGTTCCGAGGAAGATTCATTTTGTACAATTGGTGTGTTATTAAATACCTCTTGCTCAGCAGATTTGTTTCCAATTAATGTGGTATTGGTTTCAGTTTCAGGATCTTTTGTCTCCTTATTGGCATCAGTATCATGTTTCTCAATAAATGGAATGGTAGGATCGGAAGTAGAAACAACCCCAGTTTGTCCACCAATAAGTTGTTCAGGTTGTTCACTGTTATCAGAACCACTGTTTTCCATCGCCTTGCACTCAAAAAACCTTTTTTGCTTCTTTTAAACTGATAGTTGGTGATAAATTGGTAAATTTGATTTAAAACATAATGCCAAACAAAATAATCAAATTGGTGCACGGATGTAAATTATATTTGTGACATGAATATTGCGTTTTTTGAAGTTAATTAAAGCTTACGTGATTTTTTGACGTATATACTGAAATACATTGACGTTTGAAGGCCGAGCCATGTCCCAATTAGAAAGCCTGCAAGATGAATATCAAAGTATGTTTATGCGAAGTTTTCTGCCACAAAAACGCTTTATTATGTCTTAAATTCAAATACTAACCTATATACAATGCGTTGTGATCTATAGATTTGTCGGATCTAAAGCATGAATTATTGAAACAGCTTGATGGGATTGAAAAACGTCAAGAACAATTGAAATCTTTAGTAAATGATGAAAATCATCACAAACTCATAGTTACTTCGGACAAAGAATTTGATGATACAAGTATCGATCCAAGATACGAAAATCACGGTTATAAATCCCAAGCAGACCAACAGGTTGCACCATCACCACCATTGACAGTTCCTAAAAACAAATCAACTGTTATGGGGTTGTACAAAGGCCTCAATCTACAGACAATTTCAAGTCCCTCATCAAAGAATGAAGAATTTCAGAAACTAAAAATAGAGAAACAAATAAAACAGGAGAAGGAACGTAGAAAACTACTACGATCGGCAGAAGATACAAAGGTATCAGTTTCAGGTTTGAATAAATCCTTGAAAAAATCCAAAGAGCAACTGGAAATGTCAAGAGAAAGAGAAAGAGAAAGAATAGAAAAATTGGATTTAGAACCATATAGATCTAATTTTTCTTTACTAGAAGGGTTTAAAACTTATAATGAAGATGTTCACTCCAATAGATCCGATTTTAAAGATCATGATTCATATAACGTGACAAATGATCCAGCTTTCGATATTTATTCACGCTTTTACATTGCAAAAAGGTACATACCTGTAGAAAAGCTAAAGGAAGAATTTAAAAACACAGAAATTCTAAGATTAACGCATTTTTTTGAGAAAACCTCTAACAGAATAAACGAATTAAGAGAAAATAATTTCATATTAGTTGGTTTAGTTAGTTCCAAATCTGATCCACAATATGTTAACGATGGACGACATAAATATTGCAAACTTCAATTAACAGATTTTAAATTTGATATCTTTCTCTATCTATATGAAGATGCATTTACAGAATACTGGAAAATAGCACCCGGTTCAATTATAGCAATTTTAAATCCCGAAATTTTAGATTCAAATTATTGGCCAAACACTAAACAGACGGGCTCCAATCAATATAGGTTAAGATTAAAGAATAGTTTAACTGTCTTGGAGTATGCAAGATTTAGAGATTTTGGTATGTGTCTTGGAATGAACGGTAACAAATGTCATCAAGTAGTCAATACTTCGAAAAGCAGATATTGTGCATATCATTTAGAAAAGCGTGCAGATAAAGCTGCTTCGAATAGAAATGAAATGGGTTCAAATTATAAAATGTTTGCACCAACCGATAAGAAGGGTAACGTACATGTTATGGTAGTTACAGAGAAAGATATTCAGCGTCACGATCTAATTAATTCAGCAAAGGAACTAAATAAACAGAACAATAGTGGATTAGCTATTGAAAATGTTGAAAGAAATCGACCATTTTATAAATCCACTGAAAAATATTCCAATGAAATGCTATTAACTGACTTTTCCAACCCACAAAATAGAGAAAATATGAAAACAAAGGATGATAAAAGTATGTCAAAATTTTCTTCAAGAATGGCAGGTAATGCTTTTATTTACTCAAACGTCGTGAACAAAAAAGCATTAGAAATACAAGAGAAGAATAAAGAGTTGGACAAAAAGTTATTAAAAAAAAAATTGATGAAGGATCCAACATTAATGCGTAAGTATGAGCAAAACGAAAAAGAAATGAGTTATAAAAGGCGTAAGAAACTTGAAGGGTTAGATAGAATGAAACAACTGTTAGATGCAAGTAAAAACAATAAATCTTTGAAAAAATCAAAAGCTGATATTGCAGCCATTAAAAGAGAAAGAGAAGAGATACAAAAAAATGTTGATTTATTAAAATCAAAGAAACTCAATTTGAGTATGCAACGTTCCCAAATCAATAAAGATAATGTTCGATTAAGCAGTGATGATGATAGTAATAGTGATTGTGATTTTGAGAATACGATACCTAATAAATTTTAGAATTTTTAAAATATTAAATTTTATTAGTACACAAAAAGTTCCTTTGTCTAATGTATAAATTTGCAATTTACTACATGTATACAATTAAGTACGTAAGTGGTATATTTATGTAGCAAATAATTTTTAGAAAGCGAATGTGAGCAGGGTATATCTATTTTTTTTAAGTTAGCTTCATTGTTTCTTTCATTCTCTTTCAGATTCGTCAATTTCAAACGTTGTTTCCAAAACGGAGCAAAATTTTTTGATGATATTTCTCAAAAGGTTCCGCCGTATTGGTTTGGACAAAAATCCAGACATACCAGAATCAAGACAAACCTTTTCATTTGAATCATCAGCAAATGCAGTTAGTGCGACAATTGGCCCTCTATATCCAAGTTCTTTTCGAATAATTCTAGTTGCAGATAAACCATCCATATTTGGCATTTGGACATCCATTAAAACTAAATCATAAGGCTTATCATTTGAGTTAATTGATTCTTTGATAAATTGAACAGCATCTCTACCATCTCTTGCCATTGAGACATTAGTGATTCCTTCCAATTTAAGCATTCTTTTAACAACTTCTTGATTCACTAAATTATCTTCGGCAACCAAAAGTTTCAAAGTCGAAGGATTTGAATCTGAAGAAGAATCATCATATACTAAGTTTTCAGTCGATGAGGTGTCTGATTTTTTTGATCTATAAGAATGTGCTGTACCAGTCGAAGCTCGTGTTATCAATTCAGGTTTATCATAATGTTTATTATCAGTGATACCATCAGGTACAGTTTTCTGTTTATTATCTTTTGAATTGGAGGATGGCCGAAAACTCTTTGCTAAATTCATTGGTGAGGTTGGTTCACTTGAGCTACTATTTTCAATGTCTGTGTTTGAAGCTTGAAGGGATTGAACTTCAGAATCAAACTTGACCTTTTTCTTTTTATGATTATATTTTTCGTTAAAATCATCCTTTGAAAATTCTTCTAATTCCTCGGTATCTAGTATAATCTCACCAACTTGTGGCAAAGGTATAGTGAATGTGAATGTTGAACCTTTACCCACAGTTGAATCTAAAGTTAGGGTACCATGCATCATCTTTGCAAATTGTTTACAAATTGATAATCCTAGACCAGTACCACCATGAGATCTTGATAAAGTTTGATCACCTTGAACGAAAGCTTCAAAGATTTTGTCTTGTAAACTTTTCTCAATACCTGTACCAGTATCAGAAACAGTAAATCTTAATACCCACGTTGATGCATCGATATCACCAAACTTATAACATTTCTTAGTCTTATGATTTGATTCTTCAGAACTCACATCTTTTATGAATTCATCATCATTGAAGTATTCAATATCACAATCAGGAGATTTATATAATTCTGATAATGATTTAATGTAAACTGATGATTTTAATGTTGATACAGTTGAGGATGTTTTATTTGAAATTAATGATGAACTATCGGTCGATGATTGAATGCCTCCATTTTCGCTAGTTTTTCCGCTAATGTCATCTTCGGTATTTTCATTATTTGGAATTGACTTAACATGATAATGGTTTGCATCATTTTCAAGACCTTTGATATAAACTTTTTCATAATTTTCAATTCTTGAACGTTCTTCATCATACAAACCCAACAATTGGATTAAAACTCTCACAGTTCCATTCTCAGGTGTAAATTTCAGCGAATTACTGACTAAGTTCATGACAACTTGAATAATTCTATTTGCATCACCGTGTAGAATTAACTTCCTTATTAGGTTTGGCTTTAAATTAATGACTAGGTTAACATCTTGATCCTTTGCAGTTTTACCAAAAATGGATTTAATCTGTAATGCAACTTCATTAATTAAAAAGTTCTTCTTTTGCAATTTTGATTTATCTAATTGATTTTTGGAGAAAGTCAATAATTGAATTAAGATATGTAATAATAACTCACCACTTCTAAAAATTAATTCTAATGAGTTTTGAATTTTGTCAATATCATGTTCGCTCATTGCAACGGATGCCATACCAAGAATACCATTAAGAGGAGTACGCAGTTCATGTGAAATATTTGCAATAAAAACAGTCTTTGCTTCATTTGCCTTTTCAGCTTGTTGCCTTGCCATATCAGCTTGAACTTTGGCAGCTTCTAACTCTTTTGTTCTTGCACGGACTCTGTCTTCTAAATTCGAATATTGTCGATCAAGCTCTAATGTCATTACATTGAATGCTTCTGTCAATTCTGTCAATTCATCAAAGAACAAGCCTTTTGTTTCAACTAGTGAAGGTAGTGGGGTAGCAAACCTATCATCATATTCGTCGGTATTATTTGAATTATATCTATGTGGTTTAGTATGAGGATTTGTAAGTGAATCTTGGGTATAACTGTTTGTGAAACTTTCAACAGATGATGGTGAATGAAATGAACTGGTCCAACTATTTCGTACACTTGTAGTTAACGAATTTGGATCTGTTGAATTTGATGATGGTTGGCCATTATTGTTACTTTTAGTATTATGATTATGATACTGACAATCATCGTTATTGCTGTGGTCACACTTTTCATTAATTTCTTTTGTAGGGTCATTATTTTTCATCATTGTGTGCAGAGAAGTAAATGGATTTACACGCTTTCTCTTCTTTTTTCTTTTCAGACCTCTTCTATCTGTTATTTCTTCAGTTGCTTTTTGTAATTTCAAGATTGGTCTGACACCATAATGAGCCAAAGGAAACGTAACAATACACATAAATGCAGCCAATCCAATACATAAACCAACCATAATTTTGATTAATTTTGTAATTGGTTTTTCAAAATCAGATTGAACTTGTTCAACTATAACCATCCAAGTGGCAACACTTAGATCAATTATCGAAAAACCTAGTGAAACTTTTTTACCAAAAGGATTGGTAATGCCAACATAACTGCCCAGAGTATTTTTATTCTTAAAGACATCAGCAACTGGGGCATATCCAGAAATAAGAAATTCATCATCTTTAAGATCGTCATCTCCTAGAATATATCGGAAACCAGTGTAAGCTGTTAGATTATTATAAGGGTGAACCGGTGCAATATAACTAATATCAGAATATTCTGAATTCTGTGAAGTTTGGAACATAGATGCATTGAAAGATTGCAAGCTGAATAAAACAGTTAAATAACCAGACAAAAACTGTTGTGGAATCAGAATTGATTCATTTGCATAAACTGGTAAAGTTAACGAGAAGAAGTAAACGTCAGAATCCAGAACAGGATTACTTAAATAACCTCTATTTTCCAACAACCCATCTGGTAAATTTGTGCCACTAAAACTGGTATCTTGTAAAATGAATAATTCTTGTAACGTTGATTCTGAGGCATTATGATATTCATCAGGGCTTGAAGAATCAACTAGTAAAACGAGATCTAAATCATACAATCTTGCATATGCCAAAGATGTTGAAGTTTCCAAAGTTTGGCTCATTACATTCTGTGCGTTTAATAGTGCACTTTGAGAAGTGTTACCAGCTTTTCTAACAGTTAAAGCTCTTTGTAGTGCAGTTTTTCCACTCAATTGGAGAGCTTGAAAATAGTAATTATCCATTAATTGTTGTAGTTGTGAGCTTTTCAATTCAGCAGCAACCTCCAATTTAGAAACCCTTGTGTTTGTCAAGACAGAAGTAAAATAAACACCGGTGACAATTGCTAGTACAAGTAATGAAAACATTGCAACAAAAAGAACAAGTGCAATAAGCTGAGTCCTGATGGATATCCTGAGTCGATGTTT
>JAJLVN010000005.1:229493-277025 GCA_030570315.1 Pichia sp. NRRL Y-12827
CTGAGAAAAAAAAAAAAAAAAAAAGAAAAAAAAAGGAAAAAACACATTTATAGAACGACTATAGACGTTGCGAATTAGTTGATTATCACTCCTGCCTTTTAAGTAGTGAATCTTGAGGAGTGCTCCATACTCATTTTTTTGAACGTAACAGATCTGAAATGATTGAAAAACCAACTTTTTGGAAAACTAAATAAACTAGGAATAATTTTTTTTAAAACCAATTGATTATGATAACTATTTTTGCGGATAAGGATTGTCTCCAGAATAAGAGACTATTAATAAATCGAAATAACAAAGAAATTGAAAAACCTGTGTAACTTATTTATTTGAAAAGATTTTCCATAAGATTTGGGTATCAAATTAAAAAAGAATAGTTTAAACAAAAATAAAATATACATTAAAAAAAGTTTTTAGATATCTAAGAATTAACAATTACCTCCTGTAAATCCATAGAAAAATTTGAGTAGTTGTACAATATTCTATAGTACTGAAGGCAGTGATATTGGATGCAGTAAGTGTGTATAGAAATTACAGTGTATAATTTTTATAGTCTTTATTAAATTTGGTTCATTTCATTTGGAAAAAAAAGTTGCAATTGTCATTAGAAGTGGAATGTTTTGACTAATTCCAATTAATGACTTGTTAAAAGTAACCGACCTTTAGGACATCGATATGTTAAAAACTTTAAACAATGTATTTATAATACTTTAATCATATGTATACCGATCACCACACTTGTCTGAAAGCATAGACTGTGTTAGAAAATAACCTGTAGCCTTATCAGCAGATGTTTACCCGATTTGATCATTTCCAGAACATCTGTAATGTGGTAATATCAATGTTTTTGGACGGCAACACCAGAAGCTAACATAATCATGTCTATTACTAGGGGGTCAGTAATTCGACACTATAAAATTCTTATTAACGACGTAGTTTAAACATATCTTCTGGGTAGAGCTATCTATGTTGGGCTGAAAGCATAGTAAAAATACTGGTACTGATATGTACGCTGTTTGTATACGGCCATGGTTTCAACTTCAGCATTAAAATTTGTCTTCTTCTGGTTGACTTTATATCCACCGAACGATGGATCTAGTAGACTACTAGAGGCCTCGTTATAGTCAATGACTTCGTTACCATATGCATAGATAAACGTAAGTATTGCACCAGGGAAGAATTCCCACGCCGTGCAGATGGTTGTATCATCGACGCAGTCAACACAGTATACTAAAGGTTTATCTCCGTCATTAGAATGGTTCCTGTTGTCATATCTTAACAGAACCGAAACATGGTGAAAGAAATAGGGAACCAGTACTCCTCCTGTTACATTGTTACAGCACTATATAGTATTGATACATTTGTCATAAGTATCACCATCGGAGGTATTTCAAGTGCCAGATCTATTGACAGGAAATTGGTCAGAGAAACGACTAACAATAGGTTCAAGAGCAGCACACTATGTTAAATTATTATGTCCGTCGAAGCGTACTGAATTTAGAAGGAAAGAAAAAAGAGCATAGAGCGGATAAAAAAGTATTAGAAAGATCTATGAAGCGAAGAGAATGTAGTATTAACGTGTAGGTCATATTTGAAAGAGCCAACGTATGGTGAAATGTTGTGAAAATGAGCTAATAAGATCAGATGAAAAATTATCACTTAGTAGTATTGAATTATTATTTAAAATCAATTTTACAGTTTAAGTTTTAAGCTTGAGTAATTACTTTGTTTTGACTAAAAAATCTGTGATTCTTCATCAGTGAAAATATATGTCAAACTCTACCAACTCAAAGTTTTTCCTGAAGTAGAAATACCTTTATTTTTCTGGATATATCAGTCTTATTCAAACAAATACATTTTTCCAAGTTTATCATTTTGATTACTGTGTTTCTTTTTAGATACTTGACCTTGATGGGGTCAATCTACAGCATACGTTACTTCTCCGACATCGGCCGTTTTGTTCCCAATCTGCAGTATATATTCTACTCGGATGCCGGCTAAGCGCGCTCTGAGATTACTACCGCTTTGAGCCAATGCGGAGAAATTGACGTCTTTTTCATTTTTTACTATTATTTTTTATTATTTTCTATTATTGCTGAGATGACTGAATTATGAAAAATTAAAAAAACTTAAAATGAGGAGTTAGTTGGTATAAGTTGGCATTAATTGGAAAGTTGTTGATCTTAATTGAAAATTGTTTCTGTTTTGTTCAAGTCTTTTTCTTCTTGTTTTTTATCTGTGCGTTAACGATGATCTCCAACACTGTCCGTGCCCAAATTCGTCTTGCTTCTATTAACAGACACTTCTCTTCTTCTGCTAACCAGCTAGGTAAGATTCAAGTTAAGAATCCTATTGTTGAACTAGATGGTGATGAAATGACTAGAATTATCTGGTCAGACATTAAAAATAAATTAATTTATCCATACCTTGATATTGATCTTAAATACTATGATTTGAGTATCCAATCAAGAGATGCAACTAACGACCAAATAACCATTGATGCTGCCAATGCAATCAAGCAATACGGGGTTGGTGTTAAATGTGCAACTATTACTCCTGATGAAGGAAGAGTTAAGGAATTTGGTTTAAAGAAAATGTGGTTATCCCCAAATGGTACCATTAGAAATATTTTAGGTGGTACTGTTTTCAGAGAACCGATTGTTATTGGCTCAGGCCCCAATAAAGATCCAAATGAGATTGAAATTCCAAGATTGGTACCTGGTTGGAAAAAGCCAATTATTATAGGTAGACATGCTCATGCCGATCAATATAAGGCAACTGATTTTGTAGTTCCTGAAGAAGGTACTCTTGAAGTTACATTCACTCCAAAAAATCCTAATAGTGAAAAAATTACACGTACTGTTTACCAATATAAGGATTCTGGTGTTGCATTAGCAATGTATAACACTGATGAATCTATTAAAGGTTTTGCACATTCTTCCTTCAAAATGGCTCTTAACAGAAATGTTCCATTATTTCTCTCTACGAAGAACACCATCTTAAAAAAATATGATGGTAGATTCAGGGATATTTTCCAGGAAATCTATGAATCAGATTATAAGCAGCAATTTGAAGAACAGGGTCTAACTTACGAACACAGATTAATTGATGATATGGTTGCTCAAATGTTAAAATCTCAAGGTGGTTTTGTTTTAGCACTTAAAAATTATGATGGTGATGTTCAATCTGATATTGTTGCACAAGGTTTTGGTTCTCTTGGTTTAATGACATCTGTTTTAATCACTCCTGATGGTAAGTCTTTTGAATCTGAAGCTGCTCATGGAACTGTCACCAGACATTACAGACGCCACCAATTAGGTGAAAAGACTTCAACAAATTCAATTGCTTCAATTTTTGCTTGGACCAGAGGTATTGCTCAAAGAGGTAAATTAGATGGCACTCCGGAGGTTGTTGATTTCGCAAATACTTTGGAACGATGCGTTCTTGATACTGTTTCAAAAGATGGTATTATGACCAAGGACTTAGCTTTATTAGTACACAAGAAGGAGTATGCAGATACTGAAGGTTTCTTAGATGCTGTTGCTGCAAGATTATCTAAGACTATTAATGTTTAATTATAGCATAGTCATAAATAAATGAATGAAGCTGGATAATTATAAAAGCGAATTATATATCCAACATACCCACTTTCACAACACCAGAAAAAAAAAATAATTCCCTTATTTAACTTAATTTAATCACAAATGTTTTTCTATAAATTCACATTATATTATTATCAGAATATATAATGCTATATAAATCAAATTTTCTATGTATTTCATGCTATGTGTTTAGGCTTTGAATAAACTATTAATGGTTTTATTTCTCCGTAACTGTAACTGTATCTTTCTTTTTTTCATCATTATCTTTATCTAGAATATAATACAATCCTTCTAATAAGTAAAATGTTAAATAAATCATACCGCAAAATTTCAAATAAGGTTTGGCTAAAACTCTATAAAAATATGTATGTGGATTTAATGTATTTCCTGGTTGTTCATAATAATATAATTTTTCTGGTTCCTTTATTTGGTCACCATTTGAACTTTTTAAATTATTATGTTTTTGTACATTATTTTTTAAAATTGTAGATGTATGAAATCTAGAAATAAAATTGATTCCAATTGTGTTCATTCCAATTTTTGATTTAAATGGTATCCTTGATATCATTGTACTGTGCCAAATGTGATGTGCTGACAGAAAGAAGCAATAATTACTGTTAAGATTTTAAAAAATGATGGTAGACATTTCGCTTAACAAAATATAAATTTTGTATGAAAATGGCATATAGGAACAGTGACTAATGAAAAAGTATGATATTTTATAGTTCTATTTCTTTAATTTAAACCTAAGTACAGATGGTGGAAATTGACTCTTATTCATAGACTTTTAGAGGAGTTGATTTGCAGTGGTTTTCATTCTCCTCTGGATATTATATTCTGTTTACTATCATCTGACTACTACTGATGATAGATTCACTACTATGAAATGCCTTAGTTACTTTTGTATGATATGCCCTGTTCGTATAAACTACTCATAACCCGATCTTACATGTTTATGTCATCTGACATTAGTGGGGCCCGAACAAATCATGGGTTAGTACTTAATAATCTGAAAGTTGGTTGAATATTTAACTAGTCGGATTACGTAACAATAAAGCTTTTTACATGATTCTGAGTACCGAGCCGTGGATCATATTTTTTACAACAGTTATTAAAACCTAAACTGTATAATTCAAAGATATCATTGTAAAACGAGAAAACCTTCTGTTTTATAGTAAATATATAAACAAACCAATTAAATGAGAATGTTTGATTGTGATAAAGCTAGAGATAACATCAATAACGATAAAACTGATGGTGCTACAACAGACGACGGAGTTACATCGGTTGATCAAACTTTTACTGCCAAAAAAGACGATAAGAAATTACTTCAAGATATGAATAAAAAAAAAAGTCATGAATTTGTTTATCAAAAGAGGAATTAATGGCATATTATATGGTAAAGTTAAATCCAATTAAAATAAAAAGATGCCTCTAACAAGAGTGATCACATGGAAGAATTCGAATTTAAGAAAAGTAACGCTCGCTCACAACTTCATGTTCGCATATTTTCTAGGACTGCACATTCCATATAAATAGCACTTCGACATTTTCCGTAACATAGTCATCGTTGCCAGCAGCATGATCGACAACTTCTTTGCCTTTAACAGCAATTTTAGCATCAACACTCTTGGTAGCGGTTTTAACAACTTTGCCTTTAGATTTGGTGGTTTTACCTTTGTAATCTGATTTCTCAACTTCGACAATGTCTCATATTGGAGAATTAGTATCATTAGTGTGATCTGGAGAAGTAACTTTGTTGGTAAATTTTAGTTTAGCTTCCTATAGTTTGTTTGAAACACCTTTTAATTTATATTATTGAACTGTGAACTCTCTTGGATTTGTTGAGCTGGTTAAGCTCTCATTGTGGAAGCATAATGCAAACTTTGCAGAGTTGGAGATAATTTACTTCATTATATGGAATCTAAGAACGGAGATTATCAAACAACATACGGCAGTTAAATACCACACTTATTCAATATGTGAGCAAATAAGTCTTTTTGCAGACTTTGATTCTTTCATGTTATCATTCATTTCGGAAGTGCCCTTTTGACTTGAATTGAATTAGTTTTTCCATCAACTATATTACCAATTCCTATATTTTTCAATGTGTTAAAGACTCCTTCTTTTTTAATACCTTGAATAAGTCTCTTGAATTTGTATCTTTTGGTGAATGTTCGATCAATCGACATAACTGTGTTGTCTAGTAACTTCAGTATTATCCTGATTGATGTTATTTCTTTCTTTATTATAGTCGGGCATTCTCATTCAGTTGTTATGTTTATATATACGCTATAAAAAACGTGATTTTTTCCCTTCATAACAAAATCTCTGAAATACATACAGTTGATACAATAACCATTGTGTAACATTCTGTTTAACGGTTCGTTACTTAGAACGGTGTAAAAAAATTCATTATTACGTCATCTTGCTTGCTACATATTAAGCTCTCTCATGATATAACCTCTGGTCTTAGATCCCATTTTCACACTAAACTTACATTTCATTAAGCAATATGTCTTCCGCCAATTCTACAAGAATTAAAAACTAACTGTCAGTTCTGTAGGGTGAAATATATCAACTACTTATTTGTATGATAAATAGCGCTCAAAAAAGTGCCTTTTCAATTCTACCTAATGAACTCTATCTACAAAAGTGATGTACCAAAAATCATTTAAAACTACCATTATGTTATAATTACAAAATTAGATATCAGTATCCATTTTAGGCTCTTGTATGGATTGTTTTTCATACTTTTTTGAAGGACTATCATTTGTATCACCAATCATTTCTAATCCACCCATTGATTCTTGTATCTTGACGTGAAAATTGCTACTATTTGAATCGAACCCTGCCAGTCTATGTGGACTAGTTATTTTTGCAGGTGGTGATGCAATCAATCTCCTTGATGTTAATTTCACGCTCATACTGTTCTTCCTTGCCTTGTGTGATTTTATCGGTGACGAAATGGATCCAATTCTTTCTCTACGTGGTGATCGAAATGCCGTTTGTTCTTTTCGTATAATCACACTAGAGTTTGATGAATCTTCCTCTTGGATGATATTACTTTCGGTCAATAGGTCACTAACAATTCTTGTGTTTTTATTTTGTGTTAAGATTTCAGGTGATCCAATTTCATGAAAATCATCAATTGCTTCCTTCTGTGGGGTAGATTCAGATTGTAAATATAGATCAGAAGATGACTTTACATTTGATGATATCCTATTCTGTTTGTACTCACTATCTAAAATTAATGAAGATTCAGTCTCTGATAATGAATCATTGTTATTTTGCCTATCCCTATGCTTATATTCTGGATTCTCATTGCTTAAATTGATCCTCATCAATTTATTATTAATTGAATTGATTCTATTACCTTGCCTTATAAATGAAGATTCAGAAAGTTTGTTATTTGAACTGTTATTCACCTCTGCATTGATTATTGCGTTATTACCACTGTTTTTTCGTTTTTTACTTTTATTATTCGTCATTTCGGTTGATAAAAATAAAAAATTTGCCTTTAATTGTTGGTTACAGCTCTCTACTAAGTTATCTGATAATTGGTAACAACTCATTCTAGCTTCTTCAACTGTACGTATGTTACTTGCAACATCTTCAATAATACATAGGTATTGTGCCAGGATGTTTGGCAATGAACCCAGGTTAGTGATATCGTCGTTTTCAGAAACTAGGGTATCAAACAGAATTGATGATTCATAAAAGACTTGTTTTTCGATGTCAGATTTTAAATATTCAACTTCTTTTCTATAATACTGTTCATCTTCACCACTCCAACCATCCAATTCTCTCAATTTATCTAAAAATGCTTCCGATGTTTCTAATAAAATAATATCCAACTCAGTCCTTTTATTATATGATTCTTCAAGTGATATCATTTGTGACTTTATATGTTCAATAATATCATACAAATTATTTTTTAGTGACAACAGTTTATTTTCGACATCGAATTTATTCAAACTCCCCAGAAAATCGTTGATTTGTTTATTATAAATAAGCAACATTTTCCTGTGTGTAACAATTTGTATTTTTTCTGTTTTTAAATGTTCACATCTTTTGATGTTACTCCAAAGTCTTTCAATCATTATTGATATTTGCATTTTGAGATTATTTCTTTGCTCGTTGTATTTCAAAACTTCTTTTTTAACACCCGAATCCATTAGAGTTTCTAGTTCACAGATTCTTCTCTTTTGGTCTGATATGATTTTCATATACGTACCAACATGTTTCATTACTGTCATTCTATTTCTAACAACTTTAGTTTTTATCTCCTTTGCTCTATTTGCAAATTTCAAAGCATTTAATGTTTCATCATAATGTCTTGAACTAGGTGAAATACAGACAATCATAACTGTTTTACAGTTACCGCCCAATGAAAACTTTAATAGTCTTGTTAATTTTGAATCTCTATAAGGAACATGTGTACTTTTTTTAGGGTCACATAATGCATTTATGCAATTACCCAATGCCAAAAGTGATTTATTGATATTAGCTCCTTCATGTAGTCTTGCGCCTTTATTTTTTGTTGCACTGGCACGTTCACTTCCCGCAAGATCAATAATCGATAAAATAGATCTTGTACTTTTTTCATATAAATCTGGAGTATTTGGATTTTGTGTAATATAAACTTGAATGACTGCGTGTGATCTTGAAGATGTTAAATTTGCTTCAGTTGGTGAAACAGTTCTGTTATAATTGCCTTTCATTATTACATCCATGACATCTTTAACATTTTCAGTTTCCACTTTTGTTAAGTTTGACACAATGATTTCTTTCTGCTGATTTTCTAATAAAGTTAACTTCTTATAATTTGTTTCAAGATTAAGCAAATCCCTTATCATTTCATTATATATTTCCAAATAACTTACTTGAACAGAAATATTTTTGTCTTCAAGATTTTCAATTTTCAAAAATAGTTCTCTTAATGCAAGAAAGATAATTCCCGGATTTTCAGGTGTTCCAGTGATAGTATAGGTTTTACCACAGCCCGTAGCACCGTAAGCAAATATAGTTGAATTATAGCCATCCAGGACAGCATCAATCGAAGGTTTTACAGTATTCTGGTAAATGTCGTCTTGTGTTGCATCTTCATCAAATAATCTATCAAAAATAAATTTATGTTCTTTATGTCTTTTATTATGTCGCCCTATCCCAATACCACGCCCGCCAAATCCATGACTCAGACCATTTGAAGTTAATCTTGCAGTTATATTATTTTCCAATTCATCTAAAGCGGAAGTTTTTGGATCAAAAATTAACATTCTATCATCAACAACTTCAAGAATCTTTTTGATTCGAAAGGGAACAACGTATTTATGGTTGAATTTTTCTTTAAAACTTAGTCTTTTTTCATGATCTGTGTTTTCTTTTTCAATATCATATTCTGATGCATCATCATCCATGTCGTTCCCATGATCTTCGTCTTCTTGCAAATATATTTGTTCTTCTGCCGTCAGTGGACGTATTCTCACCGCAACTGAAATGGAAGACTCCTTGGGCTGTGCCAGTAGATCCATATATGTGCTATTATCTAGTTGCTTAAATTTTTGAAAGATAACGAATAAAGATGTAAAGTAGTACAACGAAAAAACAGGCTCTTCCTTTGTTTACCTTTCATCAACGCGATTTATGTCAAATTCATGTCAGGACTCTCAATCATTTTTGTGGTTCAAATTATTACATTACAGTTTAGTTATTTTTATTTTGGTATACATCAGCTATATAAAGCAATAGAAAGTTTTTTTTATTGAAGAGGAGCATACAAAATCTGTGTAACATATTTACGTTTGTACCTCACTACACTAGCAACCGCTAAAGTGTTATGTTTGATAGACGTAGTTGCAAGATGATTGAGAACGACATGGTTTGGAATACTTAAAGCACCACCAGTATTGGCTTTGTCATTATTGTTGTAGCTGTTAAGGATCACATTTTCCAAATGTGGTGGTAATTGAGGTGGAATTAACCATTGTTGTGTGTAATTACCTCTTTTTTCATTACTATCTAGAGTGAGATAATACTCTTCCATAGCCTTTGCATCCGTAAAGATTGGGGGGATAGATGTTATATAATCATTGGAAGAATTAGAGCCACCTTCTTGATCATCATAGTAACGGGTGTAACCGTCACCCATATCATCATCATCTTTTGTAAGGCCAAGCTTTGAATCCATCGTTCTTAAAGAGGCACGAGATTTACTGTTTGGATCTCTATTGAAGTCATGTTCAGTTGGAAAAATTTCTAAGTAATTAACAAAATGTCCTGAATGATCAGTTGCAGTTGGAATGAAATTAGAGCATTTAACGTCATTATCTACAACGAATTTAAATCTATGAGTACCAGGAGGTAATGCAATTTGTACTGAAAAAGAACCATCTTTTGGATTTGGGCCATTCAGTGCAATCATCTTTCTCCATCCTGTAAATGTACCCATCACATAAACCTTTTCACCACCTTCTGTCCATTTGAAAACTGTGGGAATTAAGACAGGCTGTTGCTGTTGATCAAAAATTGGGCTTTGACCAATATCAGATTGTTCGTCCATAACCACATCATCTGTTTTACTAGAGGTTAGTCCCTTTAGATCGTCTGTAAAGATTAATGATGTTTTTCTTCGTGTGATGCTATTAGTGCTTGAGGTGTTGCTACTACTATTTATTGGGTCGGTATTATTGTCCGAGTGTTGCGCAGAATTTTCAATGAACTGATCTCCCTGATCTGTGACATCCATCATAGAAACATCCCTTTGTCTCTCTCCATATCCAGTCATTGTTGTTGATGGCTAGGGCGTTATCTGGATACAGAAAGGGCAGAAGTGGGAGTTGAATACAGCTAACTGTCAGTTTTCATTTGCAACATCGATCGATGTCAACATCGACCCGGGATTTTGTGCGTCACTTAGAAATTCACCTAGACAT
Organism: Pichia sp. NRRL Y-12827; assembly: GCA_030570315.1. NCBI lineage: Eukaryota > Fungi > Ascomycota > Pichiomycetes > Pichiales > Pichiaceae > Pichia > Pichia sp. NRRL Y-12827. The sequence goes on from JAJLVN010000005.1 coordinate 240,028, forward strand.
TTCCCTTTCTACACACACTCTTTTTCATGTTTTCTTTCCTTTTGTGAAAATCACTGGAAGAAATAGATATATTCACAAAACATGTCTGTTATGAGTCCCGAAGAACAATTAGAACAGTTTGCAATCACGGAAAAGTTTTTGACCTCCCAATTGCAAAATTATCCATCTTTATCATGTCCCAAAGTTCTTATCATATGTGGATCAGGTCTAGGTGGTTTATCACAACTGTTAAAAGACGATGAACAATGCCCCCAAGTTTCAATAGAATACAAAAATATACCAGGGTTTAAACCATCACACGTCCAAGGTCATTCAGGTAAACTTGTTTTTGGCCATTTAGGAGAAAAATCAACTCCTGTTATGTGTATGGTTGGTAGATTCCATTACTACGAAGGTCATTCCTTTTTTACTAATACCTTACCAATTAGAATTGCTAAGTTATTAGGTGTTGAAATGCTAGTTGTTACAAATGAAGCCGGCGGTGTCAATGAAAACTATAAACCTGGTGATTTAATGGTTCTGAATGATCATATAAATTTACCTGGTTTAGCAGGTCAACATCCATTGAAAGGTTTGAATCTTGACATTTTTGGACCAAGATTTTTGCCACTTTCTGATGCGTATGACTTTGATTTGAGAGTCAGATTATTTCAATGTGTTAAAAAATTAGGTATTGAGAGACAAATTCATGAAGGTACTTACTTTTACGCTTGTGGCCCAACTTTTGAAAGTCGTGCTGAATGCCGTATGTTGAGAATTATTGGCGCTGACGCTGTTGGTATGAGTACCGTCCCTGAAGTTATTGTGGCAAGGCACTCTGGCTTAAAGGTTGTTGGTTTAACTTTAATCACCAATTCTATTTTAGCTACAAAAGCACAAAGTGCAAAAGAAGCAGTTTTTGGAACATCATTCAAAGTCGTTGATCAAACTGAAGGAATGGCAAGTCATGAAGAAGTTCTGGAAACCGCAAATGATGCAGCTAGCGATGTTATAAAATTAGTTGAACTATTTGTTGGAACACTTGATTTTTAATTTTAAAATGATTTTTTTGAGTTTACTTGTTTTGAGACCAAAGATTAAACTAGAATCTACTACACATCAAGTAAAAGTACATAAATAAATTTCACTATTTATTTTTCATAATTTCATATCATATTAGCAGTCCTTTTTTTTATATATACCTGGAAATTTGTTTTTAGTAATCTATCAGTTCTTTTTACCAACTGCCGTAGCAGCAGCGAGTGCAGCACTTGACCCTCCAGTTTCCCTGTAACCGAGCGGATCACCTGGTTTGTTCAATTTATAACTCCCTTTAACACCCCTATTGATCGAATTCATAGTCCTTGTGTTTTCATTATTAATATTATTTGATATCAAAATTGGTGAATGTTGTATGCTACTAACAGGACTCTTATCTTCATTATGTCCACCTTTGAAACCGTGTCTAACACCTTGTGCCAGCTCCTTAACACCAGAAAGAATGCTATTATTGTGACTACCAAAATCAGTTTCACTATTTGCAGATGATGGATTTGTTGGCGCCGAAGAACCCTGTGAATGCTGTTGATTAGTGTCCTTAGAAGATGTGGAAAATGATCTGATTCTTTGTGTATTTATTTTTAGTTTTCTGAATGGATGTTGGACGCTTGATGTTGCAGGGGTACTCTTGATATTTTCGTTATTCTTGGAAGTGGGTTTAGTATTACCAATATTTGAACTCGCATACTTACTTTTATTATTTTGCATCGCTAATTCTCTCTTTCGTAATATATTCTTAGCCTTTAATAAAGAACTAACCCAAGTTTCATTGTCATTAAAATTAAAACCAACTCGAACATTGGAATTTATACCACCCTTAACCAATCTTGATCTATCCCAGGCACTTAAAAATATAAGTTTATTAACATTGGATAATTCTAAAATCAAGTAACCTTCATGCATTTCTTCATCAAATTCATAATCATATAAGCTAACATTTTTATTAGTTAGTTTAATTTCGATAATCTTAGAGTAAAATGCCTGAGCTTGCATTTGAATAGCACTTTGTGGTGTACGAAGCTTAAAATTATCATTTAATTCATATATAAATATTCTGGCCATACTTGTGACTATCATGATACATGATTTTAGATCCTTTTCTAAATCCCTATCAGATTTATTTATAATTTTTTCTAATATTGAATGATTCAGAGTTTCGGTTGGTGCTTTATATTGATTTGGTTTATGGTTTATTTCACTTTTGAATATATTATCTAATTTTAATATAGTTTCATGTTGCATCAATTTTGATGTTATTATTGATGGTATTTGTTTATCTAGTAAGACAGGATTGATCATTTGTTTTTGGTGATTTTGTAGTTGTTTATATTGATGGGATGTACTTGATGTAGAGTTCAAATGTCTGTTATGCGTAAGCAATGTTCCAATTGCACCTGCAGCTGCAGCCGCATCACTTGAAGTGACTCTTTTAGGAATAAATGATTGGTTTGATTTTGATGTTGTCGTTATTGTGGACTTGGCTGCTGTAGCTAAATGTTGAGTAGATGCAGATCCTTTCAGTTTGTTTGTTAATGGTTTGTTTAACGTTGTTGCAACAGATGGCTTTGAAACAGCTTTTTCTGAAGCACTTTTATCAATTTTAACCGTACTAGTACTCGAAAAGGTTGATTGTTGAACGCTTTGTGGGGTATTTGAAGATTTTGGTTTAATAATAACAGATTTTGAGGAATCATCTCCAGTAAGTAGAGAACTCAAAGAAGTAGAACTGGTTCCATTTGATTTAATCTCATATTTAATTTGAGCCGGTGGAGAATTCTGTACAATTGCTGTTGACTTTTGTATTATCGGCGTAAGTTTTTCAGCAAATTTTATAGGCTTAGGGACAATCGGTGATGAGTTTTGAATAACTGGTGTCGTTTGTTGTGTAGTTGGTGAATTAACTAGCTTAGAAGAAGATGGAAATTTGCCTAAGACACCACGTTTTCTTGTGACTTGTAAATTACATAATGGGTCCAAATTTTGATCAGTTAGAGTTCTACTAATAATTTTATTTTTTTCATCAATTCTATTATGAAGCACTTTATTCATTAACTGAGTATTGCCTTGAGCGTTCATAATCTGTTTTTTGAGAACAGTGCTTGGTTTATCATTGATATAATCTACATTAACACGATTGGGTATTCCTTTTTTCTGTGGAGCAAATGGAGATATGGTTAGTTGTTTTGCTAATTGAATATTCTGATTTGCTTGATGCTGAAGTATTGATTGCTTTTTAACTTTAAAATATCTTTCGGGATTATACGATTCAAGCTTTGGAACTGTCCCCCAGATTTTAGATTTATCATTCCAATCGACATTTTTGAACCAGGGATGAAGCTTAATGGTGGTTGAATCCAATCTCTTATTAGGATCTTCCACTAATAGATTTTGAACTATAGAAACAACATTGGAAGGTATTGGATATTTTGCAGGATCAGGAAAGGAATAATTTAATTCAACAATTCTTTCAAACGTTTCAAGTTCATTTGATGACTTAAATGGAGGAATACCAATTAACATTTGATAGATTATACAACCCAAAGACCAAAAATCACTTGCAAAACTTGATTGATTATACCTAAGCAATTCAGGTGAAATATATTCAGCTGTACCAACAAAAGAACCATTATTAGAGCTCGGTGAATCTGGAGTTCCATCAGTATTACTTGAATCTGGCTTTGTATTATCATCATCATTCATAGGGTTAACCAAATTATTATCATCATCAACAAACTTTGCAGCTCCAAAATCAGTAATCATTAGTTTCCAATCGTTATTTAATAAAATGTTTTCTGGCTTCAAATCTCTGTGAATGATATTTTTATTGTGTATAAAAGTGATAGTATCAATTAGTTGAATGGTGTAATACAAAGATAATTCTAAACTTAACGAACCAAATTTATGAATTAAAGTTAAGAATTCTCCATTTTTGGCATAATCAATGACAAAATATAAACTTTTTGGATCTTGAAACGTATAATACAAAGTGACAATTCCTGGATGTTTACCCAAGATATTCAAAGTGTTTTTTTCTATGGTAACGTATTTCCGTTTTTTCTCTTTATGTATATGTTTTTTATTCAAAACTTTAATTGCATATATTTGGAGATTGGTAATTGACAGAGCACGATATACTTTAGAGTACGAACCTTCACCGATACATTCCAAGAACTGGAAATCCGAAGTTGATCTTTTGCGGGTAACGTACTGACTTTGTGAAGACTTTTTGAAAGACGATAAGAGGGAAGTAGCGGAAACATTTAATGAATCTGGGCATATCGCAGACTGAGTATTCCGCTGTTCACTCACAACGGACGCAAGTGTAAGATCAGCTGTCATTGTATTGTTTGAGGGATACAGAAGGAGGTGATACAATACCTAATGAGGCAGAGAATATGGATAAAATAAAGATGCGATACTGAGAGTATTGAGCATAGAAAATAGAAAATAGAAAATAGAAAATAGAAAATAGAAAATAGGGAATAGGGAATAGGGAATAGAAAAGAGAAAAGAGAAAACCAGAATTTCTCAAACTTTCATTTGACATTTGTTACTTTTCAAATGGTTCTCATTTAAAACTTTCATTTTTTGGTTAAATAATAATATAAATCTATATACATGCCATAAACTGGACAAAGGCTATACTCATTGTAAACAAATTTCAGCACACCTTTATTTTGGCTTACGCTTTGGGTTCCTTGGATTCTTGATCCCTTGGTTCTTCGTTTTTGTGATCTTCATCTTTGGTTTCATCGGACTCAAGCTTACTTTCGAGATATTTGTCAAAGGCATCATTTCTGTTAGGAAATGGTCTCTTACCTAGAAGTTCGATCATGTCTTCTCTGGTAATAACCTCTTTACTGAGTAATCTTTGTGCAACCTTTTCAACTTCTCCGCTTTTTTCAGTTAATAAATCACGACAACGATTGTAACAATCATCAACAATTCTATGGATTTCAGAATCAATTACAGAAGCAGTTTTGTCACTAAACGGTTTTGTGTAATCATTGCCTCTATCCATATCATAACTGACTAAACCGACCTTCTCAGATAATCCACAACCTAAAACCATCTTTTGAGCCATACTTGTAACTTTTTCAAAATCATCTGCACCTCCGGAAGTGACAGAATTAAAATTTAATTCTTCTGAAACACGTCCACCTAATGTCATTGTCATTCTATCTAATAATTTTTGTGTTGAGTATAAATAAATATCAGCAGGTAAGTATTGTGCATACCCCAACGCACCTTGACCTCTTGGAACAATAGAAACCTTTAATAAGGGATCTGCATACTCTAAGTACCAACCACAAATAGCATGTCCTGCTTCATGATATGCAACAATTTTCTTTTCAGCTTCTGACAGTAATTTGGTTTTCTTTTCCAAACCACCAATAACTCTTTCAATTGCTTGTTCAAAATGGCTTAATTTAACGTAATCTTCATCTTTTCTGGCAGCAATCAAAGCAGCTTCATTACAAACGTTTGCAATATCAGCACCACTGAAACCAGGTGTTAAAGTTGCAAGTCTACCCTTTAGATCATCTAGTTTACATTCTGGTGCTAATTTAATTTCCTTTAAGTGGACATCAAAAATATCTTTTCTACCTTCTAATTCTGGATTACCAATGTATATTTTACGATCAAATCTACCAGGTCTTAACAATGCAGAATCTAGAACATCAACTCTGTTGGTACCAGCAAAAACAACAACGTGATCGTCAGACTTGAAACCATCCATTTCAACTAACAATTGATTTAAAGTATTTTCACGTTCATCATTACCACCCATACCTCTACCTTTACCTCTTGATTTACCAATAGCATCAATTTCATCAACAAAGACAATAGATGGTGCATTTTCCCTTGCTGTTTTAAATAAATCACGAACTCTCGATGCACCGACACCGACAAACATTTCGACGAATTCAGAACCAGAGACAGAATAGAATGGAACACCAGCTTCACCAGCGGTAGCCTTTGCTAACAAAGTCTTACCAGTACCAGGTGGACCATTTAAAATTGCACCTCTTGGAATTTTTGCTCCTAGCCTTTCATATTTTTGAGGATGTTTTAAGAAATTGACAAATTCCATAATTTCTTCCTTTGCTTCATTGCAACCTGCAACATCATTGAATGTAATTTTCACATTTTCATCAGCATTGAACTTCTTGAACGTTTTCTTGTTACCAAACATACCGCCCCCTATACCACCACTACTTGATAACATTTTCTTTGTCGACCAAAATATGAATGCAAATAGTAAAACAGTTGGTAAAATACCCCATAAACTTTTCAGTAGGTTAGTCGAGTGAATGTACATAACAGGGATTTTTTTTTCATCAGGAATGTTATAAGCTTCTTGGGATTTTTTCAACTTTTCTTCAAATTTCTCTAAAGAACCAATTGTGAAATAATACTCAACATTTGCATCGTGGATTGGTTGATTTCTACCAAAATCATTCAAAATAACTTGGACAGTATCATTATTAATGACAATCAATCTTTCAACATAGCCTTTACTTAATAAAGAGGTTTCAAATTCTTGATATGTAATTTCCTTATCAAAACTATCAGCCATTAAAGTATAAACCAATAAAGCACCAGCAACAGACCATAATAAAATAGTATCAAGCCTTAATTCCATTTCTAAAAACTTGGTCTTGTTATCATTAGATTGACGGGTTCTGAATTCAAAAGGTTTATGCTTTTTATCATCTTTATCATTTTCAATTTCAATTTTAAATCCAAAGGGTTTATTATCTTCAATCTTTCTCTTTTTATTTTCTTTTTCAACTTCCTTTTCTTCATCTTTTGGATTAAAAACTGGATCTTCTTCATTATTGAGCTTCATTTGCTTATGCATATGATAATGCATTAAGGCCTGATGAAACTTTTGAACATTTTCAACCTTTTCACCGGACTTTGTTGCTTCATGATCTCTCAATATTGTAGAAATTATTTTACTTGCAGTTGGAGATATTAAACCTCCCATTTCATACTTATCAAACAGTGCAATGATTTCCTTATTTTCAGATTTTGTTGAATCTTTCCAAATTTTTTTCAATTCTCTCAAGATTTCTTCAGCTTCTTCATCTGTGTATTCTCTCTCACCTCGTGAATTATGTTTCGGGACATTAGATGAATTAAATCTGACAGAATATAAATGATGTTTATAATTATTCGTTATATTTTTAGAATATGAATGTTGTGGTTGCTTGCTGTTTAATAGTTTCGAACTTGAATTGAATGCTGCAAATGTATGTAATGCGTGATAATTCACCTGTTTCTTTGCAGATGCTTTCCACATCATGCGACCGGAAACAAACAGTCTAGCTCTGACAGAGTGTATCATTGTCCGAGGAAATATTTCTTTGTAGCAAGAATCCAGCTTTTCTATCCAAAGCTTCAAACACCTTTATTTGTAACATATTATAGGCGTTTGCCCTCGCTCAAAGCGTTCCTTTTCAAATAAAAATCAGTAAAAGCACAGCCCGAACATAAGTTGTGAAAATAAGAAATAGGAAGAAATAGGAAGTGAGAGGATACTAAAAAAAAAGATTATAATAACTAATAACTATAAATACTGTATAAAACTAGACATCTACACACTAGAGACAATCGAGGAAGCATTGTGCAACACTTCAACCATCTTCTTACATTCCTTTCTACGTGCAACAGTAAAATCATTTTCTTTGACCAATGATTCAATATTTTTGTCTGCGTATAGTTTCTCTAATAGAACCTTTTGGATATCAGAACGACTTTGCTGAATTAGTTTCAGCATGATAGCTTTCGGTACAATATCCGCAACTGTACGTTTGACAATATTAAAATAACTTGAAATTAATAACTTTATAACTTCAGTTTCAACAACTTCTTTTTCACTCATTCCACCAGTGGCCTTTAAAACAGCAGGTGGTGCTTCCATTGCAGCTAACTTCTTCTTATTTCTTGAGCTGAAAAATCCAGAGAAGAAACCAGATTTATCATCTTCTGATGGTGCAGCAACAACATTATTGGATGCAGCTGATGATGCAGATGCTGCATTCTTTAATGGCTTACCAGTCTTTGGATCAACTTGAACTGTTTGAGTTGGGTGAAGTTTTTCATTCACTAATGAAACAGCTTCCGAACCCTTTAATAAGTCTGGATGTGCGGTGTTAATATAACATTCTTCTGAATGGATTATATCACTAATGAATGTGTTGGTTGGAACCATGATTTCACGTAAAAATTGAGTGAAAACAATTGCGATTCTTTCCTTTAATGCTGGGAATCTTCCAAATGATGGTTGTGCTAAAATTTGTGATAATATTCTACTTAATTCATCAAAAACTAATGAAATACATCTTAATGATGGGTCTTCAAATCTTTTAATTTGTTGTTTGACTAAAACTTCAAAAGCTGCTGTACCAACAAATAATGATGGAGCAGAACCTGAAGAATTATACATAATAGTTCTAATATCTGCATCCTTAATACGATCAAATGGATCCAATGCGTAAACACCATTTTTGAAAACTTCATGAAAAACAAAACTAATACGAGCACCACCACTCAATTCATTTGATGAAATATCTTTTGTTTGACCGTCTAAAACACCATTGTAATCATTGCAAAAATCAGTGATGACACTTAATACAGTAGAAGATGGCGAGTCAACAGTTTCAGGACCTAAAGCTGAAAGTTCATTTTGATATTTCTTTAAAGCGGTTTCAATCTTAGCCTTAATTTCAGGTAAAGTTGCTCTGATATGAGTCAAAAGAATGTTATTTAATTTTTTGGCTAAAAAAGGAGTACCACAATATTGTGCTTTTGAAGAGTATGATGGGTGATTTTCAAAAAATTTTCTTTCGTCTTCTAATGCAGCTCTAATAGTTTTATGACTTTCAATGTCCTTTTGGCCTCTATTAATAACAGGGACATAGCCAGATCTTAAAGGAATAACTCTACCAGCTAAAATATCAATAACATCAGTACCTTGGTCCATTAAGTCAACTTTAGTTAAAACACCAATGGTTCTTAAGCCTTCAGGATCAACTTCTCTTGCTAGTTTCAAGCCATCGGAATTTGCTAAATCTTGATTTGCGGCATTGACAGCTAAAATAATGGCATTTGGTTTTGAAATAAATTTCATAATCATTTCTCTAATTTGCTTTTCAATATCAATAGGTTGATCACCAACTGGAACCTTTGTTAAACCAGGTAAATCAACTAATGTTAAAGTTAAAACATGCGGGGAATAGATTCTTAGATTGATTGGAGATGATGAAATACCAGCATTTTTACCAGCAGTTGCATCAGTTGCCTTAACAATCTCTTGACGGATTTCATCAAAATTGTAAATCTTCTTACCTGGTAAATGTAAGAATTCACCCCATTCATCAGCGTTATTTTCAGTTTTGTCACCTTTGGAATCAACAGTTTGTAAATCCAATAAATCATTATTTTTAGTTAATGATGCTTTTGCGGGTCTTCTATTGATTAATTGAAGAACCAAAGGTCTTCTAGTAACAATACCAGTACCTCTTGGAAGGAATTCTCTACCAACAATGTTCTCCAAAACGGAAGATTTACCAGAAGATTGGGAACCAACGACGGTGATTTGAGGTAAATCAATAGGAGAAGAAGAGCCTCCACCTAGTGGTGCAAGGGCGTCTTGAAGCTTGTTGATGGTTGTAATCAAAGACTCGTCCATGGCGTTTGCAATTGGTTGTACTTGATTTATTCAACTTAAGATCAAATCCATTAGTTTAACAACAAAAAAGCCACTTTCGTTTTGCTTTGCCACTGAGTATAGAGGGAAGAGAAAAATGAAAAACCGCGACGACCGACGCGACCTTATCTCTCTTACCTTTATCTTTATCTCTCTCTATCTAGATCTTTATCTTTATCTGGATCTTTATCTTTCATCTCCAACTGCATTTTTCACTTGGCGTAAAATGGAAATGGCAGTTTTGTGGTGTTTTAGTAATAATTTTTCTTGTATTTCAGTGTATCTTTCTCCGTTATGGATTGAGATTGTGAATTTAGTTTGTGCAAATATTGTTTCTTTTTTGGTAAAGTAAAACATATGCTGACAAATATACAAGCATTGGCAAAATTTGCCTGTCTCGTTGGGTCCCCTCTTTTTGACTTGATTATTGCATTATTTTCACATTATGAATATTTGACTATATACCTTCTAGTCTACTTTGGTTTGAACTCATTACAATCATGTATATATATGAGTTACTCCCAATCAGACATTGATTTCTACTTTTCTATTTTTTCACTGCTCTGTTATATTATATCTTTTTTTTTTATAATATACAAACGGTTAATTAGTTATCCAAGAAATCTTTCATCATGTGTTTTATCAAAATCAAGTGATTTAATGACAGCTTCAGCGGTTCAATTATACCAAAGTAATCAACCCTCATTCAACTCTTCATTATTTAATCATTTCACTCGATCAATAGCTTCACCCAAAACAACTAAATCGGGATTATCAACAGACTTGCTAATGTTTAACATAGATGATGTGTTATCTCCTATAATCTTACCCACAAAAACAAATCAACACCATAATCAACTTGTACTGTTACCTGAGGAAGTTTTGGCTTCAGAGCCTTCGGCATTGCCATCACCCACTTTACTTCCAGCAATAAGTAATACACAATCAACATCTAAAATACTGAGATCCTCATATCCAGGTCCTGTTATTACAACGTTATTAGCTTTGTCTACAGTTACAAATGCTGCACCCGTTGGAGGATTTACATCAATATGTGCTGAATCATTCAAATATAATAATGTATCAAATTTTGGGAATTTCCTCATATCTTTAACACTAAACTTATTGAATCTTCAGTTTTCTACAAAATTTGGTATATTACATTTCTTTAAACTGGTATCCAATACATTAATATGGATTTTAATATGTTTGATGTTGTTTTGCAGCACCGATACAAGTTGGCACTGCCATGTACCACTATTATATAATCAACCATACATGGTCTTAGTAAACACATTTATTGTGATTACTTCCTTGATATGCTGCATTTACAAATATACTGTAAGGGTGGAAAACAGGCAGAAACTCAAACATGATTTTGAAAGAGCTCAGCTCCAACTAGAATATGGCTCAATTATATAATCTTTGTTTCGTATTGTTTATGGCTCACTATTTTTTTTCTGTTTTTTTTCTAAATTTTATTACTTTATAATATTAATTATAGATATATACACTAAAACTAAAAATTTACCCAATCATCAATCAATTATTCATTACCTCCTTCAATGACCATTCAGCATTATCTAATGGACAAGAGTTTCTAGTTGAAATCCAAGTAGAAATACAATGTAAATGGAAGCTATGATTACAACGGCCAACAGCCCTAGGGCAATCAACACGTTGTGCAATATCAGCACCTTCATTTTTACCTTGACAATCAATACAAGGTTCCATTAAATGATTTCGGCAAATTGCACATGATTCGTTAGTTTGATCCCATGACCAAAACGCAACTGCTGTCCATTTTTTAATTTCAAATCTTTTCTTCTTTGGTCTATTTTCACCCTGACCATGACTTGTTTCTTCAACTTCCATTGGTTCGGACATATTTGAGAAATGAACTATCTGATCGAAACAAAGAAGGCAAACCAAAGGAGAGAACGACAATCTTCATTTACATCAAAACCTGAAACTTGAAAATTGATTACTGAGGCGGGTTCGAAATTCAAAAATTCAAAAACTCAAAAAGTATCTGGCAACTTATATATTGTTGTCCACATCTATGATCCAACAAATAATATATACTAATTGAACATATAGATAATGGCTGAAAATCCAGAAATATCTGCATTATATCCACCACCACCCCCTTATTATAAATTTTTTACGTCTGAAAATGTATCCAAATTAAATGAACTACGAAAAAACAACGAAACAGATGAGTCAATAAGTGAAATAACTGACTTAAAATTCCTTATACCACCAAAGCAACCAAAGAAGGAACAATATAGAAGTTTTGGTGATCTTTGGTGGTTTCAAGATAAACAAATTGGATTGCGAGAAAGTGGAATTGAACAAATATATGGAGATTCTGAACATCCAGAGGATGACGAGGAAGATGTTTTCAGTACTGCACGTATTGATGAATTGAAAAAAATGACAAAATCTTTGCTTTATAATTATCTTGAATTTATCAGTGTTTTAATTAAAAATCCTGAATTTGCTCATGAGAAGATCAATAATATACGTACAATCTTGATTAATATTCATCATTTATTAAATTCATATAGATTACATCAAAGTCGAGAAACGTTAATCATAACAATGCAAAAAAAGCTATCGGAGACACAGGAGGAAATTTCTAATATTAAGGACACATGTTTAAATATAGAAACAAAGTTGAATTCATTAATGGACAATTTAAATAGTACAAAATCTTTAGATATTAAAAAGACAACTCCAGAAGAAAACGTTGACAACACATCCAAACCTGGAAAGATGTACAATATAGCGGATAGTTTACGAGCTGATGCGGAAAAAGCATTACTGAGTCAATGTGATGCTTAAATTGTTTTTAATAATTTAGTATACATAACTATTTACATGTAGATTTAATTTATTTTTAATTCTATAAAACCATCAATTATTCTTGGCTCCCTTGTCAATTATGTTGCGAATACCATTGAAAATGACATTCGATGATTCAGCTAATCCCTCATCATCTGAACCATTGATAGCAACATTATATTGGTATTGTTGTTCAACATCCCAGGGTTCAACGACGTCGACTGCAGGTAACTGTTTAATCATACCATTAACTAAATATGCACGTTCCAAGAAATTTCTTTCAATTGGATCAACACTTCCATCTGGCAACATGGAATTCAATATAAATGTACGTGAATTTGGTTGAAACTCTGCATCTTTATTTTCTTTCTTTGAAAACACAGTAAACTCATTTTCTGGTGTCAAGCCATTGTTTAATCTACACCTACCAATAATGGAAGCTAAATTTGAAACATTTTTAATCGATTCAACACCTAATAAGAAAATCGTATGAAGATTGGGTATTGCTAATCCATTTAATGCGGATGTATTTATTACCAATAATTCGTACTTGTTGGTATCCTTTTTGGTATCTTTTCTGAAAAAGTTATAGTCGTTTTTAACATCAAATACTCTAATTTTAGTATCAGTTTTACTTGATAATGTCTCAACTACAAAACTTGAATTAATCTCATCGGGGTGTATAACAAGAGCTCTATTATTGTTTATTTTAAGCCATTCAGAAACGTGTTTCTTTTTTAATAATTTATCCAAACCAGAACACATGATTTCTAATTCACCTTTCTTGACAGATATTGGCAAATTTGTCCATTTTGTATTTCTATGTTTTTTATAAACCTGTGAATTACCAAATGATTTTCTATAAAGAGTATCTAACCATTCACTTGGCGTGCTTCCGTATTCAAAGGGTTGCATATCGTATAATGAAACTTTAAATTTATTGCCTTTAGAAGTCTTTGAAATTCTTGGTAAAACTAAAACTGTACTAACAGCCGAATTCATTGCAACATATTTATAATATGGGACATCTTCTTCCTCACCAAATTTACCAATTGGTGCAAATTTTTTCCAGTCAATCCATTTTGTGTATTCTTTAACTTGTAAAATTAAATTTTCAGTTGCTGAATCATCTGCAATCAAAACAACTTGTGGATGAGGATCATTGTGTTGTCTTCTATAATCTTGCAATTTTAAAACATAGTCTAATAATTTAACAATAGGTTGTTTTTTTTCAGTTTCAATCAAATTATTCTCATCAATCATTGATGTGAAATCATCAACTCCAATATATGCCAATGAATTGATTTTTACAAAATCCATACCTTTACTAGTCAAAAGATCCAACAACCGTTGTGGTGTGGTCACCAAAATATGCGGAGTCTGATAGTCTGTCAAATCATCATCTTGTTTCATTTCCTCTTCCGGCGTTCCTCTGTGAAAGAATTGTGCAATGTGATTTATATTAACTTTGTCACCTTGGTACATTTCTGATATTATTCCCTTGATTATTCTTTGATATTGAAAAACAAGGGAGTTTGATTTAACTAAAATCAGAGAGTTAATACCATTTCCTCTTGTTTTAGACCGACGTAAGGATAATGCAGATGTTATAATAGAAAATGATTTACCGGACCCTGATGGTCCTTTTGCAATAGTACTTGCAAACCCTGATAATAGTGTAAAAAGTCTTTGTTGAAAAAATGTTAGTGTTGGTTTATACTTTTTAGAATCACTACTTTTTGTTAAATATCGTAGGATTGCTCTTCTCAAAGGATAGTTTGGAACCACATCATCCCACTCTAATGTAGTGTTTATATCGAATTTTATACGATTTTCAATAGACTTTTTATGTTTATTATTATATGAATCAATAATATCAATATTTTGTTTAATATATTCCTCCAATGGCGAAACTAGACCTTTTTCAACTTTACGATATGATTGACGATATTTTGCTTTCCAATATTTGGGTCCAATTGGTAAAGGTTTATTATAGTCTATATTTGTTGCTGATGTTGCTTTTTTTTGGAATTTTGCCAAACTCGAAGTTTTTCTGTATGACGAGTTTCCCTCTTTATCTTTAAAGTCGTTATCATTATTCAAATCAGGATCTCTTTCTTCAGTTAAAATAGAATTTAATAATTTTTCATCAGATGAAACTCTTGATGATAAATATCGATAGTTTATTATATTTCGACTAGTTAAGCTTCCAGCTCGTATTTTCCAACTGATCTTATACATATATGTTTCTTTATTGAAATAATGCAGATATGAATACTTTATTCCAAATACTGTTGTACCTATTATTTCACTTACTCGTTTTAGGAAGTGAATATTTTTTCATGAAGAAAACTTGAAAAATAAAACACATCGACGCGTCGATGGTATGCTCATGTTATATATTTTCGTTTTCATTTTTAGTGATTATACTTTATTTCCATGAATGTAAAGACATTTTTTTCCCACAATTAAACCATCAGCAAAATGCTAAAAAATTTTATCAAGATTAACTGCAAAGCAGGTTTCAAACTAACTTTAAAGCAAAACATTTTATTTGCTAGATCATTTTCATCATTCCCGAAATTTTTGAATGCTGAAGATAAAGGAAACAAACATGGTCACACACATAATGGCGTTGCATGTTCAGGACATAGTCACAATCATGGCCCTAACGGCGGAAGTCACAATCCGGTCAAAATTGATAGACCAATGCTTATGTTAGCATTTACATGTAAAAAGTGTGATACCAGGTCTTCGCATGTTTTATCCAAACAAGGTTATGAACAGGGTACTATTCTTGTTCAATGCCCGGGTTGCAAATCAAGACACTTAATTGCAGATCATTTAAAAATATTTTCAGACAATAGAATCAAGCTTGAAGATATTTTAAAGGCTCAAGGAGAAGGCATACAAACTGGTACTGACGATCTTATTTTTGAAGATATTCCAGAATCTCTTAAAAAGCTTATTGGTCATCATGCTAAAGATGCTCCTGCTGAATACCAAAAGAAAAACGTCGATTCTGACGAAAATCTTAAGCTTGGAGAGAAGTAAGGAAGCCGCCCAGATGTTTTCAGCTAAGCAATATGATTAGGATTTATATAATTAGGAAACCATGTACATAGAAATAAAATGTGTATTCTCCAATATGTAGAATGAACGTTAATTGTTTAAAAAGATATTTTTATTGTTGTGTTTCCATAATGAACTGAGAGCTTTTTATCTTAATCAAAAAGATCAAAATACACATCATCAGGACTCTCATGTTGATTGATATTTGCCAGGTTGAACCATGTTATCTTGAAATTTGAATTTGTTATAAATCTAATCTTACACTATTTTTAAAAAAGATATCCAATGATTTTATAAGTATAAAATATGTTCATTGCAAAAAAAACTCTACCTGATTAAATGTGAATTATAAGCTCATCACTTCTTTTTTTAGCTCTTGTAATCTTTCGTATTCATCAGTATATTCCCAAGTTGCCTTACCTTTAGAAATTAAACTTCTAATGGTGCTCTTTGCCTTGAATTTCCAGTCTTTACAAACTAAGTCACCAGCACCATGCCTACCTTCCAATTCACCAAAATTTTCATAAGCAGACACTAATTCAGTACATGCATCAATGGCTCCTTTCCAAACATTCTCATCTGTTGTTAAATCTGGATTATTGATTGCTGCTCTATATGCCCTTTCGTAATCTTCTAATGCCAACCATGGTTTCTTTCTCCATAAATCAACCTTAGCAACGATTCTCCAAATTCTTTGATCGTGCAAAACAACACTCGGAATCATATTGCAAATAAAGTCAACACAAGTTTTTTGGAAATAACCTTCTCTTTTATTTACATCATATGATCCAGAAACCAATAAATCTGCTAGCTTTTCCACAATTGGTAAATCGATTGATGCTTCATTTTGATCCAATTCTTTCTTACAATTTAGTAAGACAACTGATGCATGTAAAACATCATCCCATTTACCCAGTTTAACTGCAACAATCAGATAGTTTTCCCATATTTTCCAAGATTTTTTAGCTGAATCACCAGAGTTAACTGACTTTTGCAGTGCATTGAATGCTTCTGGAAGCTTATTAAGTTTAATCAACGCCGACGCCAGATTAGACCATGCATATGAATTAGTATCATCTAATGAAATACATCTTGTAAACGCCTCTGCTGCTAGCTGATAATTACCAACTTCTAGTCCCATACAACCGTAAAAATACCAATTTTGAAAATTAATTGGATTTGCAGATAAACAATCAAACATATGATTGATGGCTGTTGTTATATCCTTTTTAATATTCGACTCTTTTGGTGGATTGTAATAATACTTTGCCAAACTTCTTTTTGCGTTTGCATATCTACCAATTTTCCATGCTCTTTCCCATAATTCTGGATCATTCTTAATATCACCTAAAACAGACCAAGATCTTGCATCATTTTGATCTAAAGCTAGTGACTTTTCAATCAATTCGATACCACGATTTGAATCACCTGTAGATGCATAACATAATGCTGCATCAGTCCATTTCTCCAAACGCTCATAAATTTCAAGTGCACTTTTAACAGCACCAAGTTCTAATAATTTTTCAGCTAACTTGGAATCCATAGACCATTTTGGCATTAATGGAATTTGGTAGAAATATCTTAGTCTTATTGCATTTGTTAAAGGTTTTTCAATACTTTTAGAAGTTCTAAATTCATCAGGAAATTGTTCTTCATCTTCAGTTTTTGGAAACAATCTTGCAGTTTGTTCACTAGTAACACCGAGTTCTTCAACTAGTGAATATAGTTGTAAAACACCTCTTTCAACAGTACGCGACCTTGCAGTTTCTAACAATGATCTATACCATAAAGCTCTTGCAAAAACCAACCAGTTTACAGAAGTTGCCGAGGAAAAAAGTGTTCTTTGAATAATAGCAATCAATTCTTCGTTGACTAAAGTGTTTCCAGATGGTGTGTTATTTAAGATTGTTTGCATTCTCAAAATCAATTGAACATGGTCCAAGTTAGCAAGATTTGGTTGGTTATTTGGGTCCAATTTTGATAATTCTTGTGGAATATCAGTAACTTTCATGACAATTGGTAATAATTGCTTTTGGAGTGAAGATGATGTTTGGCTAAATTCTGAAATATTTGAGTAATCGAGTTTTATTCTTTTTGTATCATTATTGTCATAAACTTCATCATTTGGTTTTATTAATTCATCATCACCAATTGAATCATATTCTGGTCTTTCGAGGAACAAATCATCATTCAATTTCACATCTTGTGGATTAAAAGATTTTTCTCTTTGCTCAAATCTTAGCATTGATTCATGTGATTTTGCAAGAACTGTTAAGGTTGCAGTGGATTTTTGTTGATGCTTGGTCATCTTTGCTTTACAACCTGTAAGAATCAAAGATAAACGTGAAACTTTATTTGCATTCACAATTGAATCTAATGTTTGTAATTCTAAATCACCGGCAAGTGATAAGTTAGCACTTTCCAAATAGTATGTAACTAATAAGTTTTGGTTTATCTCAGAGTTGACATTAGCTATATCTATCAATGAGTTTGCGGTCTTATTGTTGAGCAAAGTCAAAGATAAAGATGTTAATTCAGCCGAAATGTCAGGCAAGATAGCTTGTTGAACTTGCAAGGAACGTGCTCTCCACCAGCATATTGCACCAGTGATAAAATCATTAGTGGACAAGATTTCCATGTCAAAAGATTTTTCAACAAGCACATTGGATTCCAAATCTTTGTTTGAAGGACTTAATAAAGAAATCTCAGCACCTTGTAATTTTTCAAAAATTACTAGTGCTAATGTTAATAAAACAGGTGAATCAACCAAATGATAAGGAACAAAACCACTAATTGTAAGAAGTGACAATGATTGAGAATTTAATCTTGTTCTAAACGTTTCGTCATTTGTAGCTGTAGTGGACAAAAGTCCAAGGAAACCTAATTCCTTATCTGTGCTTTCAAAAGGTAGTTTTGGACCAGAAAAATTTTTGATAACAAATAGTTGATTAAACAAAACCGCTGTTAGCAGGATATAGGTTCTTTTAGTATCACTCAAAAGACCAGTTCTATTAAGATTTTGCTCAACTATGGATACAAAGTTGTTGAGATATTCCAACAAACCTTGTTCTGATTCGTTAATGTAGGCCTCTGTTATTCTTAATACTTCATTATTTTGGAAAATTTGATTTGCAATGACATCAGATTTCAAAAATTGAAAATAATGCCCGTTGATTAAAGAGGTAAATGCAAAATTTAACTGCATATCCACGCTTTCAGTAGCCTGGAAGACAGCTGCATTATTTTGAAGCACTAACTGGGCATATAGGTTTTTGAGTGACATTTTGGGTTTCAAAAAAGCTCCACAGTTTAGGAACAAAAACAAACTGTAAATCAATATGATGAAAAATTAAAAAAAAAAATATTTTTTCAGTATTCATGAAAGCTGTTGAGATTTTAGATGTCCTCTTTATATCAATGAATTGAAAAATATACGTTACCACACGAATACATCAGTTGTTTTGATGCGTTTTTTTGACCTACTTTCAATGAGTGTAAATTCAATGATATGTTACTCATTTGTGAGATGTTGTTTCTTTCTAATTGTTTCTATTTAGTTGTTACACAAGATACATTTAAAAATACAGATTGATTAATCGTACTTACGGTCCTTGAGGCCTTCACAATCCTTAACCATATATGGATACCACCACACAGTAGGCCATATTGTGACAAAATGCCATATTGCATGAGCATCTAGCAATTCAAAAAGTGGTGAAAAATCGAAAAGTTCAAATGACATACCAAATAAAACACTTAGAACAAATCCGATTGGTGATAAAGTCCAATTAATTTCAGGATTTTGTATATTATGTATTAATGATACTTTAGGGTTTGATACTTGTGTAAATTGTGAAACGGCAAGATAAACCCATAATATATTTTGGAACAATCCAATGGCAACATTTGCTTTCATATTATAAGTGTAAGACCAATCAATAACTAAACGTGTAACATGTGCTATGTACATCAAAACACACAGTGCACCAAATAGACGTCTCCTTGAATTGTTTTCGCTTTTGTATAATTTGAAGAATCTAACACATACTGCATTGAAACCAGTTAAAACTGTCATGCCCGCAAAGAAATAATCTAATCTTTCTCTATCCCAAGTATCTTTCAAATGGAAAATAGTTGAGAAAAACCAAGCACACATTGAAACAATTGAAACTAATGTGTAAGCCCAGTATAAATTAGCAAATTCGGTGCTTCCTTTATTGGTTTCAAACGTGTAATGTTTCCAAATAAGTTGGAAACCCCAAAAATTTGGAATGAAGTTACCAATACTGAAAAGAGCACTAAATAACTCTTGAATACCAAAAACTCTAATAAATGGCCACTTGCCATGAAATTGATAGGTTTCTAAATTATTGCTTGCTCTGCCTTTTGTTATGAGTCTTTGGCATTCATAATCACAGTTGGATTCACAATCCCAACCTAATAGCTTCAAGTGAAATGAAAGTGGTGATTTATCAAATAATCCATTGATCTCTTCATCCTTTAACAAATTTTGATATTTACTTGGGGTCATATCTGGGTATAAGTCAGGACGTTCGCAAACCAAAGTAACACAATATTTAACACAATGTTTAAACTCTGTCAAATCATCACCTAATGATGCCTCAACATACTGGAAAAATAAGCCCAGTATTAGCAGTATGTATTGAAAATAATAATCGATCTTCATATAGACTCAATCGTACTGATATGTCTTCATGTAAAAATGAGCAAGAAAAGTATGTCTGGTAGTCAAGGATATTGAATTTTAAATCTCATTGACTACCAAACATTGAAATTTTCTTTCTTTTTTGTTTAAACTGAGTATTTATTGTTTATTCTTCTTCTCCAAATAAAACGTTTATATGATCAATGTCACGTCACCAGTTTGACTTGGTTGTTTGTTTAAAGCTTCCTGGTTCTAATTTTGGTTTGTTGTGTCCAAAATGCAATGGAAGATGTCCAACTTGTGATTCTTATGTTAATCCTCAGAGAGTAGTCCATGTTTGTGATGATTGTTCATTCGGATCATTGGCAGATACTTGTATCATTTGTGGTAATGGCGCAAAGGCAGGTGACTCTATGAATGAAGCATATTATTGCACTCAGTGTTGTTTACTTGAAAGAGATAGAGATGGTTGTCCACGAGTTGTGAATATTGGTGATACAAGATCTGATAATTTTTACAATAAAAAGAAATAAAGATAAATGTTCATATAATGTTCTTATATAAGTTTATATGTTTCACAAAACATTATTGCCATCAATAATGTCCAAAAAAAAAGTAAATCTGTCTTCTTTTATAAAATTCAAGTTATTGTTTAGTTTCTGATATTTTCAACAATCGTTCTGAAATTAGTGAAATAGTTTCTCTTTTACATACTTCGTACCATAACCATTCTAACTTTATACTTAGAATTTTTGCGCTTGATATAAGTTCATCTGATGTCTGTTGTTCTAAGGGCATAGTATTGGTTAAGTTTTTAACACAATATAAATGTTCTAATAAATCGAAATGCATTTCTGATGATTTACTATTTTGCAATGAAGTTGAAAAAGATGATTGTGAATTTGTTTGATTATCTTCCGATAAGGTATTTCCCATATTTCCCATATTATCTGCGTTTTCGTTTGTAGTAGTGCTATTAAGTGATTTGTTAGTGCTTATGAAATCGTCATCCTTATAATAATCAGAATTTGATTCATTATTAGAGATTTTGTCAGTAATATTTGTTCTAGCCGATTTTATTGGGTAAAGTTTATTGTCACTGCTAATATTTGAATTGAGAGGAGTTAATTTGACTATTGATGCCGTTTTACTTCTGGCTCTTGTTTTACCTTTTTCAGTGACGTCAATTTCAGTATTTTCAGTTGGAAAAATTTCAATCCTTTCTTCCCTATTGGTATCTATTTTATCAATAAAACTTAAATTCCTGACTGGAAGAATCTCATAATATTTTGAATCTTTCAATTTTTTAAATTTATTATGCTTCTTTGGATTTGGAATCTTTGTAAAATCAAGTGGCTCATACTCTATTTTAACACCATTAAGTGCATTAATTGAGTTAATGCAATAAATCCATGATTTTACTTCTACCAATGATGAAACCATGTAAATATTCTTTGATTTTTGTCCATATATAAAAAATGTGTACTTAGAAGAACTTGGTTTTCTTTCATTCATGATTTTTTCTTCAATTGAAGAAATCAAATCATCTGGTGTTGATTTTCTTTTCTCACTAACTGATTGTAAATCAACAGACGAGACATCATCGGACAATTTAAATGATGGTTTGTTTAACTGAACTGATGGAAGGGTATTAACACTATTGACAACCTCATCGTATTCAATGTTTTGTACTTTTCTGGTGGCATAAGAATCAGGGCCTATTACAAAACTCGGAACTATTATTTTGGGCTCATTTAATTCATTGTCGGTTTTATTTTCGGTTTTATCAGATTTAAAATATGGAAAAGAAATGAAATTCGGTGAATCTATTGGGTTGTGAACACTTGTTTTAATGGTATTTAGTTCAGTACTCAATAAATCCCTTAAATTTTTACCTCTTGAAAAAGCTTCTTCAATAGTGATAAGATGTCTGCCATTGTCTGGATTTTTACCACAAAACTTCATTCTAAAAAGTGCTACATCTTCGTAAAAAAACATACCAATTGAAGTCAAAATACAAAAATATGGCTTCCAAACTTTATTTTTATTTCCATTATTAGTTGAACTTTTGGTTGTTCCAATTTTATTTGTATCAACAGGTGATAAATCAGTTAATGCGGGGGTTGGAACCGGTACTTGCGTTAAAGTTGTTGACAATGATGGTGAAATAGTAACATTTGTAATTTCTTGCTTATCAATAATTCCAACCTTCAAAACTCTAGTTAAATAGTATTCGGCACCATTGCCTTCATTAAGAGGTTTAACTTCGGTATTTGATGAGACAAGGTAAGATCCTCTTTCCTTTGCAATTTTCAAGACAAAATTCACTGATTTTTCGGTCAATGACTCCCATACATATTTCAATAATGATGGATCAATGTCTTTATCCAAACTATGTCTATAGTTTGATAATTGATCCTCAATCATCCTAATACTAGGATCTGTATTTCCAAGTGGTCTGGCATTACCAGTTGATAAAAATGGAATTTCCAAATTAAGCTGAAAGTTCGGTTTTTTGTTACAAAACAGCTTTAGTGCATTTAAAGCTGTTTTGTTATTCTTAACAATATAATCATAAGGATCTAAAACTGGCGTTCCACTCCATAAAAATGAACTACTTTTCTTTTTTAATTGAGATTGGCTAGCTAATATAGACTGTGTGTTTGAATGATGATGTGAAGATGAAGATGATGGGCTGGAAATTGTGCTTTTTCTATTATCATTTTGTGGGTATCCATTCAAAAATGATATATTAGGATAAGGAAATGGTAAGTTTTTAGAATTCAACGCTTCCAAAGCATAATCATTTTGGTCTTGGGAAATTTTAATTAATGGGCAGTATGTTATGTTATCATAGTAATAACCCAATAATTCTTTCATAATCAAACCATTCATCGTTTTGGAACCTTCTGTTGTTTCATTATTTTCAATTGCATTTAAAACATTTTGTATAAAATCAAATCTCGACATTTTCCGTTTATTGTTAGGATTGAATTTGTCTGTATGAACCATAATTAATGAATATGTTAATATATACAAAGCATCATGATCAAACCCTAAATTCAGATTACATTCCCAATATCTTTTTGCAAATTGATATATAACTCTATCAATTTGTTGGGTTTCTTTGGGTAAGTAGTTTAACATCAAGAATTTTCTTAATGAAATATCTAAAGGCTCATTTTCAAAACTATATTTTCTAAAATATTCTTCCAAAGTAAGTTTTAATACTTCATTATCTTCATTTGATAGAATTTCGCAGATACATGTGATTGGGTATGAGCTTAACAAACGGTCCAAAAAACCTTTCGGATCTTCATTGTTTAATGTTGCAGAACAGTCTAACTTTAACGGTTTAACTTCTATTTTCTGAATGTTAGATGGGGTTGGTGCTGGTGAGCGATTAATTTTGACAAAATTTGCTAATGAACTCAATAATCCACTATTGTTTGATGAGGATGTCAATCCCAATAAGGGATTATCAGAATTATCCATTGTTTTAGAACGTTGTCTTGTATATAACGTTATATTGGGATCTTCAAAATTTGGTGAACGTCTATTGTCCAAATCTCTCGAAAGGTTATTCCTCATATATGATGATGAAATATTTCTTTTATTCTTCATTTTATTCTTATCACTAGTTGTACTATCAGAAAATAATATTGTAGTTTGTCTTTTATTTTGTTTTTCATTTGTTGAAACTATCGATGATATGATTTGCTTTCTATCGGATTCAGTATATGAGATAGAACGTCTAAGTGGTGGCAGGTTTTCAAATGTAGTATCCAGATGAGCTTGATCAAGTCCATCATCTGATTCTTCATCGGTATCTCCAATATATGTAGCAACATGTGATCTTGGTTTGGAGGATAATAAATTGTCGTCTACTGATAGTTGTGAAATAGACCCACTTGAATAAGACTCTAAAAATAATATGGATTTCGTGGTACGTTTAAAAGCATTTAATGATTTGCCAATTGTACTTCTCTCAGATACTGTTGATGAGCTAAAACTAGTGTTACGATCTAAAGGTTGTTGTGACACTAGTGGATGTGTCAAAGATGCAGGACTTGCTGGTATCACAATTTGAGGATTTGATGCTGGTCTGCTTGGCGAGACTGGTGGTAATAGGGATGATACTGAAGTCCTTGAATTTGGGGATTGAGTTGGTTTAAGAGCCTTCATTGATTTAGGAGATTTAGAAAGACTTGTAATGTTTGATGATGATTCTGACATACCTTGACTGCTACTTGGATGATATAATAATGATAGTCTTTTTGGGATATAAGAAGTGGGTTTTAATGAAATTTTTTTTGCTCTGTTACTTTTTGGTAATTCTGCAGGCTCTTCCATGTTAAGATGCCCCTTTTTCTTCATAGATGGTAACCATTTAGTTGAATGTTTGAATTTAAGTGAAACCCTTGAATGCGTTTGCTCCGCATTTGAATCTTGCTTTGTTGTCGGAACGACCATTGGTTTAGTCAATTGACTTTCAGAAATGCAATCTTCAATATAATTATGAATATCTGCATCAGGATTTATGTTTGTGGATGAGTCTGAAGAACTGAAATGAGGTGAATCTTGCAAGAGGTTGGGCGACAGATGTGTTTGTGTATTATGCGCAAATTGTGGGCTATCCAGAATGGCGTGTTCGTGGTCTCCCCTCTCAATCTGCTTGGAAGAAGACAAAACGGACATTTTGTATTTTGGTATCTTTAACCGCCTTATCTATTGTGTTAGCACTGAAGTGGTGTGAATCAGCTGCAAAAAGGAACAATTAACATATTCTACAAAAAAGTCTTCAAGCTTGTCAGTTACAATTTCGTTCCGTTATGGTTCTTATTACTTTTCATGCTGAGAAACCGAAAGGGGAAATAGCAACAAACGGAGAGGGCGGATCAACTGGCTTGGTACTTGTCACAAAAAAAAAAAAACATTTGTACGCCGAAGCTAGCTGAGCTCTTTTCAATAAGTTTAATCTACACACAACCATGTCACATCCGTATAAGGCTTTCATGGCCACCAATGAAACGGAGAAGCATTTACGAACGAATAAACAAATACAACTTTCTGCAGTGGAGGAACATTATTTAAAGAAGGCATTGATTAAAAATCAAATTATTTCAGAGTTAAATTCATTGTCTCCGGAATACAATGATACTTCAGGTTTAAGAAGATTTGGACCACCGTTCGTACCTACGGACCCTCAATTTATGTTGAAAAATCCAGATTCAAGTGCATTGGATCAAATTTATACACTTTCTGAATTAAGCATTGATATTTTCAGAGCACAATTTCCATTTTTAAGATTTATATTTGAAAATTATTTCATTACTTTCCCATTCATCAAAATTCATTTAACTAAACTAGGTTCTCAATTTAAGGACCAGGCCAAGTTTTGGTTAAAGATTCAAGTCTTATTCGAATTGTTTAAGAGCAAAAGGATTAGTAATAGTAATGATCGTGGGTCAACAAGTAAGAGAAAGTTATTCATTTACAAACTTCAGGGCTTATTTTTGACATTTTTCAATTCTTCAATTTATTGTAAACAGGATCCAACATATTTTCAATTGGATAAAGAACGTAGAGGTGCATATAAAAAGTTAGGTAAATTTATTGATGCTGCAGAATCAGAAAAGATGAATCAAACTGACAGTCAGAGCACTGATCTTGATATTAAAAAGTTAGAGGATAAATATGTAGACATGAATTTATCCACTGATAATTTATTAACTCAGTTGAACAATATCGAAGAAAATGAGTATATTAATGGATATTATATTAATGTTGTTGGTGTCTCAATGGAAAAAGAAATTAAAAGTTCATTTTGGGGTTCAAAAAACAGCAAATATTATGCATTTATAATTCAAGTTAAGTCAAAAAATGAAAATAAAACATGGTATGTTAAAAGAAGATATTCTGATTTTGAAAAATTACACAGAGATTTAAATCATGCATTCCCGGGTGCACATATACCTGAATTGCCATCAAAAGACAAGAATGTTGTTCAATTAAACACTGGTCAGAGTTATGATTCAATTGATGGATTTAAGGATGGTGTAGGTATTAATTACCAACATTTTGAGGAAGCCTTCGATGAAATTGATGAAAACAGCGTGAATGAGATGTTTGGAAAGACCGAGGCTTCATCTACCCCTGAACATGAAGTTAGAACACCTAAAATATCATTTGGATTTGGCAAATCGAAATTAATAAAGTCACCCAAAAAGATTAAGAATGTTAATAAACTTGAGAAGTCGTTCCTGAGTTCATTCAAAAAACCATCATCATCTTCATCATCATCCATATCATCACTAGCTTCCCCAAAACTATCAGTACCATCGGAACATAAACTTTCAACATCGTCGTCAAGATCATCACTTTCAGTTGACTCTATCAACACCTCAGAATCAAGTGATACCTTTCATTCAGCAAATACCAATAATGATAGTGATAAAGGAACAATTAAATCTGCAAACTCCTCAAATGATAAAGTTGTTTTTCCAAGAGAGATCCTACGTCAATCACTACGTGGATTCTTAAAATTTGTTTTATATAATGATAAATCTTGTAAGTCGATTGAATTACAGAAATTTCTAACAGAGAATCCAGTTCAATTAAATTCGAGAGATATTGAAAGTATTCAACAACGTATTAATTTAGATAATTTACGTACATTGCAGCATTACAAATTTCAATCAGTTCTGGTTGAAATTGTGAAAATCTTAGAAAAAGATGTTGAGCTTTTAAAAACTGAAATTTACAACGATGGATTCAGTTATGTCTTTGATAAAATTAAAACACATGAAACATTACATGACCTATGTGGATATGATTCTAATATTGAATCAGGATCATGGTTAAAGAATATATCAAAAGAAACAGAAAATAATTTAGAAGCATCACCGTTACGTGGATTAGTTAGAGTTATATTACTAGAAATTGCAAGTACACAATATGAAATGTTGATAGGTAGTGATAGTTCAAGCGAAACACTGAAAACTATCAAGAATTTACATTACCTTTTCCCTTATAGACTAGTTACTGGGGTTTTGAGATTTACCAATCCTTTAATGATGGTTAAGAGGATGATTGATATTTTCACATATCAAATGCCTAATGTTACAGGTGGAGTTACTGATAGTGTTAATGCTATTGGTAATGGAATTGGGGGTATGATGCAAGGTTTAGGATTATCTAAATGGGGAGGTTCATCAAGTGATAAGGAAGCTCATGAAACAAATAAAAAATCAACAAGTAGTAATGGAAGATCGTTATTACAATTGATTTTTTCTGGTATGATTGGTGAAGATTTACGTAAGTTTGAAAAGGAAAGCGTTGAAATCCGTGATTTAATACTTTCATTTAATTCAAATGGTAGTGAATATGGAGAAGGTGAGATTGTTATGAATAGAATTGATACATATTTTAAAAGTGATGATGAAACTGTTTTGCATATCAAAAATATGAGTTTGAAATTAGGACTTGATTTACCAACTACTATTATGATGCCAAATAATGGACTGAAAGATGTGGATGATTTAGGATCTAATACAGTCATTCAAATCATAGAAGGATTTTCCGAATTCAAGAAAAGAGAGTTGGATCATGTAAGTGAAGTTGAAGAAACAAATTCAACTAACAAGGAAGAATCAACTCTTTACAGATTGACCAAGAGATATTTTTACTTGCAACTGAGGATATATGATAAAGAAAGTTTAATTGAATTATGGAATGAACCTGAGCTAATGAATGTAATTAAGGAAGTTATCTCCATATTTTTAACCCCATTAATTGAATTATTCAAAAAAGCTGAAGTTTATAAATACATTCCAATATTTGCCAAATATATGGGAGAGTTAATTGAACTATGTGAAATCTACTCAAATGATTATGGACAGTTTGGACGTAGTGATATTGTTGGTGCATTAGTTGGATTAGAAGAAAAATATAGTGAACATGTTTACAAATTTATTAGAGATTTATATTTAAATGATTTGAATGGTAAAGAAGAGGATAAATTATTTGAAGGTCTGGTTGAATGGCTTAATGGCGTTGTCAAATTTTTGAGATTCATTAAAAAGGAAAGAACTGATTTAATGATTGATTTAAATAAGGTTTTAAATGATATTGAATTAACAAATGATGAAAAGTTAAATATTTTGAAAAGTATTAATAAAACTGTCAAAATTGCCAATAAGAAACGTCAAGTGTTGGAGAAAATGGAGGAAACCGGAGAACTGAAAAAGAAACAAGAGAAGAAGGCAATATCAACTGATTGGACAAAGATGGAAAGAGATCGTAAGGTTGATGGTAAATGGGAAGAGATTCATAACAGAGTATTTAAGGTTGGTGAATTAATTGCAGGAGGTGATGAGGATGGGGGAGATATTTACGGTATGGTTGATGTTGAGCAGCAGATTGAGAGCGACGAAGATGAAGATGAAGGAAGAGTAGAGGTAGAGTCTGCTGAAGATGGTGGTGATGATCATGAAAAAACAGTTAATAGACCGTTTCGTAAATTACAAGACGTCAACTTCGATGTTGCAAAGTTTATTGAAGGGTACTATACCCATGATTGGCAAATATTACGTGAAGCAGTGCCGGATGGGCATGAGTACGATACCCGTGTTGTGAAAGCGTTCAAAAAGTGTGTCGGGGATGTCCTTGCGGAGTACAACAAGAGCCAATCAGTGTAGCTGGATAGAAAGCAGACCTGTGTAGATAGACGGTTATCGTCCACTGAAAAAAAAGAAACAACGCCAGAAAAGCCCGAAGCGCACTATCTAGCCGCTACCAAGCACTACATCCGCGGTAGTGGAGGGGGTTTCCCGAAAGAAGAGTGAGCGATCTTGTGCAACAAACAGATATGCACTCCATTATCTTAAAGGCAATGCAAGTACTGTTATCAGTGCAAGAGATGCAGCTGAGGACGGTGATGCTCGTGCTCGATGATCGATGGTCGATGGCCTGTATAAATACCCCGTGCTTTGCAACTGGTTCTAATTCTGGCTAACGGATATTGGCACACCTGTCATGTGTTTTTCCTTTCTCAGCAAGCAAGTCGGCATTCCTCAAATTCTATCAGAATAGAACTGAAAAAAATCTGAAAAAAAAACTTCCAATCATAAAAAATCATAATATTCCTGTACTGTATTTATACTTTTTACTTCTTTTTTTTTCTTCTTTCCTGAAATGAGCAACAAACACATGGACTTTTTGGCACCAAGAGAGTCCCTTATCAACAAGGTGTCTACCTACAAAGACAATGACAAGTACACAAACAAGTATCATCCAGAATATGTTCCTGGTACTTTCAACATTTTCCTTGAAAAGGGAGATGCAAACGATACCGGATTGAAATTATCAAAGAATGGCATCATTTTACATCCACAGCCAACTGAATCTCCAAATGATCCTCTTAATTGGAGCGTATGGACTAAAGGTTACCAATTTTTTCTCTTGATTTTCATTACTGCATTCACGGCTGCAACTTCAAATGATGCTGGTGCAATTCAAGAGTCAATGAATGAAATCTATGATATCTCATATGCTTCAATGAATACAGGTGCTGGTGTACTTTTTGCTTCCATTGGGTTATGTACTCTGATTTTAGGCCCTTTTTCCTCCTTATATGGTAGAAAAATCACATACATTATTTGTATTTTACTAGGTTTAATTGGTGCTGCTTGGTTTGCTTCTGCAAAAAGCACAACTGATACTATATGGTCACAATTATTTGTCGGAGCTTCAGAAGGTTGTGCTGAGGCTAATGTTCAACTATCCATTTCTGATATGTTTTATACACATCAATTAGGATGGGCTCTAACTGCTTATATTTTAGGTACCTCTATTGGTACTTATTTAGGTCCTCTTATTGCAGGTTTCATTGTTGAAGGTAGTACATTTAGATGGGTCGGTTGGGTTGCTTTTATTATTTCTGGTGTTTTGGTTTTTTTCTTACTTACAACTCAATATGAAACTTACTTTGATAGATCAAGGTATGCTCCGAAGCATCTTAATCCTGCTGATATCAACGATATTCCTCATCATGAAATAAATAATGGTGAGTTAGATTTAGCTCTGATTAATTCAATTTGTCAGCCAGTTAATGATGCCCATGATGTTAGTGAGATTAATGACTCTTCATCACTTGATGAAAAGCATAATCAAAGATCAACTCAATCAACTAAAACAGATTTCACTGATAATCAATCTATTGATAGTTTCTATATTTTAAACAATGGTGCAGATGAAAAGAGAATCTCATACTGGAAAAGAATTGCTTTGATTACACCAGCAACTAATTTAAAAGGTTGGGGTTTTAAACAATATCTTGAACGTTTATTTGGTATGTTACGTGTTTTCTGGTTCCCGCCTGTTGTTTTATCTGGTATTTTATGGGGTTTACAAGATGCATTCTTAACGTTTTACCTTACAACTGAAGATGATCAATATTATGATCCTCCTTATAATTTATCAAATACTGGTGTTGCATTAATGAACATTCCAACTTTAATTGGTGCAATCATTGGTTGTTTATATGCCGGTGTCTTATCAGACTATGTGGTTGCTTGGATTGCTCGTAGAAGAAATGGTATTCATGAAGCAGAGGATTATTTATATTTCCTTATTGCAGTCTTCATTGCATGTCCAATTGGTTTAATGATATTTGCTGTTGGTACTGACCGTGTGTGGAGTTGGAAAGTTACTTACTGTGTCGGTTTGTCATTTCTTGGTTTTTCATTCGGTTGTTCTGGTGATATCGCAATGTCATACTTAATGTCCGCTTATCCTGAAATGGTTATCGAGGGTATGATTGGTGTTTCACTTATTAACAATTCAATTGGTTGTATTTTTACATTCGTTTGTTCTATTTGGTTAGATGCTATGGGAAATACCAATACATATGCCATTTTAACTGCAATTCAAGTTGTTGCTTGTTTTGCAGCTGTTCCATTCATTATTTGGGGTAAGAACATGAGAAGTTGGACTAAGAAATACTACTTGGCCTTTGTTGAAACTAGAGATGGTGTTAGTGAAAATACTGTTCATAATTAATTGCTTTACTTTGTTGTATTTTATTGTCTGTGTTCCCATATTTTTTTAGATAATTCATTTTTTTTTTTAATTTTATTCTATGTACACTTTTTTTTTTATTTTATTTATAGTTTTAATTTTTTAACGTCGTATTATTATTAGTAAAAAAGCATCCGCTTAATTTTTTTTTTAATTTTTCAAGTTTATGGAATCGTTGATCTATTGGAAACAATACAAAAAATAGCTTTACTACTTGCGGCTAATTTGCGTAAACGTTAATCGTCTACTATTATTATGTTGATTTTTTTCAATCATTTATTTTTTCCTATTATTTCGGCGTCCTTTTCAAATAATTACTTAAAACGGAAGGTGCATCCGCTGGTTTTTCACGTCTAAATTCTACAGATTCGGTTACCATTTTAAAAAAAATAATAAAATAACTATCTGATTAGATAAAATAATTGGGGACGGCTTCTTTTTTCAGCTACATATACAATCTGAAAAAAACAAGACTTTCTTCAAATCCTTTTTTTTCTCCTTAACTATCAATTAACTTATTAAACATGTCCGCTTTACCATTATCTGCAAAATTTCAATTGCCATCTGGCCTATCATATGAACAACCATTGGGTTTATTTATAAACAATGAATTTGTCAAATCTATCGATTCAGATCAAGAATTGGTTACCTATAATCCATCAACTGGTGAACCAATCACTCAAGTTCATTGTTCAAGTGTAAAAGACGTTGATATCGCAGTTAAAGCTGCCAATGATGCAATGAAAACATGGAAAGATGAAGCACCAGAAACAAGAGTTAATTTATTACTGAAGTTAGCCGAGCTAGTTGATGAGCATAAACAAACAATTGC
The DNA here is from genome assembly GCA_030570315.1 of Pichia sp. NRRL Y-12827. Taxonomy (NCBI): domain Eukaryota; kingdom Fungi; phylum Ascomycota; class Pichiomycetes; order Pichiales; family Pichiaceae; genus Pichia; species Pichia sp. NRRL Y-12827. The sequence goes on from JAJLVN010000005.1 coordinate 272,281, forward strand.
AGAAATTGAAGCATTTGATTCAGGTAAACCATTGGCCTCAAATGCAATGGCAGATGTTGAAAGTGTTGCATCTTATTTAAGATATTGTGCTGGTTGGGCAGATAAATTACATGGTACACAAATCCCATTAACTTCAAATACAATGGCAATTACAAAAAGAATCCCTTTGGTTGTTGGATGTATTGTTCCATGGAATTATCCTATTAGTATGGCATCTTGGAAATTTTGTCCTGCTTTAGCAGCTGGTTGTACAATTGTTATTAAATCAAGTGAAATTACACCATTATCATTATTATACTTTGCAAAGTTGGTCAAGTTGGCCGGTTTTCCACCTGGTATTTTTAACGTTTTGTCAGGTTATGGTAAAGATACTGGTTCTGCATTATCAAAACATTGTGGATTGGGCAAAATTGCATTTACAGGTTCAACAACCACGGGTCAAAGGGTAATGGCTGATGCTGCAAACTCAAATTTAAAGAGTGTTTCTTTAGAATGTGGTGGTAAATCTCCATTACTAATTTTTGAAGATGCTGATTTAGTTCAAGCCGCAAAATGGGCAAGTTTTGGTATTTTCTACAATACTGGTCAAAATTGTACTGCAAATTCACGTATTTTAGTTGATGAAAAAATTCATGATAAATTTTTAGAGATATTTTTGAATGAAATTAAAAACGAATGGACAATGGGTGATGTGTTCAGCAAAGATGTTAACTTAGGTCCTGTTGTGAGTAAAACACAATACGATCGTGTACAAACTTACATTAAGATCGGCGTTGAAGAAGGCGCAACACTATACCAACCATTAAATGAGAAAGTTCCGTCAAAAGGTTATTACATCTCACCAACTATTTTCACTGATGTTACTGAAAATATGAGAATTGTTAAGGAAGAAATATTTGGTCCTGTTGTTACGATTTCTAAATTCTCATCAGAAGAAGATGCACTAGCTAAAGCAAATGATACAATTTATGGATTAGCTGCAATGTTATTCACAACCAATTTTGAATGTGCTAATAGAGTTGCTGATAATTTACAAGCAGGTAGTATTTATATCAACAGTTCTAATAATGAAGATGTTAAAGTCCCATTTGGTGGTTTCAAAATGAGTGGTATTGGAAGAGAATTAGGTGCTGAGGCATTCAATTTATATACTGTCTCTAAGAGTATATATTTCAATTATGGTGCTAAACTGTAAGTTTTATAGGATATAATATGTAGTTCAAGAATATACGATAATTCTCAAATAAGATAACGATGCCTATGGTATGCATATCCCGAATATATGTGTACATGTGTTGTTAAGGGAAAATCCATACTGCGAAGTCAAGAAAATTAAAAATTATGAAGCTACTTTTTAAAAATAAATATTAAACTTGTATTGATCATCAACAACAGATAGCCAAAAACACAAAGATGGGATTCTTTAGTAAGAGTGAAGAAAAGGAATATGAACCTCCATCCCGTAACAAGCGTGAACAATGTTGGGAATCAAGAGACCTCTATTTCAAATGTCTTGATAAACATAATATCGATAATCCATTAGATCCAAAAACAGTTAAAGAAGCGTCAAAAGTTTGCGGTTCTGAAGATAAACAGTTTCAAAAAGATTGTGTTGCAAGTTGGGTTAAATACTTTAAAGAAAAAAGACCTTTTGACTTAAAAAAGGAAAGAATGTTAAAAGAAGCTGCTGAAAATGGTCAAGAAATTGTTCAGATGGAAGGATATCGTAAATAAGAGTAGTCAAAATGACATTATGTTTTGTATATAGTTTATTTATAAATAGTTTATTTATAAATAGTTAATAAAAAAGAGAATTTCAAAAATAAAAAAACCATATTTTAATCTTTCTTTAAAGTTCTTTGCTTTTCACCATGCTGAACAACTTTTTCATCAACAAATAAACCTTTACCTTTTCTAACTTCATTCATAACGTTTCTAATCCAATTATATCTATCACCTTCATCACCTAATTCTTCTAATTCTTCTTCAGTTGTAGGTACCCAGAATGGATCTTCATCGATCATTTCAAAACCATCAAAGACTAATTGGGGAATGGCACCACCACTTGTTCTCTTTCTAATTTCTTCATTAAATCCAAAAGATTCCAGAATTGGAATCTTAGCAATAATTTCAAAAAATGGAGTACCTTCCTTCATTTCTTCTGATATAATCCAACCTCTTTGTCTTTGAATAACTGTATAAACTTTTCCTAATAATTCAGTTGATGTTTGAATATTAACAATATAAGTTGCAATTTTTAAACGTGCAGAACATTTTAATATTGTTGATTTCAAAATATCTTTGATTCTAATTAAATTATTGTCATTTTCTATTTCTTCATCACCTTCATTGCTGGTATCATCACCTCCTAATTTGTTTATGGATTTAATTTTTATTCTAACGCCTTCTAAAGGTTCATTAACAATTGGGCCTTCTTTAATTAATAAAGTGAAAATACTTTTGAATAAACCATCAAATAAATGTGGGGCGTCATTGTTTCTGATGAGTAAATCATGATATTTTTCATTATTCAATAATACAATTGCACTTTCATCAACGTCATCAAGTTCACCCGTGCTCCATTTTTCCCAAGGAGCTAATTCCAGATCAATGTTATAACCATTAATATCAACACTAACAGCACCAGATTCTAGAATCGTTTCTCTAAATGGAACAATTGGTTTGCCAATAGATAATTCTACCTTAGCAAACCTTTCATTCAAATCATTAATGCATCTTTCTAAGTGCAATTCACCGGCAGTTTCTAAAACTATTTCACCATTTTCATTCAAATATCCATTAACACAAGGATCTGCTAAATTCAATTGCTTAATACCATTGATTAATTTATTCATGTTGGATAATTTTGTAGGTTCTAATGTAACTCTAACAATTGGAGGTATATCAGTAATTGATAAAGATTGGGAAAAGTTAATTAAGTTGGATTGCAAGTCATTGGATATGATTGTACCAGTTTTCAAAACGATATTTTTAAAATCTTTGGAATATATACCAATAATTGTACCTGCTGGTGCAGAATCAACTGACGTCAAATCTCTACCCATTAAAATGAATAAATCATCAATGGTAATTTCATGAATATGTTTAGTATTTGATGGATCATCAGTTGGTAATGAAGTGTCAAACAATGGTGAAAGAATTATTATTTTTTCACCTTTATGGATAGTACCAGAATACAGTCTTGTAAATGCAATTAAAACTTCATCGTTAGAAATTTCTTCTTCTCTTTCTTCTTCTTCTGCAGCAACGTGATCATCTTCATCTTGTTCGTACTCAAACTCATCATCAAACTCAAAGTCAAACTCATCTGCAGATTTTGATTTTTCCTTTTCTTCCACTACTTTTTCTTCTTCTTTTTCTTCTTCTCCTTCCTTTTTATCTTTCATTTCAGATTTTGCAGCTAGTTCCGCAGCTTTGGAAGCTTTTAATCTTGCAATTCTACCCCTTTCAAATAATTCATCCTTTGAGATTATAGTGGGTTGGTTTTCAGGTAGTTCTGATTTTGGAACTGACAACATTTTAGATATATAACCTGCAATGATACCATCTTTATTGCAATTTAATAAATCTGATTTTAAGTCTGTGTTTATAATATCAGTATTTGGAATAGATTTTAACAAGCTTGGAATTTTTAATAATTGTGCATCAACCGGTGATGGTAAGATATCAATAATTGAAGACAAGATAGAGTTTGAAATTGGTAAGAATTGAGACATCAAAATAATTGTTAAATTTTTCAGATCTTTTGAGTTTAATTCCTTTGTGGTGATTTTAATATTAAGAGATTTGGTGATTTTTAAAATTGCATCATGGTCTCGATCGTTAACAGAATTATAAATTTTCCAAATGGAATCAAGAATAAATGAAACAAACAAAGGTTTTGCTTTTGATTTTTTACTGATTTCAACTAATTTTTTATTCTTCATATCAAATGTGTAGTTCCCCCATAATTTATTGTCAAATTCCGATTTTGGGATATCTGTCTTTTTAGAAAGTATGGAGGCAAACTGGTTCAAATTAAAACCCCAGCCATCAAACGCAGATGTGAAAATAACATTATTTAAATTTGGATTGAAGTAAATATCATCATCATTATTTTCTATCCAGGTATTTTCATCACCATTCCAGGTTGAATGACTAGCAATGACATCACCATTGTAAAAAGATGCAATGATTGTATTAGTTTGATCAACTAATCTTTGTAAATGCATATAAGCATCATCTGGAGTTAATTGCAATTCAAGGATAAGTCTATCAATTTTATTTAATACAAGGATAGGTTTCAAGTTATCAATCCAAGCTTGTCTCAAAACGGTAATAGTTTGAGAGCAAACTCCTTCAACAACATCGATTAGAATAATTGCACCATCAGATAATCTTGAGACTGAAGAAACTTCAGATGAGAAATCAATATGACCTGGAGAATCGATCAAGTTAATCAGATATTGAGAGATTTGCTTTTGTTGGTTTATTGACTTGAAAAAAAGAGAGATCGCACTTGATTCCATAGTAATACCTCTAAGCTGTTCGTCAGGACGAGAATCAAGGTACCTGATTTTACCTGCAATTTTTTTAGAGATGATACCATTTGAAGCAATTAAGGAATCGGAGAGAGTAGTTTTACCATGGTCGACATGGGCGAGAATACACACATTTCTTATACAGGGTGTGTTTGATTGTAGCTGATGAATGGTATCTGGAGAGAGATTCATGGCGTTTGTCTG
>JAJLVN010000005.1:277125-353786 GCA_030570315.1 Pichia sp. NRRL Y-12827
CAATTAAGGAATCGGAGAGAGTAGTTTTACCATGGTCGACATGGGCGAGAATACACACATTTCTTATACAGGGTGTGTTTGATTGTAGCTGATGAATGGTATCTGGAGAGAGATTCATGGCGTTTGTCTGTGTGTGTGTGTGTGTGTGTGGCTACTTCCAAAAAGGATGAAAGTAGGTGATAATATAGTGTTCTTTTTTTTTTTTTTTTTTTTTTTTTTTTTTTCAATACATGTAGTATTTATTCATGTCAGGCATCCTTCTCGGTTTTCAGTTTTCAGTGTCGAAACTATTTTTCGTTTTTCAACTGGTTTATGAAATTCGCGCTGGAAAGGGAGAAGATTCTGTTTGGGTCGGTGGGCGGAACGGCGTGGGGGGCCGACTGGGGGGCCGTTTTGGTGTTTTTCGAGGGCGGCGGAAAGGACGCGGTCGATGTTGGTGGGAGATGGTCGAAGCCACGGACGATGTTTGCTGGGGACGCCAGGTAGGCAGACTCGTGGACGAAGATGGAGTGTTCGGTGCTGTGGAGGGCGGCGGCAAGCTGCTGTTGACGGGCCAGGGCGGCGGTGAGCTGCTGGGAGAGTTGTTTGTCCTTGCTCATGGGGAGAGGGGAGAGAGGGGAGGGGGGGCCAAACAGGAGGAAGTGTAAAGCAGCGTAACGTAGAGGGGGTGTGCAGAACAGAAACATGGATGTAGATTTGGGTGATGAGAGTTGTGGGTGGTGTTTTTTTTCTTGAGAATTCCCAGGTGTGAACTGTATTCTCTTTCTTTGCCAGACACAGTACCACAAGAACCCACCAATGACGTTCCAGTATCCCTCTGTCGTTGTGGACCTCAACTCCACAGCGGTCCATGCAGGGCTTTCTTCAAGAGACACGCCATCCGTCTCCATCTCCCCAATCTACTCCAACAACTTCGTGTTTGATCCTCTGCTATCTGCTCCAGCTTCAAATAATGACAACATCTACACGCTATTCAATGACGGCCTACTATACAACAAGTCTTCGATAGAGCCTCTTTTTGCTCATATTTATCAATCGTTGAACTTGAGTGCAGAATCCCTGAAAGAGTTACCACTCACTTTAGCTGTAAATGCTTGGATTGACAAGAAATCCTTAAACATGCTTGTTGAATCAATGTTTGAAGAAATAGAAATCCCTCTATTTTCCATTCACCCTAGACAGTTATGTACCGCGTATTCAATGTCTAAACCCAATAACTCTCTAATTGTGGATTTGGAAAATGATTATGTTTCTGTTACTCCCATCTCGAATGGTAAGATTATAAAGAAAGGTATTGTTAAGTCGAACTTTGCAGGTGATTTCATGAATTTATTCATTCACAACTTCTTGAACGTTAATGGAATAGATGATCATGATTTACTACCAATGGAATTCATCAACAGCACAACTCCTTTGAATCCAAGTTTGAATAGTTATTTGGTCAATCAAACGTTAAACGATTTTAAAAAATCAATACTTGATCTATCTCCATCCTCAATTGATGCCAAGATTTACAAAACGTGTAGAAATTTGAAATCAATTAAAATTGAAAGACTGGATCAAATTAATAGCTTTATCAATCCATTATTTCAACCTTTAAATTGTTACAAAAACACATTTAATAAAAATTTGATGAGTAGTCAAGATCCTGATGGTTTGGGTCAGTTGATCTTCAAATCTTTGAAGAACATCGGTGGTATAAATCAATTATACTCTAATTTACTAAACAACTTGATAATCCAAGGTGATATGTCATTCATACCAAATCTGGAAGATTTTATCATAAACGATTTAAGATTATATATCAAAGATTATCAAATTAGTAGTTATTTAAATAAAGATGACATGGAAAGGGGTATTGAAACTTGGATCGGTGCTAATATCTTAAGCAAGTTTGATGATTTATACATTTCCAAAGATCAATATCTAGAAAACGGTATTGATAAAATTATCGATAGATTTATGTAATATTATATAGTGTATACCAAAGTAATTAATACAATAAAGTGTATTTTCTCATTTCTGGTTGTTTTTTTTTTTTTTTTCACGGTTTTCTCATTTTTTCAATTATTTGTGTATTTTTATTTTTTTTATTTTTCCAGTGGATGTTGACTCACGACATGAATTTAACGATTTTTTCTTACTGCTATAAAATTAATTTCAATTATTTTTCATTTTGAAATACAATGCTACGTAAAAGCATACTCACGTTTCGTATATTTACTCGACAGTTTGCCACAAAAACCATGTCTACTGATACATCATCCGCACTAGAAACAAAGCCTGTTAAAACAACTCCTAAACCAGTAGCTAAAGCACCAACTGCTAAAAAGCCAGTTCAATTTACATTGAAAACTCCAAAGGGTACTAAAGATTGGTCCGATAAAGATATGATTATCAGATCTGCAATCTTTGACCATTTCACTAAGTTATTTAAATCTCATGGTGGTGTTACCATTGATACTCCAGTTTTCGAATTAAGAGAAATTTTATCTGGTAAATATGGTGAAGATTCAAAATTAATTTACAACTTAGAAGATCAAGGTGGTGAACTAACTTCTTTAAGATATGACTTAACCGTTCCATTTGCCAGATTTGTTGCTATGAACGGTATTCAAAATATTAAAAGATATCATATTGCTAAAGTTTATAGAAGAGATCAACCTGCAATGACTAAAGGTAGAATGAGAGAATTCTATCAATGTGATTTTGATATCGCTGGTACTTATGATCCAATGGTTCCTGATGCTGAAGCAATTAAAGTTTTAATTTCAGGCTTATTAGGTTTGGGTATTAATGATTTCAAACTAAAACTCAATCACAGAAAAATTTTAGATGGTATTTTCCAAGTTTGTGGTGTCTCTGACGAAAATGTTAGAAAGATCTCATCTGCTGTCGATAAATTAGATAAATCTCCTTGGGAAGCTGTTAAAAAGGAAATGGTCGTTGAAAAGGGACAAACTGAAGAGGTTGCTGATAAAATTGGTGAGTACGTTAAATTTAAAGGTTCAATTAGAGATGTTTTAAAAATCTTAAAAGCTGATGGATTATTAATGTCAAATGAATCTGCTAAAACTGGTATCAACGAAATTGAAATAATGGCTGAATATTTAGAGTCTTTCAATGTTGATAAATACATTTCGTTTGATATGTCCCTTGCTCGTGGTTTGGACTATTATACTGGTGTTATTTATGAAGCGGTTACAGAACAATCGGCTCCACCTGCAGACGCACTTGAAAAGAAAGAAAAGGCAAAGAAGAAAGCTTCTAAAACAAAAGATGGTGAAGAAGATGCATCTGAATATGTTGGTGTTGGTTCAATTGCAGCTGGTGGTCGTTATGATAACTTAGTCGGTATGTTCCTTGGTACCAATTCCAAGGGTAAAAAGGCACCAAGTATCCCATGTGTTGGTATTTCATTTGGTGTTGAAAGAATCTTTTCATTGATTAAACAACGTAATGAATTATTTGAAAAAATTCGTCCAAATTCAACGCAAGTCTTTGTCATGGCATTTGGTGGTGGTGAAGGTTGGGACGGTTTCTTAAATGAGCGTATGCAAATTACAAGTAAATTATGGGATGCAGGTATTGAATCGGAATATCTATACAAGAAGAAGGTTAATCCTAGAAAACAATTCGATGCTGCTGAAAAATCAGGTTGTCCAATTGCAGTTATTTTAGGTAAGGAAGAATTTCCTAACGGTGAAATTCGTGTCAAAGTTTTAGGGCAAGGTGAAGAAAATGATGGTGAGCTTATTAAAGTTGATGAGATGGTTGATTACATTAAAGATAAGTTGAATGATATTAAAATTAATGGTTTATCTGATGTCGAAAGATTACTAAGTAATAAATAAATTAATAAATAAATAGAAAAATTATGAATAACTTAATAAATTAATATTATAAAGGTAACCATTACTATTCTATGTATAACAAAATTTTATATTATAGAATACTAGGAATAAAGAATAAAGAATAAAGAATAAAGAATATATAATATATAATATATAATGGTACATATCATTTTTAACATAACCGCCTACCATTGTCCTGAAATGTCAACCTCGAAACCAAACTTCCCTATGTCATTTTCACTGCTGTTTGATAAAATTGGTTTTTTCCAAAATAATTTAACATTTGCATCACCCTTTGAATAAAGTAATCCAGCATCAACACCACTTTTCCATCCATTTGATAAACTCAAAACTTGATCAAGCTTCTTAAATCCATTTAATTCACTTGTTGAACTTACACCATTAATTGATGTGTAAAATCTTAATGGTCTAATTGAGCTAATTAAACCAGCTTTTGATAATATTGTTAAGTTATAATTTAAAAATGAGCCTGCACCAACAGTTTCTGCTGGCATGATAGGTTTCTCAAAACCTGAAACTTTCGGGTAAAATTTATCTTGGAAGTTAATTGTATTATTATTATTATAATTAAAATTGAAAATTGAACCAAATTTAAAGTTTGATAAAATTGTTAAATTATTTGATAAAATTGATTTTACATAATCAACATGTAATCCAACTTTATAAAATTGATCTTCTTGTTGATTGTTTTTCAAATCTTTATTAATAATTGAAGGCAATCCTGCGATTTCATTTGAAACTCTAAAAGTAAAACCATTAATTGGTAAAGATAATTTTGAATTCTTTAAGTATTTCATATTAGAGGACTCAAAATTTAAAAATACAGATTCTTTGACGCTTTCGCCTGCATAGGTTTTAATCTCATCATTCGCAAAATCTTCAATGTTGACAATATTTCTATTCACCAAATTTAAACCTGTTGATACTGTTGATAGTGCACCTGAATGGCTACAAAACTTTTGTTTCTGAAAACCAAATTTTGCAGATGTGGAATTTTGATTTTTAGATTCAAATAATTTGTTTGAAGCCTTTTCAATACTTAAATCACCAAAAAGTTTAGTTGATGTATTGTAAAATGGACTGGATAAATAAATGTTAAGTAATTTTGATTTATTAACTAAATTCCACTGAGATTCAATTTCAAGTATTTCTCCATTTCCGAAAACATTATTATTTAAATACTTAACTCCAATGGCATTTCCTGAATCTGTATGAATTGATTGGATATTCACTAACTTTGGTGCAATCGGAACTGCGGTAATTGTACCAACAACATTAATTAATGGTTCATTCAACAGACCAATTTTGACATCCTTCACTCTAGAATCAACATCAAATTTCAAATCAACAGATTCAAAACCAAGATACGTCAAATCAGAGATAACTTTATTACCATCTTTTGATAACTCTCCAATTGTTTTAGTTGATGTTGATAATAATGGAGATAAAATATTCTCAATATATTTTTTGTTGTATGATTCAGCACCAAGAACATCAATTTTGCCAATATTAACTGGTGTTGTGTTTCTGTTTTCGTTTGATGACATTTTGGGTAGTCAATAATGAAGTAGTTCCTTTTACTGCAATATACTTTAGCAAGGTCGTTTCCATCATTTTCATCTTTAATTCTCCACGGGACATTTATTTTCATTTTCCGCGAGCCAATAGAAATTTGCATTTTTTGATGAAGAAACATCACTGGGAAAAAAAGGAAAAAGGAAAAACTGTGGGAGAGATTGATTTCCCATGAAAATCTAATGAAACATTGTTAGGGATTAAAGACCGTATGCGTTCTTTCAAATTCAGGAATCAGGTAATAACATATTCTCTATTTTTAAAGTTTTGGTTGTAAGTAAAGCTTGTACTTTATTATACTTTGCCAATTAAATATCAACTTTGTTGAATAAAAGCATAAATTTTTACCTTCTTTGAAAAAACCAGTTTCATTCAATCATTGCTGTTGTTATTTTTCCTATATTATGAGCTAATTTAGACCAATAATAAGTATACTATATTATGTTGCAAATCACATGGCTAATCCTATGGTAATTGAATTTCTTCACCGTGAAAAAAAAAATTGGAATAACTTTATATAATTTATTATTTTGCTGTATCTTTTTCATAACCTGTACCCTTGTATAATATACGAGCATACTTTTTCTTACATGTCACAAATTTTGAATCGAAGGTTGTGATTTGTTTTGTTATTTTTTTCAATCATTTTTAATGACAATACTTTTTGAAGAAATACTAGATGAGCCACCCTTTTCAGTCTCATCTTCGATTTCTTTTTTATGGATTATAAAATCACTTGCATCAGTGATAACATTAGAATTCACATATTCAAAATTTAGCTAAAAACATACATTATACTTTTATTATTTATTTCTGTACTATAATATTGGTGGATGCTAACTATAAAGCTACAATAAGCAGATTTGGGTATCCCTGATTTACGACTTAATCTGTTTGCGGTAACTATAGTTATTAAAATTTGGTTAATTTAAAACAGCATATGCTTTTGCTTGAGTCTTATGGTTTATTTGTGCTTCTTGTGTCTGCGGTTGAAACATATTTTATTAGTTAGAGATGGTTAATAAATAAATAGAAGAAGAAGATATGGCCATGCAGCTTGCTTTTGTACTTTAATGAAAAGCGTTAGTTTGAGTTCTGCGCAACAAATAAATACTGCTAGGCTTGCAATAAGATGAATGATACTTGTGGCAGATTTTGAACAGCTTTAACATATTGTTAAAAAATAAAATAAGATGAAATAAACAATTGACTTAAGGGGGCCTTGTGCACTCTTGTTAACAAACCATCTGATCTTCCGAGACTAGAAAATATTCAAAATGTTATTTAGATCAAGTAGATAGATATTTGACAAGTTATTGAAAATCTCTGAATTAAGATTAAGCGGCTTTTCAAAAAAAATTAGCAGAACCTTATGTTGCAAATTGATTGAAAATATTCAACACTTTATTTATTTACTGTGATATATATGGCAGGTAGAGATACTCTAAGTATTTTAATCACAATCTAAATGTGATGCTAAAGTGTTCCTAATGCCAGGTTAATTAAAATATTAATTTAAAAATATATTTTGTCAAACTAAATTGCAATGCAAATTTACATATAAATGATTTTTGAAATTCTTTAGAAATCCTAGCTTCTTTTTGCCTTAGAGAACTATTTGGACTTCTATTTTCATAGTAACCAAAAGATCAAGACCTGAACATATTATAAAACCAATATTCTATCTTATGATTGTCTAAAAATGCAATAACTTAGACATAAAAACTATAAATATATTACACGAGCTATCTTCAGTAAGCTGCTACTGGAACTTCATGTATTTAACCATTATTGTTTACAAAAGAAGCAATAGCAGCTCCATAGGTACTACTATCTTGAACGAAATTAAAAGAAACCCTTGGAAAGTGCTGTATTTTTGACTGTTTATTTAAAACGGCAAGCACTTTATCCTTATAGCCTGGAAAAAACTCAAGCATCGAACCAACAACACAAATCTCCAAAGAGTCAATTATGTTAAGTTTGGTAACTTTGATTATGGCAATTATATAAGCCGCTATAATCAACGATGCACGATATATTATTATGTCAGTAATAATTTCTATTTTGTTTGGGTATTCTGTATTTCTGTATATTTCTGATAATTTTAAAGCTGACAATCCATATGGCAACCGCTCATGTTCTTCTAAAATATCGGACTTAAATTTTGCATTAAATGTATCGTTAACTATGATTTGCCTCATAATTTCAGGTAAATATCTTCCTGATGTTAGCAATTCTAAAGGTTGAAAAACTCCATATATTTTGGTAGTTAAATGTGGGGCTAAATAATGATTCTCAATTATTGAATTCCATGTACTATTCATATTATGATCTATTTTTGTAATATAGCGAACCAAATTGAATCCTAAAAAGGAACCTTCAGAGTTAATTAAATATTTTGAAATACTTTCAGTATTTTTAAAAACCTGTTTCTTTGAACTACCTAGCATATCTGAATTGATCAAAAAACAAGAATTGACACCGGTACCAACAACCAACCCCAACTTTGAGTTTTTAAAATATGACCCGGCAACATAAACAGCTATTGAGTCATTGACAATTGTGCAAACATCAATCAAAATATCGTTCGATCTAAAACTATCTTCAAAAATATCCTTCAAATCTTTACCTTTGAGCTCATCAGATAAAAAAAATCCTTTACCTAAATCTGAAACAATACCTCTATTTGATGTAACATTTTGAATAAGTGGAAAACTCCATGTAATACCTACTTTTATTTTATTTTCGTTGTTGGAATTTACCAATTGCCTACGTAAATCATCATCAATGGCTGATTTAAAACAATTTGCAATCCAATTGAAAAATGAGCTATCAAAATGTTTGTTTGAATCATCAATAACCCAAACTTTACTTTTGATACATTTGGCTTGTTCATTTTCTAAAAATTTGACGATTGAAATCCGTACATTTGAGCCACCGATTTCAATAACGGTAACCAGGCTGTCTTTCTTTATTGAATTTCTGTTCAGCGTGACATCAAACGAAGGAATCATACAATTTTCTGAGATTAACAAAGCTTCGCAAATTGAATCTTCAAATTGTTTTGTAATAAGAACAAAATCTTCCTCTATATCTTTAATTTTGAAATATTCATGTACTTTATTTTGTAGATTTATATTTTCCAGGATTGTTTGAGAATCAATGTAACTTTCATCATTTTTTAGATTAAATTGGAGTTGTTTATATGGCTGATTGTTTGTAATAGTAGAAAACACCATTACAATCTATTTTTTGGTTATTTTATTGAAAAAAAATTTGAGTAGTGTTGGAATGAAGAAAATACTTAGTTTAGGCAAATAGTCACTAAAAAAGAATCACAAAAATGGAAAACTGAAAGATAAGCGTTCTGTGAGAAAAAGAAGAAAAAAGCTTTTCAACGATGACAGCGTCCCCAGAAAGCCGAGTGAGAAACTAATAACTTTTTGGTTTACCAAATGTGAACATGTTAAATTTTATAACTTTAAATTTATGACTAGTTAAATATAACATTATAGGGCAAAATAGAGTGAAACAAGTGATGACAATATTTTGATTTCTACAGGCATTTATAAACTGACAGCTAACTCTTTAAGAAAAGAGGACATCTAAATAATTACCGTGAATTCAATTTAATACAAATTATATTTACAGCACATAAAGCAAAGTTTAGTATTAAACGATATATATGCTGCAAACCAGGTATTAAAAAAATAAAAAATTAAGCAAAAAGTTGTCACACCAAAATATTCAAAATAGTTCATACTCTTTTTTTGAAGTGAAGTTAATTATTAGCATAAAAATATTTATAAATACTTAGCAAATAAAACTAAGTTCCCTTGTTAACTTTTCTAAATTAATTAAATGGCATTTTTTATTCAAATGTTTTTTAGAAATCACTTATTTTTTCATATTTAAGTAATGAACTCCTTTATTCCTGCTTAGGAAACATATAGTTGTGTAAGTTATGCACCTTTATGAACACAAAGTTAGTTTATTTAAGTTTGAAATGCCTAAAATAGGTAAAAAAAATGCGCTTAAACTGAGAAATAACACATGAATTAGTCGAACAGTTTTAAACATATCGAAAGAAGCCCCAATGTAAAGATTATTTACTTAATCATAATAAATTTACAGTAACAAGAAATAAATTCGACAAATATATTTTTATGTTCCCAAGATTTGAAATTAATTGAAATTTGGATCACATGATCACATTACGTAATATTTAACAGCTAAATTTCTGTGAATGTTAAAAATTAGGTCCTTCGGGACATATGGTCAAACGAAAAAATACAGAGAAGATTAGCATGGCCCCTGCATAAGGATGACACGCTTTACAAAGAGATCTTACTCAACTTTTTTTCCATGAATAAAAGAAGGTGGAACTTAGTATAAGGTGAATTATAAATATTGCGGCAAGTGATGTATGGTTGTGGGTTAATCGGTGTTTTTTTAATGTGAAGGATGTCATTTGAATGAGTGAACCTCAGTTCGAACCACCTAGTTTGAATTTTGTTTTTGAAATGTTTCAATTATTTTAATTACATACGTATAAACTTATAAACAAGAGTACAACATAAATACAAGATAATGCATTATAGCATTTATTCAGTTTCTAAAACAGAACCGATATTTGAAGATTCATTTAATAAGTTGGTGATATTAACAGGTGGAATAGTTGCGGTTAATAACATAATTAATTCGTAGATTTCAGCAGGTACTGATTTTTGATAAATTTCTAAAATTGCAGTTGGATCAGGATAAATTGAAAGGGCTCTATAAAAGTGAATTGCTGCATCAATTTCTTTACCTACAATTGCACTTAATTTTTCAGCTTGAGTAACTTCTTCTATGAAAGTTTGTTCTTTATTTGATTGACTTAAAGGATTGGATAATAAAGATTCAGTTAATTTTTGTTTTAAGATTTTAACCTTTTCTAATTTTGATTCTTTAGCTTTTAATTTTTCAGCTCTTAATGCTTGTCTTTTTTTCATATAGATTGATTTTCTAAATTCAGCATTGTTTCTTCTTTGGTAGTCAAAATATAAACAATAACCAAGTGCACCAGCAGCAATGGTAAGGAATGTAACGGAAGTTGCGTTAGCCATGATTGAGGAGCGGTATGGGTTAAAAAAACTCGTGGATGGCAAAGAAATTCATGTTGGAAAATGGACGTTGTAGAAAAAGAAGGAAATTTGATTGGGATTTGAGAGTTACAGAGGTGGAAAAAACCGAGGGAAACGCTCACAACTATATCGACGCGCCGGTCACGTATACCTTTTAAGGGGTGCACGGATTAAATATAAAATTTATCATGAATATCTCCTAGAAAAAAAAAATATTTTCATAAAATATTTCAAGTTTATAACTACAATTATAAAGACAATATTACTAATCATGGCAGTTAAGAAGAGAACCACATTAAGAACAAAAACTTCTAAACGAGTAGGAACAAATCTTGATTTAACTCAACAACAAGAGAAAATAATCAATAAATTGGCCACTAAATCACTTAAATCAGAAGAAAATATCAAAACACATAGTATCCAAAGTAATAGTACTATAATAACTGATACAATAAGTAAAGATCCGAACCAATCAGGTATAAGTAAGAGTGCGATTCGAAGAAGAAAGAGGAAGTTACGAGATGAATTAAGACCTAAATTGACTGAAGATTTATTAAGTGCATTAACCGAGAGTACTAATTCAACTATTAATGTTACTAAAGAAGGCAAAGAAGAGATTTTAATTGAAGAAAAGGTTAAGCTAAATCATACTCCCAATCCTCTTAATAAGAGAGGTGAAATGGCATTATATAAGATTGAAAATGAACAATTTAAGAATGTGTTGAAAAATAAGGAACTAAGACAAGGTGGGTTATCCGCATTACGAAATTCAATTCTAAATAATTTATCGAAAGAATAAGTAGGTTATGTGTGATATATGTTATATGTAATGTAATGTATAAATAAATAAATAAATAAATAAGAAATAGAAACAAAGAAAGAAAAATGGGTACTGTACGATTAGTATGATCTGTACCACATTCTACCTGTTGTATCACTCATCATTTTCTTTTGTAATTGAAGAATACCATATAATAAAGCTTCACAAGAAGGGGGACAACCAGGAACGTAAATATCAACAGGAATGACTCTATCGACACCTCTAACCACCGCATAAGAATAATGGTAGTAACCACCACCGTTTGCACAAGAGCCCATTGAGATGACCCATCTTGGATACGCCATTTGGTCATAGACCATTCTTAATGCAGGTGCCATTTTATTAGTGACGGTACCTGCAACAATAATAATATCAGATTGTCTTGGAGAAGCTCTGAAAATGATACCTAATCTATCTTGATCATATCTTGGAGCTGAAGCGTGCATCATTTCAACAGCACAACAAGCCAAACCAAAAGTTGCTGGCCAAAAGGATGATTTTCTGGCCCAATCTTTGACCTTATCTAGAGATGTGATTGCATAATCCATTACATTTGACAATGGTCTTTCACTCAACACTGGAGTATCTGTTGGTAGGACATTTGGTTGAAGACTTCCATTGCGTATTTGTGATATGGAAAAGAGTCTGAGAGACTGCTGTTTAAAGATGTGTGTGGATGCTTGTTTGAGAGTTGATCTGACCAACATGGTAGAGTAGTTCTGGAGCATTGCGTAGAAGGGAAATGATAATATTCCCTACTGTGATGATAGTAGTTGATTTTAGTTTTCTATTTCAAAAGTTGGAAATTGCAGCGCTTCCGTTGGTCAATTTCCCTCTGAGGGGAAGCAGAAATGAAGTATAAAATAAAAAACGAAAAATAAAAAAGAAGACACAGTCGTCACAGCGATCGACGTTTATATGTTTGTAGCATTCGCTTATCCAAATAGTAACCGAAACTCCAGTACACCAGCATATCTTATTATTCGATACTCCTACACTGTGATGAGCCCTATTATTAACCACTATATGCTACTTCTTTTTCTTTATATACTTGAATACAATGCTTCATTTATTATTCTTCTTACTATTTTATTAACGGTTTATTTGTTTATAATATTACAAAGGTTCACATAATTGTATCTTTAATGAAAGATCTTCACGTGGTAAATCAGCTGTAATTAAATGGTCATAAAGTCAATAGCATATGGACAACGTCCAGTTTCTCGACGTAAGCAGCATTTTTTGTTATGATATAAGCAGACTTGGGACCACAAGTGTAAGTTCTTTTAGAAAAAGTTACAGAGAGAGTCTGGTATAAATACGATGCCAACACTAGAATATGATTAAACTTGTATATATCTATCATAACAACTATGGAGACATGTCCGATTGTCAATAAAGTCAAGCATACGTTTTCACTTGTTCGGCGGCTCAGGCATCGGGAGCTTCAATTTGGCAGAAAGCCGGGTCTATCGACGCGTCCGAGCTGTAGTTCCTTCACCACGGAATAGGGCCTTAACACTGTGTAGAAATTGAATAATGCGGTAAGTAGAGAGCTGGTTTTCTAAGTAGAATCCATGCTTAACGTTAAATTAAGGATCGGGAGCTGAAAGTAAGTTTGCATCTCTATTGATTTGTGATTACTCATTCATCAAGAAAACTCTCGCAGAAAAACGCCCATAGTTGCAATGATTTTTCATAGGCTTTCTACTGAGAGCCCCCTTGAGATTTTCAACAACCCTTTAAAAAATTTTCCGACCAGCAACCACAGATGCTTGTATAAAATTCTGTTATACCGAGTTTAAAAGTTGCCTCATTATACCCAGATAATCCAGTGAATAGCTTTAATGATTTGTAGCATCAAATTTGCTCTTTCAGTACAAAGAATAAGCCGGAAATGTGAATATTTTAATTTGGCTTGACTTAGATTGCTATATGCAAGAACTTAAACTATTAAGTAATGTGTATTACATACCAAGGCCTAATATCAACTATTAAACTTGAAAACTTGAAAAAAGACAGTATATACTGATCCTAGAAAAAATTGGAAACTAAAAATAGTGAAACAAAAAAGAAGAACAAGGTATTTTCAACAGTAGCTTTTAATGTTGGGGAAATTTTTAATCAAATGCTGTGTGTGCATCTCTGTACTCAACCCCGAGAAACACTGCCAAATCCTTTTTCAACTCGTTCAATGATCCAGCGCTGGACAGTCTATAAGCACGTAAAAACAAATGGGTATCGGCCTCACTTAGGCTCCGGATATCGTCAAGACACCTGAGCCAACAGGGCATAACCTCGGGTTGTTTATCAAGAAATGGAATGGGGCATAGCTTTTTTTCCCGTAAATACAAAGCAGAGCTCTCTTCAAGCTTAGGGCCCAACTCACAAATTGTTTCTGGCCTGTAGAAAAACCTCCGGCGAGCTCCTTCTTCAATCCGTTCGTATTCTCCTTCCTCATATTCAGGGTCCGATTCCGATTCCAATTCCGATTCATGATCACTAACGGCTATGTTTCTAAGCATAAGCTTATGTTTGGCCATATTGTAGTCACTTGGAACGCCCAAATCAAACGCCGTGTGTGCATCTCTGTACTCAACCCCGAGAAACACTGCCAAATCCTTTTTCAACTCGTTCAATGATCCAGCGCTGGACAGTCTATAAGCACGTAAAAACAAATGGGTATCGGCCTCACTTAGGCTCCGGATATCGTCAAGACACCTGAGCCAACAGGGCATAACCTCGGGTTGTTTATCAAGAAATGGAATAGGGCATAGCTTTTTTTCCCGTAAATACAAAGCAGAGCTCTCTTCAAGCTTAGGGCCCAACTCACAAATTGTTTCTGGCCTGTAGAAAAACCTCCGGCGAGCTCCTTCTTCAATCCGTTCGTATTCTCCTTCCTCATATTCAGGGTCCGATTCCGATTCCAATTCCGATTCATGATCACTAACGGCTATGTTTCTAAGCATAAGCTTATGTTTGGCCATATTGTAGTCACTTGGAACGCCCAAATCAAACGCCGTGTGTGCATCTCTGTACTCAACCCCGAGAAACACTGCCAAATCCTTCTTCAACTCGTCCAATGATCCAGCGCTGGACAGTCTATAAGCACGTAAAAACAAATGGGTATCGGCCTCACTTAGGCTCCGGATATCGTCAAGACACCTGAGCCAACAGGGCATAACCTCGGGTTGTTTATCAAGAAATGGAATAGGGCATAGCTTTTTTTCCCGTAAATACAAAGCAGAGCTCTCTTCAAGCTTGGGGCCCAACTCACAAATTGTTTCTGGCCTGTAGAAAAACCTCCGGCGAGCTCCTTCTTCAATCCGTTCGTATTCTCCTTCCTCATATTCAGGTCCATCATATTGGTCATTATTATCTCTTTGGCTATTGGGCTGACTTCCCCTTTGATAAAACTGCTCAACTTTCTTATATTTTAAGTGTGAACGATCTTTACTTGCTGTATTTCTAGTTCTTTTGTTAGATTTGTTATCACTTAGTAACGAAAGCATGGTGATGTTTGTGCTTTTATTAAACAAACAAACAATAATCAAAAGAAGGAAGGTGGCAAAACTTAGGTGATGGGTAACAGAAACTTACATGTGCTTTTTTCATGGGGGGAGACTTCTTTCGCGGATAAAAGAAATCTGGTTTCGTAGGGAAAAGTAGGGAAAGCAAGTTCCTTCTGGAGGAAGTAAGCTTTCGTGAAGGGAGAAGCTAATTTCTCTAAAAAAAGTAAGTTTCCTTTGAGATAAAAAAAATTGCCTGCATTTCATATAGGTTATTTTTATGTAAAATCTGTTATAAATCTTTTCAAAATATATTTTAACTACTTTAATAAATTATTATTTATTAACATAGGTAAGGTCATTGATCGTTGCCATACTATCTGTTTCGAAATGTGCAATTACAATAATATTGGGATCCTTAATAGTTTTATGAATTTTCATGCTTTTGCTTTTTGAAAAATATACTTTATCAAACCGTGAAAAGTTTTTTGAAGATATGTGTAAGTTGTTCCGAAGAAAGATAGAAAATTCTGGTGTGGAGAGGAATACCCATTTGATTTCAAAATACCACAGGCAAATTTCTGTAAAACAGGACTATATATCAAGCATATTTCTTTCACTATGAAACCTTTTATGGTTGATAAATTACATTTAATTGTACTTGGTTTATCCTGTTTAATCACACCTAAATAATTGAACGTACTTAGTTTGCCGTATTCATAACAAAATAGAAAATAAGTTTATGATTTACAATACCTAAAACTATTGTTTGTTTTTACTCTTCCAAAATTAAGACTGAATTCATTAACATTTCTATGTATACTTATATTTTTAAAGACTATAAAGTTGAATATAGGTACTAGCATATTCAAAAACAATAATGTGTAAAGTGTTCACAAATTCATTGGAATATAGAAATATCAATATCTACGAAAAGAAAATGCTGGGGTAATCAAATTATAGCTTGAATGAAGTCAACAGGCACGCCAAGAAATTTTGCAATTTTGCGTTTCATTTCTGAAAGATTATGGTAATCAGTAGCTTCAATTTCGTAAGCTCTGATAAATCTTTGTGCATTTCGAGTACGTAAATGCATTATATCTTCCAATGTTTTAATTTCTATGGGAAGTTCTTCCTCATTCAATGATGGAATAACTTCTAGCGTTTTATTGAATATGAACAATGCATTATTGTTTTGTTGTCTTTTTTGTAAAGATATTTCTCTTTCTCTGCGTTGTTCTGCTTGCAGAACTAGAAGGGAGTTGATTGTAGTCCATAATCGTCTAGTCAAAGCAAAAAATTCCCTCTCTGTTAGCTGAGTGGAATTAGTAGGTTCGTTGTCATTGTTGGTATTATCCATATTTGTTTTGTAGCAAGTTGATACTTAACAAAAAAAACATAGAAAGACAGGAAGGCAGAAGAAAAGGTTGTAAACAGAAAGAAAAAAGGAACAAGATACCTCATCCTGGCGATACCTCAATTTCCCTTTTCAGCTTCACCGCTTTTTCAGATCGCTTTACAAAATCCATGTTGCCACCGCGAGAATATCAGCCATCAATCAATTCTAACAAATGTACCGTACACAATTCCAGTTTATACTAATCTACCCCGTGTCATTACTACAACTCTTTGTTTACAAAACTTTATTTTACAACTTGTTGAACGTCATAATTAGTCAGAAATTGAAAATAAGTGCACACCAAAAATTTTATTAAATTTATTACATATCTGTCGTAATGAATTCTAACGTGTGTCGACTGAGCCATCAATCATCTTACTAAGAGTTTCTATTAAAATTAAACAAAGAGATGAATTTTTTTCATTTTAAAATGTGTGCCCATCAAAGGCTATGATATAAGTTTTTTTATTAAGTAATTTATGTTACGAAGAAATGATTAAATGTAAATTGGTTGACTTTATTATAGAATCGATGGAAGATCTAGATAAGGGAATCAGTAAAATGAGATTTTTGAATGCAAGAGCAACGTTTGCTGCTGAATCCTACTCATATATTTTCCATCAATGATAATATATGATTTATATCTGTCTATTTGTATATATTGAAAGACAGAATATAGATACTTTATTATATATATTTCTCCAAAGAAAATCAGTATCTTGCACCAAAAAACCAAGACAAAAAATAGAAACATGATTCAGTATCTCGTATATCCTTTTTCGTTTTTCTAATTGAAATCATACAATATAACAAATAGCATTGCACATCAAATGGAATATATTAATAAAAATATTTTCAAATGCGTAGAGAATTCCATCTATGACAAGCGTTTCAGTTTTATTAATAATAAACAAAGCTATTTTGAGTTTACTTCTCAGTACGCACAAGCCAACTTTGTTAAATTTGGACAGCTATATTTAGAATAAACTTTACTACCTATTGAATTAAGCAAATAAATATATAATGTAACATCATTTTGTGAAAAATCATTATGATTCCATTCTATCTATTGAAGGACTGGGTTTTCATTTACTTTAATTAAGTTAATTAATACTCTATTATTATAAACACATATCTTTTAATGAAATTTTGGCAGTGTGATCAGATAAATAATGATTTTAACTTAAATATATCCCTAAAAACTTTTAAAAGAAATGATTTGGACGTTACATCAAATTTACAATCTTTAATAAATCCATTAATAATATGTGGCACATACCTGAACATTGCGTCACCTGCTTTAATCTCATCAGATAAACCTGAATATAGACTTTTTCCATTTTCATATTTACCACTATTATGCTCAACTTCTGCTTGTTTTAACAAATTCATATTCAGTAAAATTGTGTTATTATAAGACCCATTGGATCTCATTGAAATTCTATCACTTGAATCTAAGTCATCAATATCGTCTGAATTCTTTATTTTTGGCAAAAAGTTTTACTATTAGTAGCGTTTTTTTATTTAACCATTCATTATATGTTGCACCCGAATTTATTGCTAAATTAATAACATTATTCTTAGACCAAATTGAAAAAAACTTCTAAATTCTGACAATTACCTCATCTATGTGTATTATTAAAATTATACTACCAAGAAGTAGAATTAAGTTTTTCAATTTCCAAACCTAATAAAAATGCATTATTTGCAGTTTCTTGCAAATAATAATTACCATGCTTATATTGTTTTTTGTTATCCATATTAAATGGCCATAAAATAATTATTAGTATTCAGAGGTTTAATTTGATTCTCAATGTAATCACTATATTCATTAGTGAGAGTACTATTTTCAGAGGTGTGAGTAATTCACTGATGTGAACAATCTATTCACCGGTGAAATTGTACTAGTCCCCAGTGTAATTGCACCATTTACCAATGTGACTATATTTGTCACCAGTATGATTACCATATCTACAATTTTGATTGTCACGTTTGTAGCTGTGATTATTATATTCACGCTAGTACTGTAAGATTTATTGGTAAAAAAACATTCTGGTATTCCAATAATCATAGTTATTAAAAATGATATTAGCTCTATCTATACTTTAAGGTACAAAAGGATATAAGGTACAAAAGGATATAATGAACAAGGGATCATGCTATTTTTTATTATTTGAAGTATTCAGGTGAAAATATGTGTTTTTTTAAATTGTTCTTTCTCTTTTCAGATGTATTTCAACAGTATAAAGAACAAACTAATTTATAAGACTATCTTGAAAAAGAACTTGGACAAATATGAAACTTAAAAAATTTGCTTATTAGAAAAGAAACTGAAATTTTTGTAAGTTGAATCGCTTCTTTATTAATTTGTAGTTTACAGTTTACTTTGCCTGTCCATTCTTAATAGGTGGTTTGTAACTAAATAATTTTTTTATACTATTATTATATTAATTATTTTATTTGATTGATTTTTATTGGATTTTTTGCATTAACTATTTTTTTGAAAAGGTGTAATCAAATTTGATGAGATCTCATATAATCATACTTGCTAACACAAAAAATACATCTGTAATACACTAATCATAACTGTAAACAGTATAATTACACTGGCTAATATATTAATTATACCAGTCAATAGAGTAATTACGCTAATGATTAAGTTGATTGCACCTGTTAATTGTGCAATAACACCAGTAAATGTAATAACCACACCCGTGAATATGAAAATGATGCTAGTGAATATTGTATCTGAACTTAAAGATCTCAATGGTAAAACCAGAGCCCATTTATTATTTAGTTATATTCCAACTTATCTAATATTCATCAATCTTTTTTCTGAATTTAAATTTATTTAAATAGAAATATTCGTTTGTTGACTAGAGGTTTTCCAGCTTTTACGATTACTTCTGATTTACTATTAGGTTTTGGAAAAAAAAGCAATTTGTTTGAACTGTTTATATAACTCATCATGATATAAGGAATACATTGAACTCTTACAAAGTTCACTACAAAGCTATAGTTTGGTTTTTCAGAAAATATTACATTTAATAGAATGTACTTGTTTGTTTACTCATTACTATTAACCGGTTCATCATACTCTGAAGTTTCCTTGATCAATATTAATGCTCTTAATTATTTTTTAGTCGTTAAACTTCATTCGTTGAGTTTCATTTTTTCAAAATTGATTCACAGAGTAGATTTGGTGAACTTTACCAAATGAACCTCACCATGAAAAAATAAGGTCACCATACGCAAGTATAAGATATCCCAAGAAAAAAATGGCAATGTAGTATTGCAAATATGAAACAATCAGAGAGTTAATAGAGACCTAAAACGAAGTAAAGAGACTTTTCTAGAGACACTAAGTAGATGTGTATATTTTGTAAGAGCTATGATATAAGCAGACTTGGGACCACAAGTGTAAGTTCTTTTAGAAAAAGTTACAGAGAGAGTCTGGTATAAATACGATGCCAACACTAGAATATGATTAAACTTGTATATATCTATCATAACAACTATGGAGACATGTCCGATTGTCAATAAAGTCAAGCATACGTTTTCACTTGTTCGGCGGCTCAGGCATCGGGAACTTCAATTTGGCAGAAAGTCGGGTCTATCGACGCGTCCGAGCTGTAGTTCCTTCACCGCGGAGTGGCACCGTGGCTGTTTTGTTTACATTGCTAGCTTTTCTTTATTTTCATTTCTTTTCTTCTCTGTTTTGTGGATTATTCATCTTTTGTTTACGTTTTCTTGTTTATGTTTGTGTTTGAATCCGAACGCAGGTGGCTGGTCTGGGTACGTCCGAGATCCAGCACCGTTCCTTCGAAAAACCAATACTCCCACTACTCTGCATGGCCAACAATAGATGCCCACCACGGTAGCTATCGCTTTTGTGCTACGTAACCAACCCCTGTAGCCGTATAATGAGGAAAACTATTTTTGTGGTCTATTGTTTGTTATTCAACATCTCAAAGCTTCCTTGTGTTTTTTTTACGTGTTCGGCTTTTGTTTCAGATAATTCTTGCTGTACCTCGATTTCTATTTAAGCAACACGCTTTTCCTTGTTGTGGTATATGTACTCTATACACACATCTTCTTTCTTCCTTCCAGTCTTTCTTTCTTTCTTTTCCTCCTTCTTTCGTTCCCCCCATCGCCATCCACATTCACTAATTATCCGCCCTGATGAAGCTATCAGTCCTCACACTTGTTACAGCGTTAATATCCTCGGTTTTAACAGCGCCCGTTAAACTACAGAAAAGGAATTCAAGATGGGATTATTCATCTTCTGAAATCTACGGTGTCAATATTGGTGGTTGGTTAGTTCTTGAACCTTATATTACTCCGTCTCTATTTGAAGCCTTCGGCGGTGACGATAGTTCAAAACCAGTTGATGAGTATAACTTCACTAAAAGATATGGTAAAGATAAAGCTTTACAGGTATTACAAGAACATTGGGCTTCTTTTATTGTGGAATCTGATTTTGAAAAAATGGCTTCACTAGGTCTTAACTTTGTTAGAATCCCAATCGGTTATTGGGCGTTTGATCTATTAGATGATGATCCTTATGTTCAAGGTCAAGAGTATTATCTTGACTTGGCTTTAGATTGGTGTAAGAAATACAATTTAAAAGCTTGGGTTGATCTTCATGGTGTTCCAGGTAGTCAAAACAGTTTTGATAACTCAGGTTTGAGAGATCTACTTACCTGGCAAAGTGTCGATGAGTACACTACTTTAACTTATAACGTTTTGACTCATATTGCTGAAAAGTATTCTCAAGATTATTATAATGAAGTTGTTATTGGTATCGAATTAGTGAATGAACCTTTAGGTCCTGCTCTTGATACCGGTAAACTAGTTGATTACTACGAAAAGGGTTACGGAATTGTTAGAAATAACGGTGATGTTCCAGTTATTATTCATGATGCTTTCCTTCAATTAAATTACTATTGGGATAATATCTTAAATAATGAAATTGATTCAAACTACTGGGATGTCATTGTTGATCATCATCACTACCAAATTTTCTCGGTTGGTGAATTACAAAGATCAATTGATGATAAAGTTACATTTGCTTGTAATTTAGGCTCTGTTGAAGGTAATGAATATCACTATGACTTATGTGGTGAATGGACCGCTGCTTTAACTGATTGTGCGAAATGGTTAAACGGTTTAGGAAGAGGTGCAAGATATGATGCAACTTATCAAAATGATACTCCAATTGGTTCTTGTGATGGTTTATTTGTCGCTGATTATTCTTATTTCCAAAATGAAGATGTTAGATCTAAATATAGAAGATATGTTGAAGCGCAAATGGATGCTTACACTCACGGTAAAATGTCAGGTTGGGTTTTCTGGTGTTGGAAGACAGAAAACTTGATTGAATGGGATTTTGAAAAGCTAGTTGATCTAAACATCATCCCTCAACCTTTCAATTCAAGAGAATATTACAATCAATGTGGCTATTAATTAACGTAGCTTTAAAACATTTTTTTGTTGTTTTTTCTTTTTCTCCTTTCTTTTCTGGTTCTACTACTACTTACACTACACACACTTTAATGCACTTCTTTCTTTTACTAACTTATCTCTCGTTTTAATACCATAATTCTGTTTAACTCTACTAAAATATAGGCATTACATTTACACTTCACACTTAGATATTATACTTAGACATCACATTGTATATCAGACTTTATATTGTAACACTATTAAAATAACATGACGTTTCGAAGGGGTATTCTAAATTTAGGAAGCACTATTATTATGGATACTACTAATACTCGCATCATGAATCTGAATGAAATTTAATTTTAATCTTTTTTACCTTTTCTCACAAAATAGACTATAAAACTACATATTATATGTATATATATATATATATATATATATATATATATATATATAGACATATAGTTAACTATACAACATGTGTGAAAGTTCCAATACTGATCCTGAACTAAACGGCAAATTTGAATGTCCAATATGTTTAGATTCAATGTTAGAAAATGACCTATCTTTCACTTTAATTAATCCATGTAATCATTATTATCATGAAAATTGCATTTTATCATGGACAGATTCATCATCATCTACATGCCCCAAATGTAGAATTGAAATAAAATCGTTAAAAATAGTAAATAAATTGAAATCAATTGAAATCAAACATAAAGAACCAGATAAACTAATAGATATGATAACTACCAATCCCAGCCACACTTCACATTATCAACGGTTGATTAATGCTACTTCCTCAGATTCAATCCAAGTCAACCATTCGTCATTATTTGACAGACCATCAGTACAGCCTGGCGCAGTGACATCAACTCATTTGAATAACCAAAATTGCTGTATTTGTGATACAAAGGTATTGATCAATCAATTTATAATATGTCCACAATGTTCATCATTATATCATAAATCATGCAGTGATGAACTAAACTGTCCATTATGTGAAGAATGGATCGATAATGTGTCATCAAATATACCAGTACATAGGAAGACAAAGAAAGTGAGAAATCAATTTGATGATTCAAATTATTATGTTCAACTAGTTGATGAACTGCATAAACGAAATGATGAATCAAATATTAATATAGATTCGAATAATGAGCTAGATCAAGCATGGAACGCATTAAATCTAATTCAACAAGAACAACACGAGGAAAATCAAGTACAGCCCATTATTAATACACCAATTGAAGCTAGAAAGTTAAAACGGCCCAAAAGATCTGTTAAACTTCCAAAACCTTTGAAACTTACTGAATTTGCACTTCAACAGTTTAATTCATTACACAGTAAAAGTCCAAGTAAATATAGTAAATCAATCAAACCTAAAGGTAAGTTCAAAGACATGAATAAAATGAAGATACATACACATACTACTCTATCATATACCCAAAAATTATTTATTCAAAGGATACTTCTGAAACCACGTTTGAAAGAAGTTAAGGATAAATTTAATTTATCTTTTGACCTGTATACGGAAATAAACAAGAACATATCACACCAGATTTACAAATTGCTTGAAAATTTACAAATACCAATCAGTTATTTAAATTCTATTGTTGAGCTATCCGAACGTGAAGGATATTTACCATTTACAAACAGAGAAAGTGTCGATTTATTTCTCGAAAAGTTTAAAACTAATTCAATTGTTTTGAAATTTGTAAATTTAGAAAATTGGAGTGTTGGAGCTGATGAAAAGGACTATAATTTGATTATCAATGATTTCATAAATTCTGAAATTAGAAAACATTGTGGCGCCATTAATTAATACACCCAGTTAATAAATAAAGATTGATTATTCCAGTGAGACTGTACACGCTTATATAGTAAACAAATAAATAACGAATGTATAAAAAATATTTTAGTTATATTCTAAAAATTTGTTGAAAAGATTTCCCAAACACTGTTACCAATAAACTGTTGATCGCCCTTGATATATTTCTTGGTCTTTTGATCAATTATTTTTACATCTGGTGAGAAAAGAATAAATCTATTATCTTTGCGGAACACAGGACCATTTGTTAAAATCAATGAATTTGTTTTTAATGTATTTCCAATTTTATGGGAGTTGTCAACACTAAGATTATCGTGTTCAACTTTTTCGGGAGATACTACTTTTGTCCATTGCTTTTTCTTCACATGTTTCTTCATTTTCTCCATTGATTTCTTGGTTGATGCTTCTAGATCTATGAGCGTTCCATCATTTGTTAGTCCATTATTCTTTTCGTTATCCCATGGTGCAGAAAATTGAATATTAGAAACAAATGCCATTTTAACTGTTTTCCATTTGGAATTCTCAAGATCTAGAATATAATATAAATATGATTTGAAAAGCTCATCTGCTGATAAATCAATACCTTTATTTGTTATTTGATCAATAGCACTAATCGCATCATTTGCATTGAAGGTATGACTTCTAATTTTCTTCATTTTCAATTTAGATTGGAAATTACGAACTAGTTCTGTCCCATTTTCCCAATTTTTATTTAACTTTCTATTCTCTAAATCGTATGTGTTTAATATATCTGCTTGAATTGGTAAGTACGTGACCGAATCATAATAATGTTCTTCGATTCCTCCAATAATATTCATTGACGAATTGGAAATTATCATTGAATGTCCACAAATTGATAAATTTTTATCAATATTTATAAAATTATTTAAATCATACCATAACTCAGTTTGATAATCAAAAATCCAAATATCATTTAAAATGGATTTTGAATAATATGTATTAAATTGTTTGTCATTAATTATTTTCGTATACATAATTGATGAACCCGCATAAACTACTAAAACTTTAGATCTTAATGATGATACCATATTTGTATGAATTCCAATATCTGAATATGGAGAGCTGGCTGTTGGTGATGATGATGATAAAATATTAACATTTGAAGAATTTGATGATGTATGTGATTGTGAGTATGATAAATTCAATGGAGATTTAGACACATTTACTTCAGGAGACCCAGGTTTACTTTTACTATTACCAATAGTATTATTATTAATGTTAGTATTATTATGGTTATTGCTGTTGTTGCTGTTGTTTAGATTGATTGATGTTGCTTTTTTCAATGGTATTGGAGATGCAATTGATGTTGAATCATTTGTTGTTGTGTAATATAGTTGTTCTTCACCTTCAGTTATGTTATTAAAATTTTCCTTCCACTTAACGAATTTTAATAAATCACTTTGTTCAATTAATGACATGGGAAAAAACCCTCTTGGAGCTGGCCAATTTATGTTATCATTATTATTTGAATGTGTGAAAACTCCTGAAAATTTCAAACTATTCGATTTATTTGGTAATTGTGTCATATTTTCATTTATAATATAACTATGGAATTCATTCACTAAATCGAAACTACCAATTGGGCTGGCAACAACATTATTAGATGTTGATTTATCATCAAAAAAGAAATCACATTTCCACAAATCATTCATCGCAATAAACGTATTACCTGAATCACTTAATTTATAACCTCCCATGACAAATAATATTGCACGTTCAGAAAATGATGACGATTGTGATTTATTCGAGTCAGTATTTATCGTGCGATTATGTAAGTTAGTGCCTATATTAGTCGTTTGATTATCACTTTTGAAGCTCCTTTTACCTGATACAGTATTAGGATTCTTTGTGAGTGAATGGATATCGTGAGTTGGCACCGAAGCCATTGAATGTCCAAATCTTGGCATTGAATTAGGGAAAATTGATGAGTATGTTGGATGAATTGATATTTTAATTTCTTTGAACTTGCAAGTCATTATATCAAATAACCAAAATTCATCATTTGGTGTTAATTTTTTTTCAATTGTACAATGTAAATCATCTGGATATGTTATTTTGGTTTCAATCTCTAAACCTCCATAAATCATAAAATATCGATCGCTCAACTTTGATGCACCTGAACAAATTAAAGGTTTCGGTATCGAATTCAATGACGCTGAATCCGAGGATACTTTTCCGTTAATATTGGATTCCCCTTCGTAGCAATCTTCTTTTTCCAATTCGTTCATCTCCTTTTCATTGCCGTCATTGTTATCGTCGCTTTCTTCTTCTTCATCATTAACCTCAGGATCTAAAACGCATACCTGCCTACAAGATTTTGATTCAGGCAGATATTTTCTGATTGTTTTACAAAGTTGCAAAGATAAAGACTCTATTTTCTCTTTATCTAAAGGTAATGGTAAATCATAATTACAAACCATTTTAAAATTCTCTGGCGGTATTGTGAAATTTTTAGTTATTGAAGTTAACATTTCTATATATTCTTCTGTTGATATTGCTTGTAAACCCCCATAAAAGTAAATCCCATCAGGCATTTCACATGCTGTATGATATGAAATACCGAGTAAGGGTTGATCTGAGAATAATGTTGGGATATCAATAAAACTGTCAAATGTTTGAAACGACTTTTTGTTTGTTTTCGTTGAAGCACTATTATCATTCTTAATACTATTCTTACATTTATCTTTGCTTTTTTTTGTTGGAATTGAATTTGGTCTAAACACCTGATGCGTATTGTAATATTCAAAAGATTTGTTAGGAAAGAAAGAGAAATTATTCGAAACTGTTGAGTTAGTGTTACTACTTAGGTTTGAAAAATACTGATGGTACTTGTAGTTCTTCTCTTCATACTTGTCCGGATCTGATAAGTCGACATTTTGGAATTTGATGATAGCAGATGCAGGCCGTAGAAAAGATGGCAGTTGTGAATCTTTCAGATAAGACTCCATGCTTGTCTGCTTAACTGGGATGCTGATCACTGGAATACTCAAAGAGGTAAGCAGAAACACAAGCACAGAATAGGGTTGGCAGAAAAAAACGTTACGGAAAACGTAAATGTTGGCCAACAGGAAACGGTCAAGTGTTCCTCTGGGGATCTGGGGTTTTCCTATACTCTAACTGCAGCGTTGACATGTGGGACATGACCGCCACATGATGCCCCCGGTCAAAAAATAGAAAAAATAGAAAAAAAAGGAAAAGAAAAAATGCTAGCGAGGTACGAGACAATAAAGAGTAAAATAAAAAAAAAACTTCGGAGTTACCAGTTACTGGGGGTCTATACAAAAGAAGAGCTAAACAGATTCCTACTTGGTGACGCTGTAGTAGTGTAAGTACGCAGAAAGGGTCTTGGTACCTTCAATGTAGTTAGGAATATCGACCTTTTCGTTGATGGAGTGTGCACCGTCATCACCCTTGCCCATAGGTAAAAGAACAACATTGGATTTTAATTCCTGTTCAAAAGTAATGGTTATTGGAATTGATCCACCTTCTCTCGTTAAATCTGGTTCAACACCCCAAACTTTCTTAGTTGCCAATTTTGCAGCAGTGAACTCATTGTTGAACGGATCACTAACCCAGTATGCACCGTCGTGAATTAATTCGGCCTTGAAAGTGTTTGGAGAATTCAATTTTTTAAATTGTTCATTACAATAGTTAATGACTAATTCGTTTAACTTGTTTGAATCCATGTCTGGAACTGTTCTGATTGAGAATTTACCTAACACTTTGGCAGGTATAACAGTCTTTGCACCAGAACCTGAAAATGCACCTTCAATACCATGCAATGATAATGAAGGATATCTCCATCTATGCATTAAAATATTTTGTTTGTCTTGATAGATTGAAGTTTGAGAACCTGATGCAATATTTAACTCATTAACATCAAAATCAATATCTTTGTAAATTTCAATTTCCTTATCAGTAACAGGTGCAACCATTTCATTAATACCAGGAATTAAAATATTACCATTTGTATCCACTAACTTAGACATAACATTCATTAAATCAGTCATTGGTTCATGAATAACACCACCGAAGATACCAGAATGTAAATCAGCACCTGGTCCATTAATTATAATTTGATAGTAATTACAGCCTCTTAAACCATAGGTTAAAACTGGCTTCTTAGTACCTAACCAGTAGTTATCACTAATACAGACAGAATCAACACCTTTAAAATAATTATTGGCTTCTAATGCAATTAAGTTATCCAAACCAATTGAACCTGATTCTTCCATACCTTCAAAGCAAAAGACAATGTTAACTGGCAATTCAATATTTAATTCTTTATGAGCTTGTAAAGAATTTAACCACCCCATAACAGGACCTTTGTCATCAGTTGAACCTCTACCAAATAACTTATTATCTTTCTCAATTAAGGTGAACGGATCAGAATCCCAGCCATCTTCTAATAAAGCAGGTTGGACGTCATAATGACCATAAATAAGCATTGTCTTTTTTGCTGCATCATTACCAAATTTAGATAAGACAATTGGAGGTAATTTCAAATTAGCATTATTGACAGGTGGTGGTTGTAAGCCTAAATCTTTAAGTGTAACATCATCAGCACCTAAGTTCTTCAGTTCGTTAACTAAGAAATCTGCCATTTTGAAAACGTGCGGTCTTAATGATTCATCACCTGAAACAGAAGGAATTGCAACAGCTTCTGTTAATCTTTTAATAAATTGAGGTTTCAATTCATCAATTTTAGTAAATAATGGATTAAGCTTGGAATCGATATCTGTCATTTTATGGCTATAGATATTGTTTGAATATTTCGAAAATGTACGTGCACCTGTGTTCTTTACAATAAGTTTGAAAGATGTGGAGAGTGTTTTAAACATATGAAGAACAAAAAGAGACAACAAAGGCAAAAAAATGTGGAAAGTCTCTTGTGATTACTGTGCAATTGATTATTGGAGAAAGTGTGTGTGAATCGAGTAAGAGCCCCGAGGTTGATATGCGTTCGGGAAAAAAAAGCACCTTACGACAAAACCGCATGTCGTTGTGTGACAGATTCAGATGTTGCAGCTACAGCACACCAGTGCACCCGAAAAAAGCAAAAACCGTTTTTCTTTTTTTTCACAAATTTTCATGAGTCAGATTTTTGGATTTTTCAAGTTTTTCCAGATTGGACAATCTTTTGGACATTGCAAATCACTCATAATCCGTTTTTACATCAATCTTTTGAAAGAACCTTCCTTTCTTTCACTTGTGTTTAATTCCTTTTCTCTCTTGAATTCCTTTCATTTTCCATATACTTATCATGTGTGGTATTTTTGCAGCGTACAGGGTTGATGACATTCAATCTTTCAAGCCAAAGGCTTTACAATACTCAAAGAGAATTAGACACAGAGGTCCAGATTGGTCTGGTAATGTCGTTGCTAACTCAACAATCTTATGTCATGAAAGATTAGCAATTGTCGGTTTAGATTCAGGTGCTCAACCAATTGTCTCTCCAGATGGTAGATACTCTTTATCTGTTAATGGTGAAATCTATAACCACATTAACTTAAGAAACGAAATCAAGGACTATACATTCAAGACTCTATCCGATTGTGAACCAATCATTCCATTAGTCATGAAATACGGTATTGATGCTCCAAAACACCTAGATGGTATGTTTGCTTGGGTTTTATACGATAAGGAAGAAGATAGAATCATTGCTGCAAGAGATCCAATTGGTATTACTACTCTATACATGGGTAGATCATCAAAATCTCCAAAGGCTGTTTTCTTTGCTTCTGAATTAAAATGTTTAGTTGACGAATGTGACCAAATTACTGCTTTCCCTCCAGGTCATGTCTATGATTCTAACACTGATCAAATTACAAGATACTTTGAACCAAACTGGTGGGATGAAGAAAGAATCCCAGAAACTCCATTAGACTTAACTCTTATTAGAGAAACTTTAGAAATGGCTGTCAGAAAGAGATTAATGGCTGAAGTTCCTTATGGTGTTCTTTTATCTGGTGGTTTAGATTCTTCTCTTATTGCTGCAATCGCTGCAAGAGAAACTCATAAAGCTGCAGTTGCTGAAGAAAACGTTTCAATTGATGCAAATACAACTTTAACAGGTGTTGATGCAAAGGGTAACCTTTCATTCACTGGTTGGACTAAATTACACTCTTTTGCAATTGGTTTACCAGGTGCACCAGATTTGATTGCTGCAAAGAAAGTTGCTGAATATATTGGTACTATCCATCATGAACATACTTTCACAGTCGAAGAAGGTTTTGATGCATTATCTGATGTTATTTACCACTTAGAAACTTACGATGTTACCACCATTAGAGCTTCAACTCCAATGTACTTATTATCAAGAAAAATTAAGGCCCAAGGTGTCAAGATGGTTTTATCCGGTGAAGGTTCCGATGAAATCTTTGGTGGTTACCTATATTTTGCTCAAGCTCCATCTGCAAAGGAATTCCATACCGAATCTGTTAAAAGAGTTAAGAACTTACACTTTGCTGATTGTTTAAGAGCAAACAAATCAACCATGGCTTGGGGCTTGGAAGCCCGTGTTCCATTCCTCGATAAGGAATTCTTAAATGTTTGTATGAACATTGATCCTAAATATAAATTAATCAATCCAAAGGAAGGTAAGATTGAAAAATACATTTTAAGAAAGGCATTTGATACAAAGGATGATCCAAATGCAAAGCCATACTTACCAGATGAAATCTTATGGAGACAAAAGGAACAATTCTCTGATGGTGTTGGTTATTCATGGATTGATGGATTAAAGGAATTAGCAGAAAAATCTGTTACTGACGAAGAATTTGCAAATCCAAAACCTGAATGGGGTACCGATATTCCAACCACCAAGGAAGCTTACTTCTACAGATGTAAATTTGATGAATTATTTCCATCAAAGGCTGCTGCTTCTACTGTTATGAGATGGATTCCAAAGGCTGAATGGGGTTGTCACGAAGATCCATCTGGTAGATATGCAAAGATTCATGAAGCTGCTGTTGAAAACTAATTCACTTCTAGCTTTCTCAAGTTGACATTATAAGAAATCTTCTCTCTTTATAAATATAAAATTTTCTTTTAAAATAATACAATATAATACATATACATTTTACCTTTAACTAAACTCTATAATTCAGTATCAATTATACAACCTTTAATAAATTTGAAACCTCTAGCATCAGTTTTTTCTTTAGTAACCACATCAACGTTAAACTTGTTAAAACTTTCGTTTTCATCTTGATCGATTTTATCATTATTCTCTCCACCATCAACTTCATCACCCACCTCATCATTATCTTGTAAATCAAATTCATCTTCCATTTCAATATACTCGATATTTTGTTCTATTTCTTCAAAATCAGGAGCCAATGCACTCCATTTTGGAGTTGCTTTAACCCCCCAGATATAAATAGTACCACTATCAATACCGTTTGATGAAATACAGCAAACATTACCATTAATCGACCTAACCCCCCAATCAACATCCAATAACTCTTCATGTGCACCTTCTAAAATTTGAACTAATGAACCCATTTCAGTCTCCCAAATATATATGTCATGTGCTGCACCTGATCCACCTTGCGTACTTGCACATACATATTCACCAGTTGGCGAAAACTTAACTGTATTCCATTGAATTCTACTAACAACATCCTGATATTTTTGTTCCAGTTCAAAATTCCATAATTTTAGATCTGAATTTTGATACCAATTGGTGATATCATATTGTCTTAATGCTCTATCACTTGCATTTATAATCAATCGACTAATGGGTACATTATCTAGCCCAAACATGAAATCAGTTTCATTATTAAGTGATGATTTTTCAACAACGCAAATACCTTTGATATTACTGTTACATATCTTTTCACATCTTAAAATATTCCCATTTAAACTATCAACTATTTGAATCCACCCCTTTTTTGTGCCTGACAATACATATTTACCCCCGTAAAATGAACAACAGCACAATGAATCACCATAATCAACATAATCTTCCTCAGCATTGGTGATCTTCTTACAATCCTGGATTCTAAAATTGTTTTCATTTCCTGTATCATAACAAACCAACGAAACCCCATTGATTCCACGACATACAACTAGTTGCCAATTTAGTAATTCATGAGAATTACTATCCAACACACCAGGTTGAACAACATCAACGTTCCAAACACCGCTATCAAATGTATATTCCCAAACAACACTCATCTTATGATTAATCAACCCATGTAAACAAACTTTCCAATCTTTGGACCATGAGATTAATCCAACCACAACATTATTGTTTCCATCATCATCACCATCTCCTTGTTCGTTATATATCCATTTTAAGCCAATTATTGTCATTGAATGTTTTTTAATTATACTCGTAACATTATTTGACCATGTATCAATGATTAAAATCGAACCATCAATTAATCCAGATGCAATGTAATGTCCACATGGTGATATTTGTAATGATGTACAATGCCCGTATGATAAAGTTGTTGTTAAAGTTGTTGGAAAATCTGCTGTTATAAACAGTGGATCATGTAATGATAAGTTCATTGTTGTTTTTTGTGTATCTATAGAATCTTTCACTTCTGTGATTAAAAAGTCATTTTGATTTTTCAATTTTAAAATATCAAAGGAATTAAGAACCGCGTTTTACTGTAGACACTAAATCAATTTATATTGTACAAATATTACATTTTTTTTGTATGAAATAAGGCTATATATGCTAGAAAGGTTAGAAATAATAATGTAAACAAAATAAACAGTGATCAAAGAGAAATAAGATGGATTAAATAAAAAGCATCAAAAAACAATTAAAAAAATATACCTA
Source organism: Pichia sp. NRRL Y-12827 (assembly GCA_030570315.1). Classification (NCBI taxonomy): domain Eukaryota; kingdom Fungi; phylum Ascomycota; class Pichiomycetes; order Pichiales; family Pichiaceae; genus Pichia; species Pichia sp. NRRL Y-12827. The sequence goes on from JAJLVN010000005.1 coordinate 309,524, forward strand.
ATATCTTCTGTGAGCTTCTTCAATACCATCATCGATATCATGATACAGTGAATCAGTATCATCACCTCCAAATTCATCCTGGACATGTAATTGTGATGCTGGTCGTACAAGATTGTTTTGATAATCTGCTAAGTTAATTGGCTCCCCATGAACACTCAATCCACCATCTGTACCATTTGTAAGACTACTAACTGTTCTAACATGATTATATGGAAGTGATGACGGTTCTTGGAATGGATCTTCACTTGCAGGTGCCTTATTATTGAAAGGATCGGTTTCCAATTGACTGTTATCTATTAAACTTGATTCATCAAGATGTTGAATATTAGAAGTATTGGAAACACCAGAAACATCATCTGTGTATCCTGTTTTCTTTTCACTGATTGCATCTAAGTTAGTATCTGACATATTATTCTTTTTACTTAACAATGATTTACCTCTGGTCAACGATGCACCTCTTGTCAGTTTACCCATAAATCCAGTGAATCCACCTTGCGGTTCACTTTCGTCTTCAATAACTGTGGATGACGGATTTGGTGAATCAAATTGATCTTCAGATTTATTACCTTGTAAATTAATCATATCATTTTCCCAATTTTCATTATGATCTTTAGCAACTGCACCTAAAGCAAATAATTCATTAGCATCATCACCATCATCAAAATTCATTGTTTGATGTTTACGTTGGAATGAAGTTCTATCATCTTTAGTTGGTGAGAATCTTGCATCTGGATTTTTAAAGAAAATAGTTATAATTGCAAGTGCTAAAATAATAATTAATAAAACAAGTGAAACTGCTGCATTCATAATAAAGAAAATTAGTCCCATAACCGAAGAGACATTTGATGGTTGATTGTAAATACCTGAGAAAAATGTAAAAAAGAAGGAATTAATAGTTGTAATCAATTGAATGAAGACAAACAAAACGTTTGTAAATTTATCTAAAAATGGTAAGTAATGGCACATCAAACCAAGATAGAACATATCAAGAATCCACAATGCCATTGCTTGAGTTTTACCTGATGATTGAGATAATGAAACAAAGAAGCATTTAACAAATATATATGCTAATGAAGGTAAACACCACCAGTATTTATTTGCGTTTAACATTGTGTAAAGGAATCCATATCTATTTAAGACTTCCGGATTACCATATAAAATAGCAGCCGGATTACCATGAATATCAAGAGATTTTTTACCGTATCTTAAAACCTGGAAAACACAGAATCCCATTATTCCAAGTGATAAAATAAGGAAAAAAACAGCAATTGTAACAACAGCACCCGAATCAACTCTTGTAAATTCCCATAATGATAAAATTAATAATTGTTGAAATCCAATAAATATATATCTTGCTAACATACCTTTGAATGTTGGTTTCCAGTCTGTTCTATTTTCTAAATTCTTATTGAACCAATTTGATTTATTTTGTTTTGTTAAAACATGGTTTAAATATCTGTAGATGAAAAAAACACCCACCAAAACATATAAACAAAGAATAAAAAATGTGAAACCAGTAGCAACAATTGATGAAGGTTCAATATTTGAATCATATCCAATTCTCTCGATACCCCTTAAAACTAATAAATAGTCATTTGATTCAACTTGTGTCATTGGAATGAATAATTCAGTATTTTTATCACTACTAACAGCTCTTTTTGCTAATGTGTTGAAAGTGTCTGATGGTGAAACAAAAAATGAATAAATATAATTAAAAACTGAAGAATTAACAATCTTATCCAATGAACGTTGAGTTAGGATTAGTTCGACACCACTTGTTAAATATTGAGTTGGGGTACCACCGGTTGCTTGAACAAACCAACGGAAAATTTTTTGCATGAAATTAATACGAATCAATCCCATTGACCAAGCTAAATTTTCAGCCCAATCATTAGCAATTGGTGGAACTTCTTCAACTGAAATCATTGCAATGATAACAACTGATTGAAAATATGTAAACAATGAAATTGCAGCAGCTGACATTCTTGAAGCTGAGGCTGAATTACCAAATAAGGATAGAATACCTGAAATTAATAAACCCAAACCAGCAATAACTGCTGTTGCCCATTTAGCACCTTCATGTGAAACTCTTTTACCATTATTGAAAGAAGCTTGTAAACAACCTAATATCGCATTATTTTCATCAGTAATAATTAGTCTTGCAACTGCATCTAAATTAGGAAAAGTATATGAGATATCTGGGATTTTATTAACATATTCATCAGAAATATATTCAACAGCTTGAACTTCCATTTGAGATGGAGTAAGTGGACAAAATTGTTTTAAATTTAAATCACATAAATCAATAGCTTCATGAATGACAGCAAAACCAAACGCATAAACCGTTGCATATGCTTTTAATTTACCTTCGATTTTAGCAGTGATTGAAATATCATAATTGAGTGCTTTTGTTTCAGCATCAAAAACAACATCAAAATAATTTGGAATAATATTGGAATTGTTTTTCATACAATTAACTAGAGAATTTGAATATAGTCTTTTTTCTGCATGAACTGCAGATATTGAAGATAATAACAACAACGTAAATAAATTGAACAGATTCATTTTGTTGTGCTATTTTGGAAGGGATGAAGCAAGAAAATGAAATGTTTGTTTGTATAAAAACAACTGGATGAATGGAAATAAATATCAAAAGAATCTAGTCTTTTATTAATTTGATATCTCCAGTAAACAACAGAACAATAACAAAAGAGAGTGGGAAATAAAGCAACCAAACAATGTATTGATAGAAAAAAACGAACTGTTCCACTTATGTATGAGATCAATAAAATTCAAAATTTGAAATCAAAAAACCGGAACAAAATGAAGTGTAAAAAAAAAAAAATTAACGACGCGCCGCTGGTTTGCTGGTTTTTCTTTTGTTTTCGTAAAATATCTGCATAATCTGTACATGCACAGTTCCTTATTTGACCAAAAAAGGATATGTAATGACATGTGTACCATATGATTTACATTGACAAAGCTATGTATATTGTTGTTTCTTTATTCATTTAATTAATAGATCAACTATAGATAAAATATGTAAAGACAATAAGAAAGAAAAAAAATTCAAATCATAAAACAATAATAATAATAATAGTAATAATAAAAGGTCATTATAAAATAGAAATAAAAGAGAAATAAAACACAATTGTTAGCTTATTTTTTTGATGAATGTGCAACATCAATAATATGAGCAACAACATCAGGATTAGATAAGGTTGAGATATCACCCAAAGAATCTTCTTCACCAGCTAAAATCTTTCTTAAAATTCTTCTCATAATCTTACCAGATCTTGTCTTCGGTAAATCATCAACAATTAATATAACTTTTGGAGCAGCAAAAGGACCAATTTCCTTACGAACGGTTAAAATTAATTCCTTTTTAATAGCGTCGACATCTTCAACTTCTTTCTTCAATGCAACAAATGAAGCAACTGCAGAACCAGTTAATTCATCAGGGAATCCAACAACCGCATTTTCAGAAACTAATGGATGTTCAATTAATGCAGCTTCAATTTCTGCAGTTGATAATCTATGGCCTGAAACGTTAACAACATCATCAACTCTACCTAAAATCCAGTAGAAACCATCCTTATCTCTTGCTGCACCATCACCAGAAAAATATGAACCACCGTAAGGTTTTAAATAAGTATCTAAGTATCTTGCATAATCATTGTAAATGGATCTAGTCATTGAAGGCCAGCAAGTATTAATACACAAGACACCTTCAACGTTATTACCAGTTAATTCTTCACCAGTGACTGGATCGACAATTGAAGGTTCAATACCGAAAAATGGTAAAGAGGCAGAACCTGCCTTTGTTGGAGTAACACCAGCTAATGGAGCAATTAAATGAGAGCCAGATTCAGTTTGCCAATAAGTATCACAAATATGAGCTTTACCTCTACCAATATTTTCATTATACCATTCCCAAACATCTTTAGCAATTGGTTCACCAACAGAACCTAAAACTCTTAAAGAATCCAATTTGTAATTTTCAATGAATTTTTCACCAGCTCTCTTTAATAATCTTAGAGCAGTTGGAGCAACATAAAATTGATTAACTTTATACTTATCAACAATTTCCCAATATCTTGAAAAGTTTGGATACGCAGGAGTACCTTCAAAGACAACAGTAGTTGCGCCATTAAGTAAAGGACCATAAACAACATAAGAATGTCCAGTGATCCACCCAACATCTCCAGCAGTAAAAATAATATCTTCAGGGTGAACATCAAAGGTATATTTGGTTGTTAATAGGGCGCCCAACAAATAACCTGCAGTTGTATGTAAGATACCCTTTGGTTTTCCAGTTGAACCTGAAGTGTATAATAGAAATAGAGGATCTTCTGCATTCATTGGTTCAGGTGGAACATAAGAACCATATTTAGCAACTTCTTCATGCCACCATAAATCCTTTTTAGAATTCCAAGGGATATGAGAATTACCAGTTCTCTTAAAGACAATAACGTTTCTAACATTTGGACAGTTTGAGACCGCATCATCGACAATTTTCTTAGTTTCAATAATTTTACCACCTCTCATTGATTCATCAGTGGTAATGACAATCTTAGAATCAGCATCTAAAACTCTATCTTTAAGAGAAGTTGAACTAAAGCCTGCAAAGACAACCGAATGGATGGCACCAATTCTAACAATCGCCATAAGAGCAATAACTGCTTCAGGAATCATTGGTAAATATACTGCAACAGTATCACCCTTTTTAACGCCGGAATTTTTCAAAACTTGTGCAAACTTACAAATTTCCTTTAATAATTCACCATAAGTTAAGATTCGGCCCTCGTTAACCTCATCAGCTTCATAAATAATAGCTGGTTTGTTTGGATTCTTGATAGCCCAACGATCAATACAATTGTAACAAGCATTAATTTCACCATCAACAAACCAAGCTGAAGGCTCACCATTATTATCCTTTAAATGAGGAGCTTCTGGAATTTTGGCAATGGTAAATTCCTTTGACCAGGATAAATTTTCCTTTGCCATCTTACCAAAGAAAGCAGCTGGATTTTCAATTGATTCCTTGTGCATTTTTTTATATTGATCCAACGATAAAAGATGTGGTTTGGAGGGATGTCTTTCAAAGAAACCCTGTGGAACAGGCAATGCTTCGATGTTCATCAAATGTTCATTTTCTAAATGTTTAGTTTCAGGCATGATTAAGTGATATTTGTTTTGTGTGATTAAGAAGGAAAGAAGAAGAAGGAAGAAGTAAATGGAAAAGGGACTGTTTGATATCGACTGAGTTGAGGATTAGGGGTCCATTTAAATAGAGATTTGAGTTGATGTGGAGGTTGTCAGAATGCTCAGCTTTTGCTGATACGATTCGGACTTCGGACCGTCTTGGCTATAGGGGAGCTCCGCGATGGATGAATTGCCAAGTGAGGGGAGTGGAGGCCACCGGCCGGGGGGGGCGCGGAGAGGCGGAGAGAATTGAGGCGGGGCTGGGGCGGAGAAAAGTAAGGGGAGAGCCGGGAAACGGGCGCGTCGATCGGCCGGAAACACGTGACCGGCGACCACGCGTTTTTTTTTTTTTCCATTTTCGCGTTAGGAGATGTCTGGGCACTTTCAGCAGCTTGGGTATTAGCTGTCATTGGGTATTATTAGATACTACATTCTTGAGCGGTATTAGCAAGGGTCATCTCTTATCGTCGTGTACAAGACAATGCGCAGCTGCGCCAAGTGGTACAGTACGGCCATGTCCAAGCGACGCACCTTCGACTGTCTCTCGCAGAAGTTCGCTTGTCCCTTATGCTTGTAGTTCGCCACCATGACGCATGCTCGTATATTTAGATATATGTGTGTGTATTTATATATATTTATCTCCATGGGTAGATGGTGGCCATTTGGTTTTTTTGGTAACCTGGCTTAAATGGGTGATGATGATGTGAGATGCGCCATGAGGTTTTCTTTTTCGTCGAAACTATTTTTAAATTCATGTGCTTCCAAAAATTTTTGTCTTTCTATGTTTTCCAGGCTCGCAGTCTGGTCTGTAAATTTTATATAATTCTGCCAAAATCTCTGCACAACACCAACAACAACAGTAGCAATCCCAAAAAGAAAGAAACAAGCACCTGCTATAGGAATTGTACTACCAACCATGCACTTCCACTTATTTGGTATATCTCTGTTACTATTATTCAACTCACATTTGGCAAATGCTTACTCCTATTTACGTTCAAACACGCTTTTAACATGTATGGAGAACTCGCAGTTCACCTCAACTTTGTTTGACGTCTACTACTATCCACATAACTCCACTGCTGTTTTCACAATTGATGGTACTTCTTCATTAACTGGTAACATCAAGGCGCATTTTGAATTAATTGTCTACGGGCTATCTGTTTATGAATCTTCACTCGATTTGTGTTCTCTTAATGTTAACACTTTATGTCCAATCTCTTCTGGTCATATTAATGTCGAAAGTTCTTATACAATTCAGAATGACCTTACTAGTCAAATACCAAGTGTCGCATACAATATTCCTGATTTAGATGCTTATGTTAAGGTCTTAATCTATTCAACTGATGATACAGATCTAGAAAATCCTTTGGTTTGTCTAAGAGCCGAAGTTACAAATGGTAAAACTGTTCAAACAAGATATGCAGGTTGGCCGATTGCTTGTATTTCAGGTTTTGGGTTAGTAGTCTCTTCATTTGTTTCTATTTTAGGTCATTCTGCAACAGCTTCTCATATTGCTTCCAATGCTGCTTCTTTGTTTATCTATTTTCAAAATTTGGCTATTATGGCAATGATGGGTGTTGCTAGAGTTCCTCCAATTGCAGCTTCCTGGGCTCAAAATTTCATGTGGAGTCTGGGTATCATTGAAACTTCTTTCATGCAAGATATCATTTATTGGTATGTGCAATCCACTGGTGGTGATGTTTCTGCTGTCATCTCAAATAAAGAGATTATTTCAATTTCCGTTCAAAAGAAATTTAGAAATTTGATTAAAAGAGCTATCACTGCCACTTCTGCCGAATCGGATTATTTAGATAGTTCAGATAATTATTATACTGATGAATATAATTTGAGTTCTAAAACTTTGGTTTTGAGAGGTATTCAAAGAGTTGCTTTCTTAGCTAATATTGAAATCTCCAATTTGTTTATGACTGGTATAATTTTCTTCCTCTTTATTGGATTTGTTCTTATTTGCTTAATCTCCATCTTCAAAGGTTTTTGTGAAATCCTGGTCAGATCAGGTACTGTTAAAAATCACAGATTTTCCTATTTTAGAACTCATTGGAATTTAATTATTAAAGGTTCATTATATAGGTATTTCGATATCACATTCTCAACAATCGTCTTACTTTGTGTTTGGGAATTTACTCAAAACAATTCACGTGGTTGTTTAGCATTTGCAATTATCATCTTTGCAATTGTTGTTATATTAATGGGTGTTGCAACAGTTAGAATCTTTTTAGAAGGTTTAAAATCAATTAACCAATATAAAAATCCAGCTTATTTATTATTTGGTAATGATCTATTTTATTTCAAGTATGGTTTCTTATACGCTCAATACCTAGCAAAGAGATATTATTGGGTTTTGTTCAATTTCATCTATTTATTCATTAGAGCTTTACTCATTGCCGCATTACAAAATCATGGTAAAGCTTGTGCATGTCTTATCTTTGCGATTGAAATCATCCATACTGTTGTACTGTGTGTTTTTAGACCATTTATGGATAAAAGAACAAACATTTTCAACATTTTTATTTCAGTCATTAATTTAATCAACTCAGTCTTTTTCTTATTCTATTCAAACGTTTTCAAACAACCACCCGTTGTTTCATCAGTTGCAGCAATTGTTTATTTTATTATGAATGCAGTATTTGCATTGATTTTATTAATTTTTACAATCGTTACATGTACAATTGCATTATTACATAAGAATCCAGATGTCAGATATCAACAAGTCAAAGATGATAGAGCTGCATTTATGACTTTTGAAAATTCACAGAATGGTAATAATGAAGATATGGAATTAAATGCATTAGGCGCAACAGCAATGCAGGGCCAAGATAAAGCTGCGTTTTTCAACAATAACCCTCATATTGCAAATGATGTTGATGAAAAGATGAAATTATCACCATATGAAATGAATAATATTGATAGTATGGCACATTTAGAACCTTACGATCCAAATTATAGTAGTGAACTTTATGAAATGAATAAATCGAAAACAAGTGAAACCAAAACTACTAATCCTTTTGATATTCGTGATGATAATATTTCATTTGCTTCCAATTCTGCACGTGAATCTTATGATGAGCAAAATCCATTTTCAAATAATAATGCTCAAAGATATCAATTATAATTTGGATCTTAAAGATACTTTCTTGAATTATGCTTTACTAAACTGAAAAAAATTTTACTATTAAGCAAAAAAAAAAAAAAACAACAAAAAACACACCGTTTTTGTTTTGGTTTAACCGTACTTTCATATATTTTTTTACTTTATATTTGGTTTCATTTTATTTTTTATTTTTTGTTATATTGGATAAGAAAGATATTAATGGGTTTTTTTTATTTGATTATCTACTATATTATATTCCCTTTTTTTTTATATTATTTCGTCTTTTTTTATCGTATATAAGTTAGCTTTATTATTATTTGTTGTATTTTTTAGTTTTATTATATATATATATATATCTAAACGTCTATAAAAAGAGCGCCCAAAAAAACGGTCTCTCGCTGCCACAGCGCATATAATGGAGATCTTGTTATATATTAAGTTGAAACGATTTTTAACGGTCAAAGAAGTAATATTAGGGCAACTATAACAAAATCTATGGAAACATAGTCTAAAATTTTTCTTTGTTAAATCATACTTTGGGTTTTATTCTTTTTTATTACATCTCTAATTTATTAATCTTAGAAAAAAAAAAAGACATCGCTGAATTTCACATATATGCACAACGCCAGCAACGGATTTAATAATCATATTGAATCAGCCCTTAAAACTTTCACCCAATGTATAAATGGCATATTATCAAAAGAAGACTCAGCATCTATAGTATTCTTTATACTATTATTTATCCGAGTAGATGAAGGTGCAAATGTTATTTTAGTAATTCAGGTGGATGCTTTTTAAATCGTTGAACATTAGCCAAATACATTCTATTATTCATAGCATCAGTCATTGAAATTGCATGCCAAGGAACATCATCATATTTAACCTTTCCGTCCTCTGTCCTCGTCGAATTTCCAGATAATCCATTAAATATACCAAAACCATGTTCCTTCAGACAAAAGGAATATATTGGTCTGGCTAGATTATAAGAATCCGCAAACGGAACTCTAGTGAAATCAATTATAGAAAGTACCCCATTATCCATAACGTATACTATATTGTCAGGAGCATTATAACCATTTGCGTGTAGACATCTTATGACGTTAATCGCATCAATGCTTGTCGATCCATCTCGTGGAAGCACTTCCCATGCTAAAACAGCAGTAATTGTAAAAATATAGTGTATTAAAGTACTCATTTTCATAATGATGCTTGATTAAAATATATATGGATTCTAATTAAGCTGATCAATCAATTCAAGAAAAAGGTTGGAGTGTATGAAGTGCACTGGAATATATTTGAATGAGTTGCTTGGTTTAAGAATGACTAATAAAAAAAATCAGTAACTTTGAAAACCTTCTGGCTCACAAAGTACCAGTTTAGATACGGCTGATAAACACTTGATATGATTTCAATTTGTGATTACAGTGAATGTGTTCTGTTAATTTGGGATTTGGACAATGCCACAGAAAAAGTGACACTTCTCTTCAATGATAAAGCTGACATACTATTTCAGCTGTCCATGAAAATAAGTGTTTCGTTTATACAATCTACAAATCTTAATATATTGTATAAATAGGAATTTCTTGTCTTTCTTTCCCCACCAACGCCCGTGCGCAGCAAAGTTTTGGCTGGGAAGCTTAGTACAAAAAACAGAATAAACAAAAAGATAGGGAGAGTCACTCTGAAGTTGCTTTTCACTATTGCATAGTTAATATGGTGCGCTTTTTTAGTGTCCAAAAACGCACGGTTTGAAAATCACCATGTTTCTCAAGAGGTTCTAACAAATTGGTTTTTGGGTTAGAAAGACGTAGGAGAACAGCAGCGTTCCTGATGTAGATGCATTTTTTTTGTATGAAAAATGTATGTATCATTACAATCTACTTTTTATTGTATCAATACAACCAACAGCAACACTACACAGGTTTAGTCATTCAAATGTTGTTTAGGCTGTTTGTTCAATAGAACTAAATACAGCCTTTTGTTTGTTTTATTTTTCTTGAAATATCTGATAAAATGAATGACACAAATCTTAATAATAAGAATGATCTCCAGCATGAAAATGATTCTATTGAATGGGATACAATAGATTTCTCGTCAATTAACCAAATCAATTGTGCTAAAAAAGCAGAAGTTGAAACGGAAATTGATACTGATGTCAATTACAGTGATGAAAATGATGTCAAACCTAGTAACGATAAAGATGATGGTAAGACGTTGATTGTTGAAACAAAACAAGACAATAAAAATAGTTCCACTTTTACACAACCTAAAAAGTTTAAAAATATATCATCCTCATTTAAAGATGTTGACTCTTACGATTGGGGTTCCATGAACGATTCAGAATTCATTAGTTTTGTTAATAAAATTTCACAATCAAGGATAAATTCAACATTACCTTTAACTTCAGAAAAGTCTAAGGCCAATAATTCAAATATTATGGAAAGTATCATTGGTGAAACTACACCAGTTAAAGAACCTGTTATTTCACATGTTGACCTTTTATCATCCCCTTTTCTACTTGCACAAAACAATGTAATCATTAGTGATGAGAGTAGTTTTCCAAAAGATAACAGCCCCCCAAAAGACAATGATTCTCCACAAGATAGTAGTTTTTCACAAGAAAATGGTTTTTCAAAAAACAATGATATTCAAAGTCATAATAAGTTTCTAGACCATCTTGTACCTAATGATAATATTGAAGACCCCGATGACTTAATGGAAAAAGAACTACAGGACTCGGATCAATTTGCATTTACTAATTATGGTGAATACTTTCAAGCAAAAAATAGAAAACAAGAACAACAGGGTGTTGAATTATCAAATTTTCTTAAACAAAATGCCAGTTCTGTTGATAATGATTTCCCGCCAATTTTTAAAAATTGTAGAATCCACGTTAATGGTAAAACAGATCCCGATATTTTGCAACTTAAGAAACTAATTGTTCTATACGGTGGTAAGTATATTCATTATTTATCTTCAAAAGGTGTTGTAACTCACATAATTGCTGAATCTTTACCACCGAGGAAAAGAATTCAATTTAAAAATTGTAAAGTTGTTTCACCAAAATGGATTGTTGAAAGTATTGAAAATAAGAGGCTGCTTGATTGGGCCGAATATCGGTTAGATCAATTAGGTGATTATGGACAAACAATCATAAATTTTGAGAAGAAGAAGGAAATTGTTAAAGAAATAAGGGAAATACCAGTGGAGCAGGTTAATACACTACAAGATAAAGTCGAACTTGAAGACGTATATCAAAATGACCTAGGGCAGAAATCTGTCTATATACAGGAAAATCAGCTTAAGGGCATTAAAATTGATATGCATGATGATGACTTATTATCACAAGAGTTACAAAAAGCAGGCTTAACTGCAAAAGATCCAAAATTTTTATCAATGTTTTTTGCAAAATCAAGGTTGCATCATTTAAGTACTTGGAAATCGGAATTAAGATCAGAATTCCTGAACGTTGCTATATCCAAGCTGAAAGAAAAGAAAATTGACAAAACAAATTCCAAAGTCATCTTGCATATAGATTTTGATTGTTTCTTTGCAACAGTTTCTGCAAGGTTATCAAAACCTCCAATTGATGTAGACAATGTTCCATGTTGTGTATCACACGGCGGTAAGTCTGCTGATGTTTCCTCATGTAACTATGTTGCTAGAAAATTTGGTGTTAAAAATGGTATGTGGATCTCAAAAGCTAAACAACTATGTCCCGATATTGTCAAATTACCATACGAATTTAATGAATATGAAAAGATTTCCAAATTGTTTTACAACTATTTATTAAATTTGAACATTGATTCAATTCTTCCCGTGAGTATTGATGAGGCCTTAGTCGATATTTCGACAATGTGCAAAGATACTGAAGAGATTGCAAATATTGTCAGGAAAATAAAAATAGACTTAGATAATCTTACAAAATGTAAACTCAGTTGTGGTGTTGGCCGAAATGTATTAATTGCTAAATTATCATTGAGAAAAGCAAAACCTAACGGGATTTATTATCAGTTTGATGAGAACTTGTTAGAGTTTTTAGATGATATAAGTGTTAAATCATTACCTGGATTTGGTGATCGATTGTATACAAAAATGGAAAGTATTGTTACATCTCATACTAATGATATTACACTAAAAACGTTACGTAAATTTGATAAGCCAAAATTATGTTCAACTTTTGGTATAAAAATGGGTGAAAAATTATATGACTATGCAAGGGGAGTTGATAATACATCAATTGATATTGTATCAGAACCAGAAAAGTATTTGAGAAAATCTGTTAGTATTGATGTAAATTGGGGTATTAGATTCGACACAGATCTAGAAGTTGAAGCATTTCTGAATAGATTGGCAATTGAATTGAATAAAAGATTGATAGAAGCTGAAATGCTTGGATCGTTGATAAGTCTAAAATTATCAGTTCGACATAAAGATGCACCGATTGAACCATCAAAATATCTAGGCATGGGCCTATGTGCTTTTGTATCCAAGTCTTCAAAATTAGGAATCAGTACAAGAGAAGCTGGTATAATAAGTTCTGAAATGAAATATTTATGGAGATTTTTAAATGTTGAGCCAAAGGAGCTACGTGGTGTTGGTGTGAGTATGAATAAACTAGTTAAAAATCACGAATCAAAGCTAGAAATTGACACACAAATGAAACTACAGTTCAGGAAGGCTAACTCGCAGAGAATTACACCCATTCCTGAAATTAAGCCTATATCTGTTGAACCTAAAAGAGTCACATCAATTCCTGAATTTATAGCTAGCCCAACAAAGTCTAGATCAAAATCACCATGTAAAAGAGAAATTTATTATGAACCGATACCAGAGGAAATTGATTGGGAAGTTTTTGATAATTTACCATCTGATTTGCAACTAGAGATTAAACAAGAGTTAAGACGTAGAAAATTGCAGTCATCACCTAAGAAACGAAAACCTAGTTCTGATAACCACAAAGATATACCCAACTTGTTATCACTTAAAAAAAAACCTTGTGGAAGTTCAACTTCAAAGAAAGCGAATTTATGCTCACCAGAGAAAATACAGCAACAAAGAACTAATCAGTTAATATTCCAAGGTATTCATGTAAGTGATGAGGATGAAATTATTAGAAAATTGATTATGTGGATGGATTTTACGTTCAATGACGATGATGGTCTTGAAGAAAACGATCTGAATTTATTTAATGACTTTATGCTTAAATTAATAAGAACCAATGATATTTTAAGATTGATCCGAATTTTAGACAACTTAAAATATCATTTGAAATCGAATACCCATAAATTAGGCTACTTTAAGTGGAAACTAATTATTGAAAATATCAGTTTACTATTAGATGAACAATCGTTTGCAAATTTTGAGTTTACATTTTAGTTTTATTTTCTAGTTTGTACATAATTATTCTATACTCTAAATATCTTTAACAATCAAGGATTCAGGAGCTCTCATTGCCCACTCCGTCCACGAACCATCATAAACTGCAATTTTTTTTGAATCAAAACCAGCTAATTGCATTGCACACCTGACAACACAGGCAGTGACACCAGTACCGCACATAACAATAATGGGCTTTGAACCATCAATGTTTTTGGATTTAAGGATGCTCTTGATTGACATGGATGACAGGAATGATTTTTGTGGCGTTAATACGTCAGTGAATGGTAAATTTATAGCATTTTTAATGTGGCCCGATGATAATCCAGCTCTTGGTTCCGGTGCTTCGCCTGTAAATCTTGGTGATGACCTTGCATCGATCAACGTTATTTCAGAACCAATTCTATCATCTTCAACCAGTTTTACTAATTGTTCATAAGAAACAACTTTTGAAGAATCAAAAGTAGCTTTATAGCTAGATGATTGAAGCGGTGTTGGAGATGTAACTAAATTGTTATTGACCAATGTTTTGAATTCATGGACTTTCATTACTAAATTTGCATCACCGTGTGATTTACAGTACGATGGATATGTATTAAAGATTGTCAGTTTTGAAATATCATGCCCAAAAATTTCAAACATCCAAAGTGCACGGCATAGACTGAAAACACCTTGTTGATCATAGAATAAAAGGTCAGAATCATTCCTGATACCCAGCTGACTAACTGCTGATTCAAATTCTTCCTTCGTTGGTAACATATGTGGGTATTTTGATGTGTTATCCTTCACTTTTTCAACATCAAAAAAAATTGCTTTGTCAGAAAATCTTTGTTTCATAAATTCATGATAACCGTTGATTGGAACATTAGGCATATACCACGAAGCATCCACTGAAATGAGGGTCGATTCGTGATCTTTGTAAAACTTATCAATACTTGCCGGAGGAATTGCACTAAGCATTCTTAATTGTGTATTCTTAATCACGGCAACACTTTTTAGTAACTGTTTCCCAACAAACATACGTTAAAAGAGGCCTGAAGTAATTGGTATTTATAATCGAAAGGATAAAGATGATTCACTCCTAGGTTTGAAATCGCTAACTTGTTTGGTTTTCTTAACGATCACTTTTATACATGTTTTTGTGTTTTCTTGTACTTGTGATTTTCAGCATTTTTAGTAGTGCAATACTTTTCTAACAATTATATACGCAAACAATAATGTCGGGAGTAGGGAAAAACAACCCAGGACAAGCTGACAATGATGTTGAGTTTGATTCGGTCTTGAGTGGTCAGATCGCCTCATTTGACAATATGTTTGATGGCAAGACTGAACATGCCGAAGATGCGATTGACTTCAGCGATGAAGATGAATTAGCAGATGAAGAAGATACAAATAATCCAACAACAAATAAAAATTCCAATCTGGATGATGACGATGATGAAGATGATGACGATGATGAAGATATATTTGGTGAAAATGAAATGCACGATGGAAATGAAGAGGAAGAAGATGATTTTATGAAAGAATTACAAACAGAAGCAATGGAGGGTGTTGAGCAAAATGATATCAATATTGCCAGCGATGCAGTATTTGGCATCAATTTACCCACCAATGCTGGCTTACAAGACTTGGATTTTGCATCAAATTCATTATTAGATTCAACAAAGCAAATAGGTGATTCTGATATCGAACTTTCAGATGATGAAGATATTAACAACTTATCAACTGAACCTGGACAGAAATTTCTTTCACCTGAAGAGAAATATAGGATACAGGAGGAAAAGAAACGAGAATCAGAAGAAAAGAACAGAATAAAGAGGGAAAAATTAGTTAAGATATTTTTTCCAACATTTGAACATGGTAAACAAATGAAATTACAAGAACTTTTCCCAATTGTACCATTAGATTTTAATTACAGTCAACCACCACCGATTAAAAACCCGTTATTACCTAAATCTACACATTTCGAAGTGGAAGATGATAAAGGTAAAGAGTTTAAAATGTCTACTAAGAAGTTGAAAGAACAAAATAAAATGATTAAAAAATCTAAACTTTTTATCCCCGATGTCACAGTTGTTAAGATTGAAGAAAGCGGTTTTATGAAGCCAACTGAAACTGAAATATTAACAAAAAAGGAATTTCAACCTATTTCATACGACACCAATTTGATAATATCAACAGCAGAGTGGAACGATGATGACATTTTTGAGGCAAGTGATAATATTGAAATCTTACCACCTCCTAAAAGATTGAAAATTGAAGATAACATATTAGATGCATGGGATGATGATGATGACAATATGATATTTGAAGGACATTTAGACTTAGATTCAATAAATTTGAAATTAGATATGAATGATCCAAATCTGATATTTATGAGTAAGGAAGATGAGAATAAACTGCAAAGTAGGCACATTAATAGTAACGGTATGATTCCATCTAACCTAAAATCATTGGAAGCTAAATTCAATATTTCTAATGACAAAGAATACGAGATGTTGAAAGTCAACTATCAAACAAAAATTAGAGCAACGATTGGTACCCTTGTAATTGATCATACACCACCAGCCATAAGATTGCAATCACCGTATTATAAAGTGAAACCATCCGCAAAAGAAAATAGATCATATCATAGGCCACGTTTTACTATGAGACCTAATATCACAATACAGTTCTCCAAACCCAGATTCAGAAAAAAGAAAAGAGATAAAGGAAAAGAAATTAGTGAACTATTTAGCAAAACAACTGATTTATCTTTAGGTGATACAGCTCCATTTTTTCTCAGTGAATATAGTGAAGAATTTCCCCTATCTCTGAATAAATTTGGTATGGGATCAAAGATTATTAATTATTATAGAAAAAGAAGTGAAGATGACAACACAAGACCAAAATTACCACTTGGAGAAACACATGTTTTGGGTGTTCATGATAGATCACCATTTTGGAATTTTGGTTACGTTGAGAAGGGTAGTATTGTCCCAACATTATATAACAAACTTGTTAGAGCACCATTATTCCAACATGAACCGTTTTCTACAGACTTTTTATTTATTAAGTCATCCGGTGGTGGTATTGGTCAAAGATTTTATTTGAGACCGATTAAGTTTATGTTCACAGTTGGTCAAACATTACCAGCTACTGAGGTTCCGGGCCCTCACTCTAGACGTGCAACTGCCATTATGAAACATAGACTCAAAATGATTGCTTACCGTGCTTTAAATTCAAGCGAAAACACTAGAATTACAGTCAAAGATATCTCAGAACATTTTCCTAAACAATCGGATATGCAAATTAGACAACGATTGAAAGAGTTTATGGAGTACCAAAGGGGTGGACCAGATCAAGGTTATTGGAGATTGAAAAATGCTGAAAAAATACCAAACTTCAATCAAATTAGAAGAATGATGTCACCAGAAGATGCTTGTGTCCTAGAGGTCATGATGTGGGGTCAACAAAAATTCGATGATATGGATATGTTCAGAAGGGAAAGATTACAATCAGATCAAGATGAAAATAGTAAAAAGGATAAAGATGGAAATAATGAAGAAACATTAGCACAGCAACTAGCACCTTGGAATACGACAAGAAATTTCATTCAAGCAACTCAAGGTAAGGCAATGTTACAAATTCATGGTGATGGTGATCCATCCAAGAGTGGCGAAGGTATGTCATTTTTGAAAATTTCAATGAAGGGTGGATTTATTAAAAATGTTGAGAATAAGGACACATCAAAGCCAGGCACTCCGTCTCGGGGAAATGGCAATAATGTATCCACTCCCACTACAAATATTTCACATTCTTATAATGTCGCAGTTCAACAAAAAATGTATGACGAGCAAATTAATAAAGTATGGTATAAACAAGCAAGAAGTTTGTCAAAGTATCGTAACACTGATAAGCCCCGTATTGTTGAATTAGGTGAATTAACTGATCAAACGGCAATTAAAAATGCAAATAAGGTTGTTGATGATGAAGTTAATGAAAAACCTAGATATTTGAAGATTACAAGAATGGTTAAAAATGCCTATGGTATTAAAGAAAGAAAAGTTCAAGTCATTAAAGATCCAAAAGTTGTTGAATTATACGTTAAGAAAAAGCAAGAACAGTTGTTGGAAACAAGTGGTGGTGTCGATGGTAATGCCATTGTTATTACTAATGATGAAGAAGAAAATATGAAGGTCAAGAAACGTCTTGAGCAAGAATTAGCTAAGCTAGAAAAACAAGCTGAAAAGAAAAAGAAGAAACAACCAGGAATTACTGCTGCTAATATCGATAGCGAAGGACGTATCAGTGGTAAAGGTATTGGTAAGGGTAAATCTACAAGCAGAAGATGTGCAACATGTGGTTCATTAGGACATATCAGAACAAATAAAACATGTCCATTATACTTTACAGTTCATAATAAATCTAATCCTAATTACATTCCTGGTAGTGAAAAGGGTGTTGAATTATTGAAACAACAAGGCCTGGTTGCATCACAACCCGCTAAACCTAAAACACCGGTTACACTTCCATCAACAGTTCCACCAACAGCCCCATCAACAATCCCATCAACAACTGCGCCTTCCACAGAATCTTAAATAGACGTATTTTATGTATAATATTTGTAAAATTAGTGAACGTTGGTGGTGTACCCCAAAAAGAATTCGCGTTGAAGTTTGTGAACATTTTTCAAGCCCGCTAATACTAAACTACACGTGTAATCTCTTGATAAAACCTTAAACAGTTAATATGGATAGTACACGTAAGGCCATCCGTGTATTTGATGCATTTCGTACGTATTAAGATTATAGAACTTTGAAAACTGGCAAAAAAGTACTAACATTGACCATTCTACTTTGTTTTTTCTCATACAGCAAAAACACTATCCGATGATCAAATCAGATCGACTAGGGGTTCATATTCAACATTAATGACGTATTTTTTTATGGTCTTTTTAATATGGGTTCAAATTGGTGGATATATTGACGGATTTGTTGATCATCAATATTCGGTTGATGAAATTGTCAGAACAAGTTTGAACTTAAATGTTGATATTTTAGTGCAAATGCCATGTAAATACTTAGATGCTAATGTTCGTGATGTTACAGAAGATAGAAACATGGCTGAAGAAATATTAAATTTTGAAGGTGTTAGAGTACCACCGTATTTTTGGACCATGGCAAGAGATAAAAAAGATACAGTCACACCAGATCTTGATGTTGTTTTATCAAATTCTTTAGAAGCCGACTTTATTGTCAAGGGTAAAAAGACAAATGAAGATTTGCCCGTGTGTAGAATCTACGGTACTATTCCCATTAACAGAGTTCAAGGTGATTTTCATATAACTGCAGAAGGTTATGGATATTTGGGAACATCTGTTGCATCAGAAGATGAATTAAATTTCACACACTTTATTAATGAGTTTTCATTTGGTACGTTTTATCCATACATTGATAATTCATTAGACTCGACTGTTCAAATAACAAATAAAAAGAGACATACATATCATTATAATCTGAAAGTCATTCCAACCATTTTTGGTAAGTTGGGTCATGAAATTGATACAAACCAATATTCTATTCAAATGTATGAGACTGATGATAGATATGCACCGGGTATTTTTTTCAAATATGATTTTGACTCAATCAAAATTTCCATACTTGAAAAAAGATTATCATTCTTTCAATTTGTTATTAGATTGGTCACCATTATCGGAGGTCTTTGGGTTATGGCTCAATGGTTATATACATTCATGGAAAAGGGAATTGTCCTAATATTTGGTAAAGAATTCTCAAGACGTGGTGAAGAAAAGAAAGGTGGGTTACTAGACAAGCCAATGGAAGATTTTGAAAGGATATAAATGTTTTTTGTTTTGTAACATAATACACATGCATATGGATATATAAAATTTTTTAATTTGATGATTAAGAACATTTTTATTTTTGTAACAACGAAAGAGCTTCTTGTTTGTTGGCTATTGCTGGAACAAACTCAGTGAATCTATAGTATTCATCATCGTCAAACGTGATAATATCCCAATACTTATAAACCATCATATAACAGAACATTAATGATAGTGAACTGAAAATTGAACCATCCACATAATGGTTTAAACTTTGACAAATAGTATTACTAAAACCATAAAGTAATACTTGAGCAGCAGCAAAAAAGAAACATGCCAGAGATAAAGCACCCAGTGCCCACCAATTGAAAACTAATGTGAAACAACAAATTACGATCTGAGAAATTAACCAAGTTCCTAGCATCACAGCATTTAGAATAAAGTAGAATACAAATAATGTAGTTGTGTGTGTAGAATTCACACCCGGACCCCAACCTTTAAAAGTAAATAGTGCAACCATGTAATTAATAGCAAACACAAAAAATGAACTAACATATAGTGAAATCATTGTTTTAAACGAACCATCATCCCAAAAGTTGAAGCTTGACAAACCGGCAAATAACAAAGACCAACAAACAACAGCCATATTCCCAATTTCAAAACTGACAAAGTATGCATAACTTCTTGAACCAGGTGGTGAAACGCCTGTATCTATAATCAGACATGCAATCGTATGGACAATCGAACTCCAAAAGAAAAATATCATTTCATTACGTGCAACTGACGTATATCGAATTCTAACAAGATATAAGATCATCAATAAAATAATCAAATTTCCTAGGTTCATAAACGCTGTACCAATTTGAAATATCAGGGTATTTGCTAAAACAACAGATCTAGCATAGCAAAGTGTCAATATACCATTGAAGGGATTTGATGGATCAGCTTCCTCATATAAAGGCTTGACAATTGTGCATAATGGTAAAGGGGTCATGCTACACAGTTTGCTAAAGTCGCCAAATGCCATGATTTATGTTTATTTATTTATATTGTATGTTGAGAATGCAATGTGTATGGATTGGTGATCCAAAAGCAACCCCTGTTCTAACACGTAAAAATGGTGTTTCAAATATATTCTTTTAAATCTTCGATGGAATTTGAAATTTGAAATTTTCCCAAAAAGGGAAGACCTTGAATCAGGAAAGATCAAAAATAAACAAAACAATAAAAAAAAAAAAAAAAAAGAAAAAAAAAAATACATTTCGCGGGTCGAAAAGCAAAAGCCGAAACCGGTAATTTTGAGCGCGGATTTTTACTGATTTTTTTCTCAATCTTTGAAGGTTTGATGACTCTGGAAAAAAAACATCTGTCGAACGTTTGGTACTTATTATTGGTGGTTTCCTTCTCTCCGTTTGCTTCAAAACTAATCTCTGACTTATCATATCAAGTAACCCCTCTGTCTTTAATTATGAGTACCGTTGACAAAAAGCAAGCTGGTTTAGCAAGAATCTTAGGCCCTGCCGTTGCAGGTATTTGTGAAATTGGTGTTTTCCATCCAGTTGACACAATTTCCAAGAGATTAATGTCGAATACTACCAAAGTTAACAACTTAGAAAAGTTAAATGCTGTTATTTTTAAAGATAAGGCAACTGCTTCTGCTGGCACAAGATTTTTCTCTCTTTTTCCAGGTTTAGGTTATGCTGCTTGTTATAAGATTCTTCAAAGAATTTACAAATATGGTGGTCAACCATTTGCAAATGAATTCTTATCCTCTAACTTCAAGAGATCTTATGATGAAACGTTTGGTCCAAAGACTGGTAAGGCCTTATTATCTGCAACTGCTGGTTCTTTGATCGGTATTGGTGAAGTTGTTCTTTTACCATTAGATGTCTTAAAGATTAAGAGACAAACAAATCCTGAATCTTTCAAGGGTAGAGGTTTCTTAAAGATCATCAAAGATGAAGGTTTTTCTCTTTATAATGGTGCTGGTTGGACTGCTGCAAGAAATGCCCCAGGTTCATTTGCTTTATTCGGTGGTTCTGCGTTTGCAAAAGAATATATTTTTGCTTTAGAAGATTATTCAACTGCCTCATGGTACCAAAACTTTGTTGCTTCTATTTGTGGTGCTTCTGCTTCATTAATTGTTTCAGCTCCATTAGATGTTATCAAGACCAGAATCCAAAATAAGAATTTCGGTACTAATGAATCTGGTTTTACTATCATTAAGAACATGGTTGCCAATGAAGGTCCTACTTCTTTCTTCAAAGGTTTAACTCCAAAATTATTAACTACTGGTCCAAAATTGGTCTTTTCATTTGCTTTGGCTCAATCCTTAATCCCAGCTTTTGACAAATTATTACAATAAGTGTCATAAATACATGTATCAATCGCTCTTGTAAATAATATTAGATCACAATTTTGTTTAGGTTTTTATAAATGAAAATATCATATTCATAATATCACATTCATTAGGTTTTTTTTTATAATTCTTTGGATGGAGTTTTCGTTTTATACACAAAACAATATTTACATGATATTCAAATTAATTTATATATATAGAAGTAATCAATTTTATAATTCTTCTCTTTTGATTTCATCAACTTTATTTAAATGTTCTTGAGCAGTCTCTAATTCTTTATCATTTTTTTCTTTCTTTATTTGTTCAGCTAATTGATAGATATCATCAGTGAAACCATTTAAGTAATCTTCAACAGAATTGTAACCTGGTCCATTATTAACATTATCAACAACAATATCAACAATTTCATCATTAAATCTACCAAAATTCTTAATGGCACTTATCTTTGAAGGATTAGATGCAGTAATTTGTTTCCATGTATCATCAGCTTTACTGTCAAATGCAGCATCAACCATCTTATCTAATTTGTCTTCCGTTATGGCAAAATTAATTGATCCATTATAAAGTTCCAGCAAATTTGAAGCCTTTGCACTGTCAATATCAAATTTAGTTTGTAATCTATTTGATTCCCTCTTCAATTTTAGAATATCATTTTCTTCATCAGTTCTTGGTCTAACTAATGGACCTTCCAAATAACTTTCAATTGTTGGAGATGTATAAAATTCAGCCTTTGATTGTGTATGTTGTGCCTTTTCAGCTGCAATTTTCTCTTCCTCAAGTTTTTTTTCTTCTGCATAGTGATCTATTCTTTCTAATCTTTTAATTTCAGTTGAATACGATTCTTTTAGATATTTTCTCCTCATTTCAGCATTCTTGATTTTAAATTGTTGTGAAATTGGCATTCCAGAAAGTTCTTCAACATTATATTTCTTGACTGGTTCATGTGCAGTCTTTTTCAATAATTTTTCAGGTGTAAAAACTTTCGGTGGAACATAATCTCTTGTAATGTTTCTTGGATGAAGAATACCTTCAGCATATCCTGAATCTCCAGATTTTTTGTACACTTGATGTTTGTATGGTTGTTTAAAAATGTTCTTTGGTTTTGGTAAAAGGCCAGACTTGCCTCCAAATTTAATTGCTCCCTTACCCATAGTTCCTTTGGTATTAACTTCGTTCCCAAACAATTATGGATAATATTTCATCATAACCACTTTTCTTCACTACAACAACTTCATTTTTCATATTCGTCGTTCGCTGAAAAATGAAAAAAAAAAGGAAATAAAAACTGTCCGTCGACGCGTCGCCACAGAAAAAAACCATGCTTGTTTGGAATGTCAACATTACTCAGATTTCTGATCTAAAAACCCTTTGAAAAATCAGTATTACCAAAAATACACAGCATATGGAAAACAGAAGAGTATATTCAGAAAGCCAGTTGCCTACAGTGAGAACGCTGCCCTCATCTTTGTTTTATAATCAAGAAAATATTTTATCCGCACGACAATTGCAAGAACTGAATGCATCAGTTTTACAGTATTTAAAACCAATTCTTGAATCAACACCTGGAACATATGACATAATAAAGGAAAAATTGGTTGAAATTGAAACATCCAGTAATGAAAAAAACAACAAATATTTGTCTTTGACATCCTGCGATATACCTGACAACTATTTGCAAAAAAAATGGTCAACAGTTTTGCGATTACAAAGAAACATACAAGAGTTAGAGATCAAAAATATTGCTTTAATAGATCAAAATGAAGCGCTTAACAAGCAAATCGATCAATTGAATCAAGATGCATTATCAAGTAACAATACCAATGTACGACCAATATCGAAATTAAATTGGATACCATGTATAATAAAATCCACTTTACGGTATCATACATCTCCAATAACAGCAATTGCAGTTCACCCATTTAATCCGTATTTAATCACGGCTTCACAGGATGGAATGATTGTTTTTTGGAACATGCTTGATTTTGCAGAGCCTTTAAATCACATTAAAAATGCACACTTTAAATCAATCAATAAATTAATTTTCAAACCAAATTCATCAATTTTAATATCGTGTTCATCTGACCAGATTATAAAATTGTGGGATTTATCTACAAATATAGAAAGTTTAAAAACACCAATTAAAATATTCACAGGTCATGAACATATTATTTCATCGTTGGCAATATCTAACAAAAATCCAAATATCTTGTTTTCTTGTTCAAGAGATAAAACAATTAAAGTTTGGGATTTAGAATCTGGCTGGACATTACACACAATCAATGCACATTCAGATTGGGTTAGATCTATTGATTCGATTGGTAATTTTTTAATATCATGTTCATCAGATACTAGTATAAGATTGACTTATTGGCCAACGCAAACGGGTATTGGACTTTGTCTTGGGCATAAACAGGTTATTGAAGATGTTAAATTTTTTCCCAAATCATCCAATCAGTATTTAGACAAGCTAATAGATGATTCCACTAGTGATTTTCAAAGTTTGGAGTATGAAAAATTAGGGTACAAATATGCTGTTAGCTGTGGACGTGATAAGTTAATTAAAATTTGGAAACTGCCATTGCCAGTATATAATACAACTAATAGTAATCCAGTTGTAGATACTTTAAATCCATATGGAAAATGTATAAAGGAAATTAGAGGACATAAATCGTGGGTCAGAAATTTACAAATTCATTATAATGGAAAATTTCTGATAAGTTGTTCAGACGATCAAACTATTAAAATTTGGGACTTAGCAAAATTATGTAATGGTGATGGTGATGGTGATATTGAGCCTGTTAAAACATTAGCAGGACATCAAAGTTTTGTTAATACTATAAATATGGCTACGACATCTCTGGAAGAGGGTGAGTTAATTGATGATAATATTAGATGTTATCTTATTAGTGGTGGTGCTGATAATTTAATTAATATATGGATATAGTGACTTTTTCTTTATTGATATTATTACATCTATAAAAATGTATAATATACACATTTAATAATTTACAAAATAGCAACGTACATGATACTATAAAACTGAATTACTCTATAAGTCTAAATTTATCTAATTTCTTTATCCATGCTAAAGCACAAAATTTTGAGCAAAATCTTCTTTTAATAGTAACTGATCTATTACCTTTATAATCCCACCACTCAAGCATATCAGCAACTGATTCTATACAGTTTTCACTACAGTTTCCACAAGTTTCCCCATTTGTCCCAATAACCAAAGAATTCATTGCTCTTTTATAAATAAATTCATTGGTTGATTTTTTCCACTTGTCAACTTCACTTTCACTTATTAAATACTGTGAAATTTTACGTAGTGACAATTCTGATAGTTTTGGAACCATTGAAATCTTTGACTTGATATAAATTTGTCTTTCTCTTCTTAATTTTATTTTATTTGAATCAGTGGTTGATTCAACTGAGGAATTTAAATTTGTCCAATCATTAGGGTTCCCGTTTTCATCAAAACACATGTCTTGTAGTGTTGATAAACTTTTTGATAATAACGTGGCATGTATTGCGGATTTACTTATTTGACTATTTGATTCAAGCCAATGAATTCTACTAAAATATTTGATTTGTTTATCACAATCTAAAAATTCCGTGCTATTGCACTTTTCAGAATATAATCTTAATAATTCCTCATTCACATTATAGTATTCATCAACTGAAGTTTGCTGGATCATTGGATTTCCAGATATTGCTAGAACCTCCAAATTTGGTAGGGATAAGATATTATGTGGTAAAAATTTGAATTTATTCATTGCCAAGTTAAGAGACTTAAGATCAGCTGCTTTATCAATATTACCAGACAATCTTGAAATTTTATTGTTTCTCAATGATAGCATTTGTAATCTTTCCATTTTCAACAGATTTGGATTAATTGATCTTAAATGATTATTTGAAGCTTGAATATGAATTGCAGGTTTAATGATACCTTCATTCGTACATGCATAAAAGTCTTGAATATCAGTTATATTATCAGGTAAAGAGTACAACGATAAAGCTTGTAAATCTAGCATCGAAACGTTTATCTTTGTTGTTAATTGTTGATCAAAAAATTCATCGATTATCTTTAGCAACTTTTGATCTTGCTTTGGTTTGTTCTTAACAACAAAATAAATTGGCTCGTCATATAATGTTGGCAAATAATTATCTGGCAATTCATCTTTTTCAAGGTAGTATCCGAAAACATGACCATCTCTATCAATTGCAAATTCAATTTTATTGGAGCTATGTAGTTGTGATGGTGGAATTGGGTATATTTTTGGTGTTTCAGGTCCTGTTGGGTGATGAAATAATATCTTTTGCTTCTTTTTAGTTGGTTCATTAAATGTTGATCCTTGTCGAGACATTGGATGAATGTGTTTACTAAGTTCAGGGCGTTCAAAAGTTGACAATTTGGAGTTGTCACACATCGTAGAAGATGCTGATATTGCAGGTTTTGAATTAAAACCATTTTCAGTAACTGGAAAAAAATCATCCAAAGCATCGGATCTTAATAAGTTTTTATTAAAAGATGTATCGAGTTGAGCCTCAACTAACGGAGAACTTGGTAAGTCCATTAAATCATGTAAATTAATAAATGATGCTTCACTGCTTGGATTATCATAACAATTAGGAGAGTTCCCATTTAATAATGTACTTGATGTATTATTCAAATGATTATAGTAATGATCTTCATTATCAACAAGTGCAGAAGATGAACTGTTTAAAGATGAATAATATAAACCGTTACTTTCATTCGATTGTGGTTTCATTATCTGATTTGGAAATTTGAATTTACCGTGATCCAGTTTCACATCTTCTTGTGCTTCATATTCTTGATCATTATTCCCTGCTCTCCGTTTTCGGTGTGTTGGTAGTGATAAACTGAGGGGGATATCGGACTCCTCCTCCCTTGATTTATCAAAGGAAAAGGGTAATAACGGCCCAGGCATGTATGATTCTAGTTGTAAAAATTAATCAAATGTTAGAATCAATGTATCTAAAAGCTGATTGTGTTGATTATTGTCAGGATATTGATGTACACACACACACACACACACACACACGTAATCAGCAAAAAGATCCTATTTATGGCAGGACTATCGGGAGAAAAAACCTCAGCTTGCTAACACTGCAATCGACGTGGGGAGGAAATCTGGAAAAAATGACTAAGTGTTAAATAAGGTTATATGAAAATAACAAAGGATTGTGACAAAAAGGAGTAAACACATAAGCTATATGAAGTAGGACTACTAGCGGAAAGGATGCTCTCTTGTATATATAAGATTAATGTAGGGATGGGGAGAGTCGACGGTGCAAATATTTACTTTGAAGTCTATTGACTTTTATAGAAACCTTGTTTTTAAAATTGTAGCCACAGATAATCACACCAATAAACATAGAATACATGTATATTGACACTATTATTGTGTTGTAAATAATAGACATATGTAACAGTGAATTTTCTGACAAATTGTGTTAATATCATAAATCCAAAGAAAATGAGCTTTTCATGCCAACTTGAATTTCAAGTCTTATATCTAGCCGAACTTAATTATTTTATTACTCATAAATCATGATTAGTTATTAAAAAGCCAGCTGTATATGTTATACAAAAACGGGTATTAAATTTAAAAAGGAAGGTAAGCTGCACTAAAGTTCAACAACTCTAGGCCTTGTAAAGATCATTGCACAGGTGAGTCTTCTTCTATGTCTATTATTGCCATGATCTTCTTCTTTCTCTTCTAGATTTCTTGGTGATTGATCAAGTTGAGGCATAGAGCTTGACCTGTTTTGGAATTTTGAAGATGTTGAAGAAGAAGGGGACAGAGGTGTAGTTGATACAGGATCATGGTTTGATTTGGGAGTAGTTGAAGAATAATCTGGTTTGTAGTTTGGGTTTATAGGCTGCCCTATATTTGAATTTGAAGATTCAGAAGGTTCTAATGACGTGGATGCTATAGATGATAATGATGAAGAAGATAAATCACGATCTAAACCAGGAATATGGAAATGGGTATTGTTGTGATGGTTTTTCTTAAATTCATGTTTTAAGAACTTATTGAATTTTTCATGGTTTTTCTTTAAGTGTGATTTAATCTTTGAATTGATTTTATTGAATTCATCGCCTTCATCTAATAAATGACCATAATGTGAAGTTTCAGGTAATGAAAATTTCCTGATCGCTTTGTGATGAACATGGCTATAATGATGATCCAAAATTGAATTTGAATTTGAGTTTGAGTTTGAGTTTTTAGGACTAAGACTAATTGGACTTCCCAGAGTTTCTGAATCGGAATAGTCGTTGATAGTGGAGTTTGTATCGGAGAGTTTGTGTTCCTGGCTGTCATCACTAATTTTAATGTCAGGTAAAGGAATGTAATGACTTTTATGATGATGTGGAACGTAATTGACGTGATTGTTATTTCTATTTTTATAGTATATCAAAGAACCAATCATTGGAATAGAGCCCCGTTTACCGAGTTGATGATGATGGTCTGGAACATCAATATCATCGAACGAAAAACCATTCAGATGAGGAGTTTCTTTTGCATGATGATGAGTGTGATTGAAATTGTGGTGGTGCTGGTGAGCACCCTTGTCGTGATCCAATCTATAATCGTAGTTACTCAATGTATCGGACTCTTCAGCGGTAACTGAGCTGCTGCTGCTGCTAGTGGTTGATGCTGCGTAAGAGGCAGTGTCAAGAACTATTTTTGGAGATGAAGAACTAGGCGACGTACGGGTATTTGGATTATGATTGTCTTTGTCACCGTCACCGTCATCGTCATTGCAATGGTCGTGATGATTGTAGTTATTGTGGTTATTGCGGTTATTGTGGTTATTGTTGTGGTCTGTGACTATTAGACCAATTTTGCGTGGCATGGTGTGTTTCTGAGGTAGAGACATGATATAATAAGGCGTTGAAGAAAAGAGAAGAAGTGCATATACGACAAACACCAAGATCTGGAGAGAAAGGGTGATATATATCTGCAAGGCCAAGCAGTTGCCAATGACGGACCGAAGAAAAGATATCGTCAGATGTTTCAAGGCCCTGGCTGGCAGCGGGCTGGAATGGCGGAGGACGTGGGCAACCGATACGGCGATATTGGGAAACCCGTAAGAAAGCTGCCCCGGTGCTGGGCAAACTGTGCGAGCCGTGGGGGGAAAATGTCTCGTAGCGGGCGGTTTGCGAGTGTTCCCCACGAAATTAAACTGGTTTGATGCTACGTCCGAAAGGCGCCAGACCGGACTTAAAATAAAATGCGAAAATGGAAAAACACAAAAATAGAAAACAAAGCGAAAAGAGTCTGGGTCACGTGCTGCTGGCTGCGTCGATCGACGCTTGCATTATTTCAAATAACGACCACCATCAAAAATAGACACAAGTAGACAAGATGGCGATTCTAAAGCTGCAATATTTCTGGATTGCACCACAACACATCCTTTGATCAGCAATTGAAACGTCTGCTCATTATGTTAGATCACGAGGTCTTTTCATTTCAAAACTGGAAAGACGATCTCATCTTCAACAATGATGCTGATGCTAACGATCTCAGTTTTCAGGGTACCCAGAATTTCTTGTATCATAAACTAACAAGCCTTCACTTGACTTTGCAATCAATGGATGAAAAACCGTTTTCAAATGATGATTTGATATTTGTTCATCATCAATTGTCTTCTCTGTTGGATTTTTTCATTACAACTTTTGAAAAATCAAAAGACATACAAGTTCTTTCTATCAATATAATGACGTTGTTTGCTAAAACTCTAACTTTTAATTTAAACACAATGATGAAAAACGGACACGAAAAATTTAATATTTCATTAATTGATACTGTAAATAAATTGATTGATATATTAGCAACTAACTTGAAAAAATTATCAATGTCTAAAAATTGGTTCTCTTCACTAAAACATTTAAGTATAATCATCTTGAAGTTTATCGTCACCAAATTTAATGGATTTTTAAATAATGTGAAAAATCAGTTGATCACTGTCATTTATAAACATTTATCTAAAGTTAATGATTCTTATAACTCTTCTGTTGAAAATGGTACTTTTAGATCAAACTATATCAACGATTTGATTTATCTTATTGATATCGTCTTAACTCATGATAATAGTAATTTGGTTTTGGATGATAAATTATATTCAAGATTGTTTAAATTGTTTAAATTCATGACCCAGAAAAGCCAGTCCTCTGCAGCTTCTGTCTTCACATATCCACTAATTTCAATAGTTCATTCATTTTCAATCTTGAATTCACTCTTAAAGTCTGATAAATATTTACTGAATCTAACGTCCAATAAAAAATATCAACTTAGTTCATTGAAATACTTGAACTCAATAAAAGACTATATTGCCATCTTCTTTACGGCATTAGATACTGACCACAAAAAATTAAAGCTAGCTTTAACTAAACAACTAGCTGATTTATTAGTTTACACATATGTTGTCTTTGGTACAAATATTAATGATTCAGATTTTGCACTAGAATCATGTCTTAATTTAGTCCTACTTGAATATAAAAAATATTCAACAAGTTCCACTTTGAAATCAGCAATGATTGAAACAATTATTCAATTCATCTCCAAGCTAAACTTATATTTCCAGACTGATAGAATCAAAATTTTGAAAAATTCAAACAACATTAACTTTGTTTCGTTGAAATTTTTTGATATAATTAGAATTATTTATACGAATTTATTTGAGTTACCCACAGCCTCAGCTGCCAAAAAAAATTCAAAGGAACAATTAGAGAATATAATTGTAATCAATAATTCAATTACTTTAAACTATGCAATTAAAACCTTGAATCATTTGGAACTAATCCATAAATTCTTAATTCATGAACTTGATAATGATATGAACAAGTTAATTGTTTTATCAAAACTTGTATTAGGTAATTCAACGACTGATACCGGTTTGAAAATCAAATGTTTAGATGAAATGTTCCTTGATAATAATTATAATAACATTACAAATATTTGGTATGCAACTAACTTATTGAAATTTTCCCAGTTATTAACAGAAGATTTAAATGAGTACGTTTTGTCAGATCATGGTAGTCTTTCCACTACTGGCGCAACTGATATAGCATCACAATTAGTAAACAAAATTAGTGATTTATGCTTGAATAAAAATTTTAGATTAAGAGTTACAGCTGTCGAAACATTAATTAAATTATTGAGAATCAAACCTGAATTAAGTTTTAGTATAATGAATGCTTCATTAAATAGGCTGATTGATTCATTTGATGAAAAAACAAACTCGAATAATCAAAATAAATTCAATGATAATTATTCAAATGCATATTTGATTTCATCAATTTTAACATTCTCTTCAAAAGAATATATCACATCTGATTTTATATTAAAAGTATTTTCATTATCATTAGATTTTTTAAAAAAATTTAATACGTCTGTTGTATCAACAAATTTATTTGGCTCAAATTCGGGTGTATCGATTTCCAATCTAGATTATGAAAAGCAATTGGTTTCATGGATTTTATTATTAGGATTATTTAATTACGCATCAAGTGACGATAATGTAGAATCTAATAATCTATTTTTACAGGACTCGAATCAATTTCTGATTATATGGAAGAATCTATTAGCTCACACATTACCAAACGGATTCTTACAAATTGATGCAAAATCGAAATCACTGACTAATATTGATGAAATAATGAAAATCATTGAAATTAAAAATCAATCATTGGTTTGTTTGATTACTTATATCAGCTATTTAACATCTAATAAATTGATATTATCTACATCCGATAATGAATTAATTAGACAATTGAACTCAATTTTGACGAAAAGTTATACATTTATACTTCAATTAAAAAATGAACTAAATTCATTAAAATTACCTATATTTCTAGAAAATTCGATTAATGGTAATAAGTTAAGAATTTTTGAAGCCTATTTAAAGTTGTTACCATACTTGAACGTTAAAAATGAAATCAATTCCACAATGTTAATTGAAATAACAAAGAATTTTTGTGATATTGAAAAATTCAGATATAAATTCCAAGATCCATATGGTAGATTTATCAAGACCTCTAAAAAGAAAATTCAAATTAATTCCATATCTGAATACTTACTCTATTATATTGATGATGGGGTTTGGTATGGTTTAACAAGTAAGTTCAATAATTTCAAGATTGATGAATTGATGATTAAAGATAAAATCATCAATAATGAAGCTAGTAATAGGTTAGAGTCGGATATTGATTTTGTTAAATATCACAATCAATTTTTAATTGAATCTTCAACTATTCAGAGTAATTTATCAAATATCTTAATTTTTGATGATACAACAGAATCTAGAAATTTTATTTACTTAAACCATTCATTATTACATGATTCATTTATGTTATTATACAATAATTCATATGATGTTGGATATACAGATACGATGAAATATCCTGTACCAACAGATACAATGACCATTGATACATCTATTGAATTATTTGCATTATCCTTTGGCCATTTATCATCGAAAATTCAAATTTCTGTTTTGGAATCAATTAGAAGCTTTATATTTTATGAATCAAAGGAAAGTAAGACAATTGACTTTAAGAATGATGATTTTGATGAGAATGATGAGAATAAAATTAAGTTAGAATTTTCTTTAATGTTAAGAAAGAAAGCCATTTCTGTCAATTCATCCATTGCAATTCATAGCTTATTAAATTATATGTTAAGATACAATTCTAACAATAATATAAAGATTAGATTTAAAAGAGAAGTTGCAAATTTAATTATTGAAACTTTAAAGAATATCAATTTTGAAGATATTTATTTGGTTAATTTGAATTCTGAAAGTATTGGTATCTGTTGTTCATTAGTTGAAGGTATGGAAACTCAACAAGAAATTTTGTATAATCAAATATCAATAATCATAAATTCAATTATTGAGAATCCAGTTCCAAATATAAGAGCATTTAATGTTAAAACTTTAGCCCAATTGACTAAATTTTCCAATTTGATTAATACTGCAAAAATTACAAGCACATTATTTACATTATTACTAGATCCGCACCCAATTGTTCATTCGGCTACATTGTATGCATTGGATATTTTTATGAATGGTAAATCTAATTTAGAAATTTCAAATGAATCAAATGAATTATCAAATAAGATTTTAGACTATGTACAAAGTATTTGGTTAAGTGATAATTTTGGTATTAGAGCAATAACTACAATTTCCTCAAATATTAATTTTAGAGAACATTCAAATTCAAATAGTTTAGTCATCAAATTAATTAGATCTTTGGTTAGTATCAATGGTCCAATGATTAGATTTTGGGATGATGGTTTGAAATTGAAATTAAATCATATCTTATTTAACTTACAATATCTGATCAATTTAGATTATGAAATTATGGTCAGAGAGTTACTAAAAATTTATGAAGAATTACTAGTCTATGATAAATCAATCATGAACATGAACAATTATAAGATGTTGACAAAATTAATAATTTTAAACAATTTCAAAATTGGAGTATATGGTAACTCATTGAGTAATTTACCATTTGATGATGAATATGATAATGAAAATACCATTGAATTATTCCCATGTACAACAAGTAAAAAATTATTGAACCTCTCATTAGAATCTGCATTTCAATTATTTAAACTTGAAGAAAACAAAATTATTGATGTTGAGTTTGAAAAATTATTATGGATTGCATTAGAAATGGATCCAACTAACGAATCGATTCAAAACATTGTTAAGATTTTAATGCAGGATTCATTTGAAAAGGGTACCGATGAAAGATTCAAATGGTTCAATAAGTTAATCAATTACTTCAATACTAATAAAAATCAACTAACTAAACCGTTAATGACTATATTTGAAAAGAGGATTAATAATGCGGGTATGTATTTCCATTCATCTATTTATCAACAGCAAATTAATAAGAATAGTAAAAATGGTAAAAAGACAATTATACCTAGTTTGAGAAAAGTTAGAAGTATTAGTCAAGGACCTGATGAATTGAATGAAGCTGAGGAAACATTAACATCGGACCAAACAATTATTAATGATGCGAGTAGCCGTGGGAACGAAGGTGGTGGTGGGGGCGCAGATGAAGGCAATGATGATGATAATGATGATGATAATGATGATGATGGACATGGTGATGCCAATCGTGGTTATAATTCCAAAACTGCAGATGAATCAAGTATGATCAATTTACTTGACCTATCAAATGAACAAATCAATTGGAAATTTAAATTATTTATAATTAAAATGTTAAACACACTGTTAGGCTATTGTACAACTGATCAAAAATTAAAAGTAAGTTTATCAAAATATATTCCTGAATTTATCAGAGTTTCATTCATTTCTTCGACATCAAATTTAATCAAACTTAGAATTTCGTCATTAAAGCTCTTGGGCAAAATTATTGAGCTATATTCAACTATGAAAGATCCAATGTATCCAGATATTTTAATTTTAGATCAACAACAAGCTCAAATCATGAGTACCATTGTTCCATCATTCAATAGAGAATCAACAATTGAATTAGCAGGTGAAGGTATTATTTTGTCATCTAAATTCATAAGTAGTAATATTACCAATATTTCTAAATCTGGGCGTTTAGTTAAGATTCTAACAAAGGCATTAGAAGATATTTCCAATAATAGCGAGGAGAGAGGATTAATCAAAATTGGGGATATCTCCATACTTACAAAAAAATCCGAAAATAAAATTAAAATTTACATTTTACAAGCATGGAGTAAGATTTTAATTTTGAGTGCATCATTGAATTTTGAAAATAGTGAATTGAATTCATTGATTGAAAAATATATTAACATTTTGATTTATTTGTGGACTTATTCAATCAGAGAGTTTGCAATGATTAAATTCAGCACGATTGAAAAATTTGACTATTCCAAATTGAGCGTAAATGAGGGTTTAAATTTGAAAATCTATGAATCATGTTGGATTGATTTTGTTGAATCGATATGTATCATCATCAATGATGAAAAGTATAACAGTTTGTTGATATCAATCCTTGGAAGTGGTGAAATGAATAAACTATTTATAATTATATTTGGATTGAGTTCAGAATACTTGATTAAAAATTCGAATAAATTGATAAGTCCAGAAAACGTGAACAGAATTTTGAAATCTTTAAAGAGATTGTTTAAACTGAATTTGTCAATCAAGATATTATTCAATGATTTTATTTTTTGTGAATTTATTGACATTATTAATAAATTGATAATCACATCAACGTCATCTACAACTTCATCCCAAGAATCATTTGAAATCTTGAATAATATTAATGAATTATCAAAGGAAATATTTATCGATTATTTCACAGATTTGAAGGCTAATTCTGAAGAAAACAGTACTAAATCAGTTGAGGAAATATATTCAGATTTTGACAAACTATTCGAATTTTTGAGATTGAATATTAAAATAGTCAGAATTAAATTGAAACTGAATAAAGATGATGAAGAAATTTCGAAGAATATTGTATTGGATGGTACAGATCTAATCATTTTGAAGAAGACGTTTTTGTCAATTATTGAAATGGTGAATAAACTGCCAACAGAGATTCAAATGGATTTAAATTCTAATTTAATCCATATTTTGGTTTTGATTTATAACCTACAAAATGATGAATTGAGTATTATTTTGCTACCGATTTTCCAAAAAGTTTTAATGAATTATCAATCATTAATTGATAACGGGGATGATGAGCATGAAAATAATGAGGTAAATTTGAGAAAAATATATCAAATTTTGAAAATCGATTCAGTTTCGAAAACAAACCAACTATTGACATTTGTCATTTTGAAAAGCATTCCCAACATAATCATATTTGAGAAGGATGTTGTGCTAATTAATGAGATGCTGATTGAAGGACTGGTATCCAAAGATTCGAATTTGATTTCGTTATCAGTTCAAACTATCAAATCAATCATATCAACCTACAAAGGCAATGACGATGACAAAGACAACTCATGCAAGATATTGAGGGTACTAATCCCTAAATTGATTGAGATTTTATCAGTTAACGAAATAGATGATATCAATGAGCCTCGACTTATAATTGAAATATTAATTACTTTCATCAAGAAGATATCCAAAGATAAAGAAGAAAGATATATTTTATCAACATATGAGTTGGTTATACCGGTGATTATTTTTTTCAACTCCAAATTTGGCTTTGAGTCATACGTTAATTCAAAATTATTAGAGTTGGTTAGTTTGAATGCTGAAGTGTTTAAGCAATTCATCACTATGTCAAATGCTGAACTGAAGACAAAAATCCAGAACTTACTGAACAAAGAAAAGGATAGTGGATTAGGTGATGATGAAGAGGGGGATGAAGCTCTACAGACTTCACATATTGAACTCAAAAATTTTGATTAAGCTGTTTAAGTAAGTACACGTAAGTAAGATATATATTGATTTATAATTTAGTTTTTTAAAAGGAAAAAAAAAAAAAAAAATGAAAACAACTTATCTACAAGTGCACCACCTATTTTCTTTGAGCAACACAGAATTGATTATATTCAATTTTCCCGATCGTGTTCACTCCAATGAAATCAAGAATAAAATTGCGTGCCATATGTAAAAGATAATACACATTATCAAACATTTTTGTACCATCAGGGTTTGAGGAACCGAACATTTGCATTAATTTACGGTTTAATTCGATAACGGATAAATCCGATTGTAAGTGAAACCATGGATCAATGATGTACATTTTCATAAAGCCTGAAACATCAAGGATTCTTTCAATACCGTTTGAATTATCGATATCTAGCATTGGAGCACAGTACAATATTTCCCATGATTCGGTATCTAGAATTGATGTTTCATCGTTTGCTGATGTTTGTTTATCGATATCTATGAAATATGTGCATTCATCTACGTTTGTTAAGAAATCAGGATTGAATTTGTTTTCATTGTTAAAACCAGATGGAATCAGAGAGGTGGAATTGACTAAGCCCTCGAAATTTTTAATGTATGGTTCTTGGAAATCATTTGGTAACATGCCATTGAAATCAGATTTTGTAAATTTTAAACGCTGATTTGAATGAAGGAATAAAGAAGATGGATAATGGTACCATTCTCTACCAATACAAATATTTTCTGTAATTGGGGTGAAGTTATCAGTTAGTTCGTATAATTTCGTGAAAGTTTTCATAGGTGCATTATAATTTGAATTTAAGTTATTAATTCTTAAAGCAAATAATAAGAATGAAATGGGAATAATGAAGAAATTGAGTAATTTTTTGATAGTTTTCAAAGATGGGGATTCAAAGGAAGTCATAAATTGAGCACATGAAATAGAAATTAAATGATAAATTGGATACATGAATCTTTCCTCCTTGTGGGGTTTTAAAGTAAAAATGATAAACCAAGATAGTAGGGGTAATTTATAGATGATCAATTGATATTTGTTAGTAAACGAAGCTTTTAAATTTAAAAAATTTAAGATTGCCAATGGTAATAATATATGATAATTTAATAGTAAATTTTTCAGGTACCAAAACCAAGGTTCAGTACCAAAAATATTTGGGCCTATGATATCATTATTTGAGATATTGTACATGAAAATATTATAAGAAACATAGGTTATTTTCTTATAAAATAGAGAATCAAATTGAGATACGAAATAAGCAATGAAGAATAGACAAGATAGACCAGATAATGAATAAATTGAGAAATATTTCATCATTGAATAATTATTCTTCAAGATTGAAAGGGGGGAATAGATCAAAGATTTAATTAGGACATAAATGACAAATGGAGATATTAAGAACAGAGTGAATGGCCAACCGCTACCGATACTACCAATTGAAATTAGTAAAACGGCCAAAGTGAAAGATTTAGTGATTATTGGATTTGATACTCTATAAAAATTCAATAACATATTTGTACGTGGAGCAATTGTGTCGATATCTATTTTATCATTTTGGGATGAACTTTCTAAATTGATTAATTCAGTATCTATTGAGATCAAGAATTTTTCAGTATTGAAATAGCTAATTATATAATTCGTTGATAAGATACCGAATAACAAAGTGTAAGAACTTGGTAAGATACTAATTGAAGCTTGATACATACCAGGAGATAGACATTGCGATAACAAGAACCAAGAAGAGAGGTTTTTATTTAAGAATTTCAAGGATTTAGATAATTTGATTTCAGAGAAAGTGAAAGAAATTGCCAAAATGAACCTAATGAGATAGAATAGAAAATAATCGGGGAAATTGATATTAAAAGTTGCATAATTATTCAAATATTTCACTAAATTGATAGGATAAATCAAATAAGAATAAGGTATGAGATAAGTCCAAGATCTAATTGAAAACTGAGGTGAATACTCCCAGGTTTGTTTACCAAAATATCTATTTAAGAAATTCAAAGGTTCCCAATAGTTGTAAACTTCATCACAATCCGGTATAATTGCATAAAAGGCTGCATGCAATCTAATAATTAATAGTGTTGTGTATAAGATGTAAGATTTCATTTGCTGACTTGAAGAAGAGAAAAGGTGTTATAGTGAAAGTTTAGGGGTTGTGAGTTGGGTATTTTGCTTTTTTCCAATTCTCGAACATGAGCTATGTGAATGAGATGATAATAATAGTGATGCGGTTTTTCTGGGTGCATGTTTGAAGATTACGTAGAACGCATAGCTCGAAGAATACATAAGTGCATAAATAAATAAATAAATAAATAAATGAATAAATGAATAAATAGATAGATATATGGAAAGATATATGGAGAGATAGATATATGAATAGATAGATATATGGAAAGATAGATAGATAGATAGATAGAAAAATAGATAGAAGGAAAGAACATATGAAATAAGAAAAGAGATACACACTAATCGTATCTATCCTTTGAATTGGCGTTCCATAAGAAACCATCCTTATCGACTTGTTTACCAACAAGGACAGTATTTGGGGGATGAAATTGGTTTTTATCGGAATACGTGTTTTTAACTTCCCACCATGGAACATCTTTCATGATTTCTGCTTCTCTGTTGTAATAAGCTAAGGATCTTCTTAGAACATCTCTATCTTGTTCTGCTTGTAAAAGCGGTAGGATGCTTATTCTAGCGTGTAATTTTTCTCTTGAGAGTTCAATTTGTTCCCTGTTACCTTGGATGATTTTGTAGAAACCGTAAGAGGACATTGAGACCAGAAGTGCTAGCCAGATGGAAGGTCTGAAACCCCTGGAAGGAAGGTTTCTCTTCCATTGAATTTTGTCATACCCTTGAGTTGGGGGTAGGTCTTGATGGTGTGCCATGATTGGTGACGTAGGAGGACAGTTTGTGATGTGCCGTCAGGAAGACACAGATGTCAGAGAACGAATTTGGAGGGGAAGGTTGGAAAAGGAAGATGGTGGTGGTGGTGGAGGTGGTAAGGGTGAGTGCCGTGGTGTACGGGTGGATGGGTGCGGAAGGACCAAGAGGCGAGGCCGATCGACGCGACAGCCGGATAAAGTGCTGGAATATCTGGGTCTATCACTGGCAACGGTGATAATGTAGCGTACCACTTTGATCCGGGACCGAAGCTTGACTCATCTCGTCAAACGGGCCTTTCTTTTTCTGTTTGTGCCGTCTTTTTCTGTTCCATTCCAGCCTTCGACTTCCCATTTGGCAAAGATGACACTGAAAGTTGACAAAGCAATAGCTAGCGAGATCGTGAACAAATACGACACGTTTTTGTTTGATTGTGATGGGGTTATTTGGATAGGTAATGAATTGTTACCCAATGTTAAGGAGACGTTGGAGCTGCTAAGAAGCAAGGGTAAGAAGTGTTTGTTTGTCTCCAACAATTCCACCAAATCGAGAAACGACTACATTGTCAAGTTTGAGGGCTTGGGCATTCACGGGATCCAGGTGGACCAGATTATCAATTCGGCGTACTCGACCGCTATTTACGTTAAAGATTTCATCAAGCTGCCCGACGGCAAGAAGAAGATCTGGGTGTTGGGCCAGAGCGGAATCACCGATGAGCTGCACGCCATGGGCTTCGAGACCGTTACATGGGCCGATTTGGAGGGCCAGTTTGGCGCGGAGCAGCTGAAGATGGAGAACATTGGCTCCTTGGTGAGAGACGACGTTGGGTG
The DNA here is from genome assembly GCA_030570315.1 of Pichia sp. NRRL Y-12827. Lineage (NCBI taxonomy): Eukaryota > Fungi > Ascomycota > Pichiomycetes > Pichiales > Pichiaceae > Pichia > Pichia sp. NRRL Y-12827. The sequence goes on from JAJLVN010000005.1 coordinate 349,526, forward strand.
TGTTGTTGTGGGCTTGGACTTTGACATGCACTACATGAAGGTCGGGGTGACGATGCAGTACCTGTTGGACAAGGCGGTTCCCTTTGTTGCCACGAACCTGGACTCCACCTTCCCCTTCGGCAAGACCAAGCTGCCGGGCGCGGGGTCGATCGTCGACATTGTGGCCGTCGCGTCCGGCCGCCAGCCGGACGCGGTGTGTGGCAAACCGCACCGGGGGATGATGGCGTCCATCGAGAGCCACCACGCACTGGACGTGGGCCGATGCCTCATGGTGGGCGACCGTATCGACACGGACATGCGGTTTGGCCACAGCAACGGGATGGACACGCTGCTGGTGTTGACCGGGATCGAGCGGGAGGCGGTGGTGAGCGGCCGCGGTGGCCACGGCGAGGTGACCTACTACAGCGACCGCCTGGGCGACGTGGGCGAGTTCGCGAAGTGAGCGAGCAGACGGCGTCGGCGGGGGGCGAGGCCAGTGGCCAGCGCCAAATGGCCAGGTGGCGCCTGGCACCTGGCCACTGGCCTTTTGTGTTTAGCTGATGTATGTTTGTAGAAGCGTAAGTGATTGAACCCACACACACACACACACACACACACACACACACACACACACACACACACACACACACATCATGACAGTCACGACAGAGACACTTGCACAGTCGGAGTTGATCAACTGGACGATTTTCCAGGAGCTTCTCCTGATGGACGAGGACGAGGAAGGGTTTGCGCTGGTGTTGGTGGAGACGTTTGTGCAGCAGGCGGAGGAGACGTTTGCGAAGATCGCCCAGTTGTTGGACGCGCCCGAGCCGTCCGCAGAGACGCTGGCACAGCTGTCGTCCTTGGGCCACTACCTCAAGGGCTCGGCCGCGGCGTTGGGGCTGCAGAAGGTCCAGGACGCGTGCGAGCAGATGCAGCACTACGGGAAGCGCGAGGACAAGCCGGCGGGCGACGACGCGGCCAGCGCGGACGGCGCGCGCACCACCGCCGAGTGGGTGGGTCTGTGCCGCGGCGCGTACGAGGCCATGGTGGCGCATTTTGGCGCCAGCAAGCAGTTGTTGGCGGAGTACTTCGAGACGGAGCTGTAGCGAGAGCGAGCGAGAGAGAGAGACACACACGTGTGCTTACGTATAGGTAGATAGATATGCATTCTTACATGGATCTATAGATGTGTATGTAGATGTGTGTATATAACCAGAGGAAAAACAAGCCAGAAGCACTTCAGGCGGCGGCGGCGGCGGTCGTCGGGCGCACGTTCTCGAGCTGCGCGTAGACAAGAATCAGGCCCATGCCGAGCAGGGCGGCCAGCGTGGTGGCCAGCGTGAGCGTGGTGTCGGTGATCATGGTGATGGAGGCAGAAGACGGGAAGCAAAGCAGTGCTGGTGCTGGTGCTGGTGCTGGTGCTGGTGCTGGTGCTGGTGCTGGTGGCAGAGGAGAACACTGCACCAGCAGTAGTTGGTTCTGCACCGGCTTCTCTGCTGCAGTCTCTTGTGCACCAACCCGACTGCCCGCCCGTCTTGCCCGCCCGCGCCAGCGCCAGCGCCAGCGCCAGCGCCAGCGACACCGGGTCGAGGTTTCCACCACCTCCAGCAACACTGCTATTTAAACACCCCAACAGTGCAGCTTCTACACGGTGTTCTGCTGTGCACCCACCCTACCCCCCTTCTTTCTCCACCAGCCACCAGCCGCAAGCCACAAGCCATGTCCAGAAAACTCACCTTCATCCCTGGCCCCGTCGAGTTCTCCAGCAACGTCCTCAGGGCTATGTCCACCCCCTCCCAGGCTCACACGTCTCCGGAATTCGTCAAAACGTTCCAAACAACCCTTATCAAAACTAGAAAACTCTTCAACACCTCCCCGGCGTCCCTCTCGCAACCCTTCGTCCTCTCCGGCTCCGGTACCCTGGGCTGGGACATCACAGGCTCCAACTTCGTCAACCCATCCGACAACGTCCTGGTGCTCTCCACAGGCTTCTTCTCCGACTCCTTCGCCAACTGCCTCAAGATCTACTCGGACAACGTCGACGTCCTCGCAGCGCCATCCTTCGGCGACGCCATCGACCTGGACGCCCTCAAAGCAAAACTCTCCTCTAAGCCGTACCAGCTGGTCACCATCACCCAGACCGACACCTCGTCCGGCGTCCTGCTCAACGTCCAGCAAATTGCGGAAATCATCAAATCGCTCTCGCCGCAGTCCTTGATTGTCGTCGACGCCGTTTGCGCAACGGCGTGCGAAGACCTGCAATTCGATCAATGGGGAATCGACTACGTCCTAACTGCCTCCCAAAAGGCCATAGGCGTTCCTTCCGGCCTGTCCATCTCCTGCGCCTCCAACAGAGCCATTGAAAAATGCCTGGCCAAGGAAAAACCAACCACCTTTTACACCGACTTGAAAAGATGGATCCCAATCATGAAAGCTTACGAGGCCGGCACAGGTGCCTATTTTGCAACCCCGCCAGTCCAATTGGTTCACGCTTTGAACGTCTCATTGGACGAGTTGTTGACCAACGACAAGATTGACCAAAACGTCGCCGCACACAAAGCGGCCTCGGATGCTTTCAAATCAAAACTGATCAACCAGCTGGGCTTGAAACTAGTCCCATCGACTTTCGGTAATGCAGCGCACGGTTTGTCGGTTGTCTACTACCCTCCTGGCATCCAGGGTCCTCAGTTGTTATCCAAAATGGCAGATAACGGCTTCACCATCGCCTCCGGTATTTACAAAGACTACAAGGATAAGTATTTCAGAATCGGTCACATGGGTGTCTCTGCCATTGGTGAACGTAAGGATGAATTGGACAAATGTTTTGATGCTCTCAAATTATCATTGGAACAGTTGGGTTACAAAAACTAGACATCACCACCGCCGTCACCACCAACTCTTGATTATTACTTGTTTTCTTATTTATTATATATAGAGTACAAATTACCTAATCACCCTTCTATATTTTCTCAAATTGGGCATCCCATGCTTTTCCATGTACAGAATCAACTCGCTTATCGTAAAGTTGGGAAACTCAAACAAGAACTCGCTCAACTTGGCTGTGAAAACTTGAAACAGTTTGGGAAATTTCTTCATGCCCCTCAAAACCACCATGAGCGTCGTTATCGTCTTGTACGCGTTCACACAGTTGGGTATGCAATTTTCAATCGCTACTTGTAAATGTTCCACGTATGTAAGGTATGTGAAGAACCCATCATCAAAATTCAAATATTCTGCACCTCCTGAATTCTCATCAATAACATCAATCAATATAACCAACTGTTTGGATAGATCTTGTCTACTGATAATCACATTCAAAATCTGATAACTCGTCAATCTGTCCCGATTCTTGGAACAAGCCTCATATATTTGTAAATCAGAGATGCAGTATTCGAGAATCCATTCCTTAAAACAGTCATCCATCAAATCATAAAAACGAATGTAATCCACATCGCTTATTTCTTTCACTTGGGGGTAAATAATCCACGCCTCTCTCTTTCCCCCGAACCCATCACCCTTACTTCTATCATATTTTAGAATATTGCTTAAAAAGGCCATGCTGGAGCTCTCAATAAATCGGATCAACTCATCCTTAATATATCTGAACGAATAATGATTATAGAATCGAGTCCCAAATTCCAAATCAAGCTCCTTGGGAATCATTTCTAACGGTTCAAGATATTTCCTGTATGCACCTCCATATTCATTCTCGGTTACAATAACCATCTTCTCTTCTTCTTCTTGCTGTTGTTGTCCTCCTTCAACTTGTTTATTCTCCTCTATAAATCTAATACAGTCTTGTAAATATCGTATGTCATCAGGTATATTGTTGAATTCCCAATATCCTCCGTGTTTGGGCCTTGTATATGTGATCCTCATTTCTAACATTTGCTTCAACATGTTTAAATCGTTAGGTAATTCACATGTGTTGATTGGTGGACTTTGTCCAATTGCCAAGTTCATTAATTGTTGATTCGTTTCCATCTCCTGTTGTTGCTGCTGCTGCTGCTGCTGATGATGATGCTGCCCGTTTATATCAAGCATTTGTAATTGAGAATTCAAGCTATTGGTAAATGCATCCATGTTGTGTTGATTACGGTTGTTCATAACAAAAACGGAAAAAAAAGAGAGAAAATGTTGAACCGTCCTTTCTTTCTTTCCTTTCTTCCTTCCTCCCTTCTTTCATTCACTAACATATCGAGCCTCACTTCTATTTCTTTTCATCTACTATTTCGGGCACCCCTCTCCTTTATTAACAATTTGTCAAATCTGTAGCGTC
>JAJLVN010000005.1:353886-466949 GCA_030570315.1 Pichia sp. NRRL Y-12827
TATATATAATAAAAATAATAAACAAAGAGAGAAAAAAAAAAAAAAAAAAAACATATTAACAAAAGATATATATATAGTCGAATATATAACGATATCCAACAAAAAAAAAATACTACCTCATTTCAGTTAAAGAATTGAAATAGAAATCTTTGACTTAATCATCATTTAAGTAGATAATGGGAATGCACCAGCCCAAGCGGAAATTTCAGTCTTTAAAGAATCTATTTCATCAGAACCTTCAGAAATCTTCTTCTTGAAATCCTTTAATTTGTTGGCTTCAATTGGTAATTCGGATTGAACTTTCTTTGCATAATTAACTGCAGTATCGATATAATAAACAATCTTAGCAAAATCTTCCTCAGATGCACCTCTAGTAGTCATTGCTGGTGCACCAATTCTAACACCACCTGGAACTAAAGCGGATTTATCACCTGGAATAGAGTTCTTGTTTAATGCAATATTAATCTTTTCACAAACTGCTTCAACTCTTGCACCATCAATACCCTTATCCTTTAATGAAACTAAAACCATATGTGAATCAGTACCATGAGAAACTAATGAGTAACCCTTCTTCTTGAACTCGGTTTCTAAAACTTTGGCATTCTTTAAAACTTGTTCTTGATACTCTCTGAATTCTGGAGTTGCAGCTTGCTTTAATGCAGTTGCTAATGCAGAAATAGTATGATTATGTGGACCACCTTGATGACCTGGGAAAACTGAGAAATTGATTGGGTTTTCTAAGTCATAATAGATTTCCTTACCAGTCTTTGGATTAACTGATCTAACACCTTTTCTAAAGAAAATCATGGCACCTCTTGGACCTCTTAATGACTTGTGTGTGGTAGTAGTAACAATGTCTGCATATTCAAAAGGTGATGGAATAACACCAGCTGCAATTAAACCAGAAATGTGGGCCATATCAACAACTAAATATGCACCAACCTTATCTGCAATCTCTCTCATTCTCTTGTAATCAATTAATCTACAGTATGCAGAAGTACCAGCAACTAAAGTCTTTGGTCTAAATAAGATAGCAGTTTTTTCTAACATATCATAATCAATTAAACCAGTTTCTAAATTAACTCTGTATGGCATGGTTTCAAAATATGTTGAAACTGCTGAAATCTTTCTAGTATCAGTTTGATAACCATGAGATAAATGACCACCATGTGGTAAGTCAAGTCCCATTAATCTATCATGAGGTTTCATAATTGCTTGATAAACTTCTAAGTTTGCTGGAGATCCAGATAATGATTGAACATTAACACCCCACTTCTCAGGATCTAAATGAAATGCCTTTAATGCTCTTGCTTGACATAATAATTCCATTTTATCAATGTGTTCATTACCACCATAGTATCTTGCACCTGGGTAACCTTCAGAATATTTGTTACACATTGGAGTTCCTAATGCATCGAAAACTGCAGTTGAGGTGAAATTTTCAGATGCAATTAAATCAATGGAATGTTTTTGTCTGTTAATTTCATCTTCAATAATTTGTGCAACTTCTGGATCGGTTTCCTTTAAATGACCCGAAACCATTGCTCTGTGAGCGGTAGATAATGCATCTTGAGACATGATTAGTGTTGTTGTATTTTTATTTTACTTAAAATAATAGAAAGTACAGTTAATTAATTTAAAAGAAAGAAAGACTAACACTAATTTTCTTTTTTTTTTTTCTGTTGGAAATTTAATTTATTGGAATTACCAATGTCTTTATATAAAAATTTTGGCATGTGCAATTTTTCATTAATTTTTGAATATATCATTTTTCATTTTTCGAAAAAATGTTTGACTTCTCTCAATTGTATAAGAGTCATGAATTCACATTTTGTACTCGGTGACTTGGATCAAAAAATATTCCTTTATAGTTATCATATTTATTTGAATTTAATACATTTAATTTATTATAATTATAATTGCATCGTTTTTATGTTACGATAGACAGTAGTATAGAAGAGATATATAAATTTATTAACAACAAAGTATACACAAACTCCTTAACGGTAGGATTTTTGGAATCTTGCTCTTGCACCACGACCACCGAATTTCTTTGGTTCCATTCTTCTTGCATCAGCAATTAATAAAGTTCTGTCGTAAGAAGCAAAGACTTTCTTTAATTCATTCTTTGAAGCTTCATCAACATATTTTGCAGTGTATGCAATTAAACCCTTTGCTAAAGCTTGTCTAATTGCGTAAACTTGAGAAACGTGACCACCACCGGTAACCTTAATTCTGATATCTAAACCTGCAAATTTATCTAAACCAACTAATAATAATGGTTCGTAAACCTTGTGTCTTAAGATTTCTGGTTCAACAAGGGTAATTGGACAACCGTTAACCTTGATTAAACCTTTACCTTGTTTAACGTGAGCAACAGCAGTTGCATTCTTCTTCTTACCAAAGGTCTATATTTAAAAAAAAAAAGAAATGGGGTTTGTAAAATATTGAAATGTTAGTATTTAGTCTTTGTAATAACTTTAAAATGCAATTATGCATTTGCTTAGATTATATCGTATGGCAAATGTTTTTATTGGTAATTCATCGATTTCATTCTCGTTTCTTAAATAATCTCATCAAAAGTTCATGTATTTAACTTCAAAACAATTTCAAACATTCAATAATGAATAAATACTATATGATAATTCTCTATTTTACTGAATATAATAAATCTAATTTAATTCTTCTTCATACTAATGATGGTTGTTGTGCAATAATTCATTTTGCGTAATATTTTTCCCTCTTTTTAAAAAAAAAAGGAATCAACAATAATATAAGCATTTCACACGTTATGGATATGATGGATGATAATACATACTTGGACAGATGGAGTGACAATCTTTTGGGATTCTTCAGCAGACATAACGTTTGGTTTATGAAAAGGTGTCTATGAATTGAGTATATTGACTTATCCAAAATTGGATTTTCTCTATACTGTAGATGAAAAATCAAAACGAAAAGGTGGAAAGTGTGTTGTGAGGAAAAGCGAGTAAAATGGCATTGTGTGCGGTGCGAAGGTGGGCGCAGTGTGACTAGGTTTTCCATTGCTTTGGTGCGGTGTGCGGGTGTGGTTGGTTTTTTTTCTTCAATCCATCAATTCTCGATTCCCAGTGTGCACCACTCTGGGAAGGAAGCGTTGCGTACGCACTGGCTTGCAGATTTTCACAGTTGTAGCTGATATTGTAAGAATTTTTGAAAGTACATACAAGGCCTTTTCATTAAGTTCAACAACCAGATACATCAACAATGGGTACGTACACAACCACACACATATACTAGTTTGTACAATATGGTTTCTAATTTGAATGTTCATATATATATATTTATAAATACATCTATACACCATGAAATATTATAATAATAACAAGCTGGAAAAAAAAAATTTGACAATTGATCAATATTTAAAGAAGCTACCAGGCATTTAGAAAGAAAAAAACCAAATGCATTTGACTATTAATTTAATGTTTCAATGTTGATATATAATTTTATTTCAATATTAGCAATATATATTAAACATACCAAACTTTTAACTTGAAAAATTAACACAAAAGTCAGTAACATATACATTACTGTCATCTTTTACATTCAAATATATGTGAAACTAAGGATTACAAACTTACAAGCATTTGAAAAACTCAAAACGAGCAATATACTAACACCATATTATTCCTTTTATTATTTTATTATAGCTATCCACAAGAACCTTCCAATTCTTAAGAACCACTTCAGAAAGCACTGGCAAGAAAGAGTCAGAGTTCATCTTGATCAAGCTGGTAAGAAGGCTTCAAGAAGATCTGCAAGAGCTGCAAAATCCGCAAGAGTTGCACCAAAGCCAGTTGATTTATTAAGACCAATTGTCAGATGTCCAACTATTAGATACAACAGAAAGGTTAGAGCTGGTAAGGGTTTCACCCCAGCTGAATTAAAGGCTGTTGGTTACACTGCAAGATATGCAAGAACCATTGGTATTGCTGTTGATGCAAGAAGAGTTAACAGATCTGTTGAAGCTTTCGAAGTTAACGTTGCAAGACTTAATAAATACAAGGATTCATTAATTATCTTTGATAAGAATACCAAGCCATCTGGTGAACAAGTTGCTATTGCATCCGCTTTCCCTGTTGAACAACCAGCACCAGAATCTACTCCAAGAGCTGTTGTCGTCCCAGAAGAATCTGCTTACAGAACTTTAAGATTAGCAAGATCTGAAAAGAGATACAAGGGTGTCAGAGCAAAGAGAGCTGCAGAAAGAGCAGAAGCAGAAGCTGAAAAGAAGAAATAAGCTTGATTAACTTCAAATTTAATATTTAACTAATAAAAATTTTTATAAATAATTTCTTATATACTTTTCTGTCCAAATGTAACATGGTTTTTACAATCTAAAAATTGTCAAGTACTCATTTACTCCTGGTAGAGCTACGTTTGTTTTACTTAGTAACTACAGTAATCTTTCAAAATAAATAGAAGTTTTTGGCTACTTCATTAACTTTTATCTTAACAACTATCAAATTTGATTGAGATAAACTACAATAGCTTAAAAGGGGTTAATCAGCACATATGTATATGATGAAGTGTTAAATGTAGTTTCAAGTATCATAAAATATCTATACTACATTTATTAGTTTATATTTTCAAAGTTTTCTCTTTTGATTTATTAAAAATATATGATTTTAGTATAAAAATGAATGAAATTAATTAATTTATAGAAACTAAATAACCTAATCGAATAAACCGAAACCCATATCATCATCAGATTCTTCCTTTGCTTCTTCAACTTCTTCTTCAGCAGCTTCTTCAGAAGAACCTGCTGCTGCACCTGGAGCTGCAGCCGCAGCTGGACCAGATGAAACATTGAAGTTAAATAATAAGGATGATAAGTCCTTACCTTCTAATGCCTTTGCAAAGATTTGTGCCCAAATACTGTCAATTTCAATATTTGCACCAGAAACTAATTTTAATAAGTTTTCAGATGAAACTTCTAATTCAGAGTCAGCTAAGATGACAGATGCGTAAGCTAATGCGGTTTCAGTAGACATATTGTTTGATATAGATGGAATAATCACTCTTTAAGCAAAACTTGCAGACTAGTTCCTTGTGGATTTTAAAAATCTTGAAACAATTCCAATAATTTTTTCAAAGAATAGAAAGATTCAATTCAACAACTTTTGGAAAAAAAACTCGCTGAATGGGAAACCGATTTCCAAAGTTAGTGAGTTTTTCAAAAAATGGAGGGTTTGTACTCACGTGCGCGGGGAAAGGGTTTCAGTGGCTCATATAATAGCAGATAACTAATTTCTCTAATAATCCAATTAACTTGATATTTTACCTTAAACATGAATTAAAAGAAACTAGGAGAATAGATACATAAAAATTAAATAAAACTAAACGATAGATAAAGAGTAAAACCAAATTTAAATAAAAGCAATAAAAGCTGCTGCTACAACAGTGAAAAATGGAACACCACCAGCATTAACTTGATGACCAGCACCAATAAAGGTGGACTCAGCTACTGCTTCAGTGTTTAGAATTGAGGTAGAAGTTGCAGTATATAACGTAGTTGGAAGAGCAGCGGTTGGCACCAGAACAGTCGGTTCTAAAGTGAATTCGGCAGAACTAGTTGATGAATCAACAAGTGATTTAACAGACGATGGTTTAGTAATATTAAAGTCTGCATCTGCATCCTCATCTGAACTTGTTAAAACAGATTCATATGAAAAGGTTGATGAAAATGTTGACGAAGTGATGAACGAAGTAGCAGATGATGGTAATAAATAATCAGATCCCGATAATGATGAAGCTGGACAGGTTTTACCATGAGGTAAAGACGGAAGTTTGATATGATAAATTAAAGATTGAGAATCAACGTCTTTACCTAAGTTAAATTGAATAGTACCATTGTTTAAATAACCATCACTTGTAATGTAATCATTGTCACTTACAACAAAAAGAAAATATTCATCATCAGTACATTCAATTGGGATTAAATTCATACCTTCCCATTTTTCATTAAGTAAACGTTCATCATCCTGACCACCATTATGAATACCAAATTTGGATAATTCAGATTCTTCCAAAATATCAATGAATGGATAGTGAGTTGCAGGAACAATTGAAGATTGTAAAATGCTTATACTTGATGCAATATTATCACCTACATCGTCGAATTTACCGATAATATTACTTGCACCTTTCAAGGACCAGAAATCAATGTGTTTAAATAAGGAAGTTGTACCATCTTCACCAGCTCTACCTAAATTAGAGTCTCGTGGTAGGACCATGATTAAATCTTCAGTGATAACTCTCATTTCAGATTGTGCAGCAACTTTATGTTTTGTTGATGTTTCATAAGTTGGTAAAACAACAATATATTCAGCAACTAGTTGATGTGGTGAAACAGTAATATCATATTTAGCCAGTCTTGTATTGAAACTATTTTTTGAGCTATCGCCACCATCTTGAACAGTGGCAGATTGTAATAAAGCATATAAATACCTACCATCAGGTGAAATATCTGCACCTTCATAACCTCTATTATTTGTTCTACCATATTCATTTTCCTCTGGTTGATAAGACTGATCATAGTATAAAGTTGAACCAGAGGAGAAATCTAAAACCCCATTAACATGAGGAAGTAAAGCAGAAGGTGCTTGAATATAGTCAACCATTTTACCAGATGAATCAAATTTCATGATTGAAGGACCATATTCATCAGTGATCCAGAAACCGTTTGATAATTCACCATCAACTAATATAAGCGCTTCGGCATCTAATGATACTCTTGTGGTTGTTGAAGTTGAATTTAAATCATTACCCCAACCATCGCCATGATAAACAACGGCTGGAATTTGTTGGCCGTTGAATTCAATTGTTGTATTAGCGTCTAAACCAGACATATAATTTCCGTTTGAATCCTTTAATAAGATGGTGTCGTTATAACTCCAGATAATATTATCATCGGAAGAAGAATTCTTTGGAGTGAAAGCAATATCAAACTTATGAATTCTTGAAATGGTGTTAACAGTACCTTGGATATTCATACCTCTATCAGGTAGTCCCCATGCTGTGAAATGATAAGTACCATCAGAATCAACTTTAACAGAAGATTGGTCAATGGCAACAGATGAACCAGGAGCAATAGTGTCATGGAATTTATCCACTGCATTTGATGGAAGCTTACCGAAACCGACTAAACCGAAAGATGCATAGGTAATCCCATCAACATCAACGCTTGTAAAGCCTAGTGTCCTTGCAAGCAACCCAAATAATGCAAATGTAATGAACGCTTTCATTTTGTATGACAATAAGTGCTATGTAGAAGAAAGGATGTTTGTTTACTAAGGAAATTACAGTTCTCACTCTTAATATCTTTGTCTGGGACTATACCGTGTCCTCTGAAAACCCATCAATACTTATATGTTCCAGCTGGGATGGATAAAAGTTGACATTGTTTTTCACACGTTTCTACCTAATAAACAGATTTGACAAACAAAGGCCAAAAAAAACATGTCTCGGTAACGTGCCTCAAAAGAACCGTTACACCGCCGAGAAACAAAAAACTTGGCTCAACTAATAGACAATAGATAATAAATCTCTATGAGCGATATATTTTTTTTTTTATTAAAGCACGTTTTACACTACACAACCTTAATTGGGAACTTAAACACTACATTTTTTTTTGTTTTCTTAATGGAGACATGGAAATGCACCATATACGAGTTGTTGATATTGCAACTTTCAAATGTAGGGACAAGACAGCTCGTGCTCCTGCCAATGAGCTTAGAATTCATGGTTAACGGCATCTTGATGAAAGCCTTGTAAACATTATCAATTGGGTCGTAAACCCATCTCTTCGTCAAATCAATTGTTTCTGTGAGAAACTCAAATTTGGGGACATATGCTTCTTTGATGGATAATTTGCTCAACGCACTAACACCAACAAGTAAGTTCTTTGGAACAGGAATTTTCTGTTTCGTTAATGCCTTCAATTGATCTAAGTACTCGTCATATTGGCGCCGCAAACTTGGAATAGTGTATGATAGTAACTGTTCATCCATTAAAAATTCACCATCAATACTAACTGGAATGGCTTGTGGTGAATAAACATTAATACATTTAAATGATGATGATACCGTTAATGATGATGGTAAATCAGCTTTAGATGAGGCTGATGAATATTTCAACCAAAATTCAACAAAGCAAGGTTCTTGTTGAACCTGATTAATACTATTTTGCAATGATGATATTGTTTTCAAGCTATTTGAACTAATTGAAAATAAACTATTGATAGGTTCACTGAAACTTCGTCCTTTTTCCCTCGGTGATTTTCTCGATGATTTAAATGAATGTCTTTTGGTCTTCAGTGAAAATATACTCACAGAATGAATTGATGATTCTTTTGACATTAATGCTTTAATGCTTAGATTTCCCGTTGGGCTACCAAAAAAATCTTTACCCACATCAACCGTATTGTAATGTATATAGTTGATAACATCACTTCTAACAATTTCTGCGTGAAAATTAGTTGAACTTTTTAACTGTGCTTCTTTCTTAGTAAGGTCATCTTGTAATGTACCTATTATTTCATCTTGTTCCCTTTTAGTAATTATACCAGCTTTTTTCAATTGATACTTTGTTTGTAACTCTTCAATCGTATTAATAACGTAATTCTCAAATTTAATTAATTGTTCGCAAGTTCGAACATTTGTTTTAATATGTTTCCTAGTAATACTATTATTGTCAATTCCTTCGGTATCTGAATCGCTAAAATCTTCACTAACATTAACTCTAAAATAAAATCTTTCGTTGGACATCAAGATGAAAGGTGATTTGAAAAGAACATTCGACCAAATTGAATTAGAACTTTTATAACCATACTTCCTCATTTTCTCTTCTGATCCAATGAGTTGAACTTTAACAAAGTAGGAAATGGATTGTCCAATGAGTGCAGTATCGCTAACTTTAATGGGACTGCCATAAATTGATTCAAATCTTTTATAGCCTAACATTTGATTAACTTCTAAACTTTCACCTAGATCGCCAATGATTGATTCATCAAATCCAAACGTTGGTAAGATATGTAAATGTTCAGGTATTTGATCTGGACAAGTATTATCTAACAATGAGTATGGTAATTTAAAACTAAAGAATTTCTTATGTGTAACACCTGGTAATACGCTCTTCAGTTTACCAAATCCAATCAACGTATTATCCAACTTGTCGATTTCTAAATCCCCACTAATACCATGTGTTTTAAGTGGTATTCTACTGTCACTAAAACAAGCACTTAAGTCATATGTTTTAAACAAAGATTTTGATACAATTCTTCTATCATTAGAAGTGAATCCACCTGCTGATGTTTTCAGCTCACCTTCAACTGAGACTGTCATTAATTCAAAAGGAATTGGCTTAGCTGATCGTGATTTTAATGTGACATAACCAGTAATTAAATCACCAGGTTTAAATTCTGTAAGTACACTTTCCTTTTCAACGGATTTACTAATTCTGGGGGGTTTTTTGGTTAACACTATCTTAATATCAATTGGTAAATCTATATTTTTCAGTTTATCAACATTATTAAGTAGATTAAATCTTTTATCATTTGAATTATATCTATTTAATTCATTTGAAATACTTAATGATCGTATTGAGTTTAGTTCAGATACATACTCAGGTAATTCTGTCTGACTTGAACTAGTGGTTTCATTAACATCATAAATGTTTCTATTAAATAGAAAATTATGCATTTGAAAAGACGGTAAAATGTCCTCAATCACTGAAACTTGACTCTCAGAATCATCGTTGGAAGACAAATTAAGACCATCTGGATGGTACGGTTTTTTATTTTTGTGGAACATTATGCTTTAAAGATGGAGTAACTTTACTATTGTTGTCTATTGTTAACTCTATAAACAGGGACTAATCGAATAACTAAATATATCAAGTATAGAATAACGACAACTTCGACAAATCTTTTTCTTCGTCGATTAGACAAACAAAACTGTTGGATTGGTACTGGCTTATCTTAGGATGTTCGTTTCGAGCTTGGTTTATTTTTTTAACGTTGGAATGCCGTTAGACTTAAAAAAAAGTACAGATTACCAAATCAGGTAATTTCGACATCAATACGCGGGAAAGTGATAAAAATAAACTTAAACGACAGTAACTGGGAAACTCGCACTATGGCTCTTTGTTTTGGCCTTCTTGATTGTAGTTTCTACCTCAATGGTGTAAAGACGACAAAGATGGCATTGTTGGAAACTAGGTGGTATACACAGTGTTGAAATTTTTTCCATGTTTTTGGTATCAAGTTTAAGCGGAACTTGAAATTCGCACTCCCAAGTATTTGTAGACTGATTTAATCTCCATTGATTGTGTATGTCTATCGACTGTGATTCAAAAAGTTTCTTGGTTGTAAATTCAGAAGAATGAATTCTTCCCAAACTGTTCACTTTATTATATAGACTTCTGGGTAACCCAACATTCAATTCTTTTAAACTATCACATAATTGTTGATAATAAAAACTATATTTTCTTCTCATATTGACTAAATTGTCTCTCTCTAATCCGCCATTGAATATGAAATTATTATCAAATGTAATAGGTAACGGAAATAGCGATTGAACATTATAAGCTTTCAAATATGGAGTTATAGTGATGGATGAAGGTAATGACGAGCTTTTACTTTTCGGTGTAAACGACATGTAAACATGTATGCATTCGTTATCATTATTCATGGTTAAAACTGAATCAACTGAGCCTGCTGATCTAAGCACAGGTATTGATTGTATTGGTGATGATACTGGACTTACAGTTGCTGAACCAACAGGAGAGCCAATGCGTGACAATGATGATATTGTACTTATAGTTGGGTCACTGTGTGATCTTAGAGGTTCAGTCTTACCATTTAAATTTAATCGTTTTGGAGTCAATGCCTTTAGTTGTGCATTTTTGTTCATGCTTAACCTTAAAGTTAAAGTACCTTCGGTTTTATTAAAGAAATCTTTAATAAAACTAATTTTTTGAATTCTGCTAAATCCATTGTCATCCATCAATGAAGTTTTAGTATCGGAAAATTCAGGAACTAATTCAGAGCTTTTATTTGTAAATGATAATTGTGAATGTTTCTTTGCGTTTGATGATATTGCAGTGAATATAATTGAATTTTGCTCTTGAAAATCTGATACGCCAATATTAAGCAAATCTTTACGTTCTAGATTCTCGTTTAATTTATCAGTCACTACATCTTCAATCATTTTCAATTGTCTGGTAGTTGACACTTCTCCATATTCATTTAATGGATTGTTATCTAATTGGGTATTTATATTTGATGCATCAACTCTGAAATGATATTCAACATTTTTCAAGAAAATAAAATCATATTCATGTTTTGTTTCTTGATTATAGAATTTCTTATAAAACTCTAATTCTCTGCCGATAAATTGAACATTGATTGAATAAGAAACAGATTGCCCATCTGATGCATTGTCTAAAGTTTTAATTGGTGAGCCGTATCTATCTAATCTACCATAACTTAGAATTGGATTAACTTTGACAAATTTACCTAAGCCATTGAAAGCTTGATTATTAAGACCAAAAGATGGGGGTAATTTTAAATGGCTTGGCAGCTGTTCAAAACAAGTATTATCTAATAAGTAATGAGGTAATTTGAATGCAAATATCTTTTTATGCGTTGTATTTGAATTGATCATTCTTTGTGTAAATCCAAACACTGTTTTATCATTTTCGTCAGTAATATAATCTTTCTTTTCAACATTCTGCGATAATAAATCAATACACCCATAATGAAAACAAGCACTTAGATCATATTGTACTAGGAATTTCTTTCTAATTATAGTTTCAAGATTTGAAGGATTAGGAACAGTTGTTTCACCTTCTAAAGAAACCAATAACATTTCGAATGGAATATTGTCATTTGACTTATTTTCAATTATTATGTATCCACACACAACATCACCAGGTTTATACTGTCTCAATGGATTTTCTCTTTCTGGATTGAATCCAATTTTAGGTATTTGCTTTGTTAAGATAATTTGAATACTAATTGGTAAATCAATTTTTTGGAATTTTTCTAAGTTATTTAATAACAAAGCGTTTGGATTCTTAGTTGGATCAACAAAATGGTTTGGATCGTTTTGGTTTATAATCTCATCATATGCGTGTGGACTTGATATGTCATCATAACTTGGTGGTTGATCTAAATGGTTTATATTTTCGGTATCATAAATTGTTCTATTGAACATATAGTTGTGCATTTCAAATGAGGGTAACACGTCTTCTAATAATGTTACCCCATTGATGTCATTTATGGAATCGTTAAGTAAGTCGCATACTTTAGCCATCGGATGATTTGGTTTTACAGAAAGAAACAAAATGATTAGACCTTCGGATTAGCTGCAGACCGTTAAAAAAGATGCTGCACATTTTGACAGCCAAACGAAGAAATAATAAAAAATTTTCAGTTCTTTAATTTTTCACTTTTCTACTTCTCACTTTACTTTCTAGGTTTCGTGAAGTATTTGAATTAACTCTGAATATACCATACTACACAATACAAACGCTACATAAACTGACTGATAAATAATATAAATATGCCTAGCTAAAGTTCTTTGAATGCTTTAAGACCACAGTAAAAAAATCTACCGTAAGATTCTTCACCGACCGCCTTAAAAGTAATAGTCGCACCCTTCTTGAAATACATAGTATCACCCTTCTTTGGTCTAATAACGGTACCTACTTCATCAGAAATAGTAACATCACCAACAGATTCCAAGCAAATCTTCATTTCATCATATGGATATTTATAAACTAATGGCTCACCATCAATGAATTTAAAAAAGCCAGCGCTAATAGTATGTTCTGAATCAGTATTCTTACTGGTCATGGTATCACCAAGAAAAGATGATGGTGAAATCTTTGGTGGGAGAACATCGTATGCTTCAGCAGCTGGGTAAAATTCCATAGGCATGTTTGTGGTTTTATTTGTTAATCTATTGATTGAACACTACTATATATAACATTCATCACCACTGCATAATTGTGCTGAAAGTCCCTTATTTATATGCTAATTCATTATGTTTAAGATACTCCATGGAAAAAATGGCACCGCGATAAGAATTGCCTATTGGGGTAGTATAATCCTTATCATATGAATCCCATCGTTTAAGGGATTCATTCTCCTAAAACAGGAAGATTATTCACCACTGGTTTTCTTTTTATCTTTACCAAATGGTGTATAAAAGAGTCTGTATTTCATGTGGAAAGTAAACATATTCAATAAAAACGATATTGGAGTTGTGAGTGCAAGTACAAATTACTCTACATTCTCGCTTCTTAAATCTATACACAATGCCATTATATTTCAGTCCTGGTTCAGACAGTTACTTTTCTAAATTACCACCTTCAATTCCTTCCCCAGGTAACAATTCAAATCTAGGTGATTGTCTTCATTCCGATGCGCCAAAAGACAAGATTCTTTCATCCGGTTTCTACAAACAAAGTGCAGGTGAACCATTAGTATATAAATATACATATGAAGAAATGAAAGTTTGTGTTGAAGTTCACGGTAAATTCACAGTTTCTGACGAAACTGGTAGAAGTGAAGTCGTTACACCGGGCTCGACATTTTATTTTCCAAAAGGCTGTACAATTACTTTCAAGGTTGAAGGTACCGATGAAGTTCCAGCTGAAGAAGCTTATGCTCTTAACTGGTTTTGTGGATTAAGGCCAGCAGATGTTTTATAAATGTTTTATAATTGATTTATAATTGAAACTTTTTTATTTTACCTTTTGTGAAATATAAGCCGTTTTTACGTGAATACTTAGTGTATTTTCTAATTCATAGCACAAGCAAGCGTTGGATGTGTGACACCTTATGCATTTGTTAAACGAAAGCGAAAACCAACCAAATTGATCCCGAGCTTGGTAACATTAACATGGTTTCACGGCAGACTAAATTAACTTGCTAAGATTTACAATTGAACAATAATGAATATTAGATGTTGTTTAGTTGAGATTAATATCAACTTCTTTTGATTGGAGTATAATGAAATAGAAAACTACGTGTACTACGATTAGTAATAATTATGTATAGTTATTCCTAACATCATATCATATGCTTAATGAATTTGAAATTCATTAACTCTTCTCTAATTGTATTCAACATTGAACAATCATTACAGCAGTTTATCTTCTGAACTTATAAATGAATAACAAAGAAAACCTAAGTAAGATGAAAGATAACTATTTTTTTTTTTCTTTTTTTTTTCTTTTTTTTTTCCTCAATTTGTTCTCCAATTTCGGCAAACATAAATTATAATTATGGTTGAATAACGTTTTAAAACTCTTACAAACCTATAGCAACTAAAAGATCCTATTTTACAACATTCTTAAATAACATTTTTATGTCTATCGGGCAAGGAGATACCATGACAAATGGTATCTTGTCGTTAACACATATAGCACGACTCAAATGTATTAATAACGCACATTTAATTAATGACATAGGTACAACACCATATCATTTGATTGAACCTGTATTGATGAAAAAAACTGCAAAATCATTAAGGCAAATAGAAAGTGAATCTCCACAGATCATCAAAGATTCTGAAGAATTATGGAAAAATCTACTAAAAAGAGATTTCCCCGATAGATCTATAAATCAAGTAAATTTATCATCAAGAAGTTTATATGACAAGTATTTAATTGAAAGAGACAATCAAAGAAAAAATGCCGTTGGTAACTTAAAACAAATAACAAAAAAGTTAAATTATATGAAAAATAAAAATAAAGTTAAATCAATCAATAAAGTTTTGCCACCAATTAAAAAATCAAGATCATATAATTCCACAATCACCACCAGTACATCACAAGTTTTTAAAAGTTCATTACTACAAAAGGCAAGGGTTGCAAATAAACAGAGAGTACGAAATTTTAAGCAATCAAGAACACCAAACCAAATAAATAGTCAACTCTCAAAATCAAATCCAGTATCAAATGATTGGATCAAATTAGGACAAAAAATTAATACACCAATAAGACAAATACCCAATAAGACGAGATCTGCATCAACAACGCCCGTTAAGAGAAGTATGATAGATACACCAACAGAACCAATAAACAAAGAGAAACTGAAACGTTCTAAAGCTTATGTTCACAATTTATAGACATTATATAGTTTAATTAATGGTTAATTTTTTCGCTTTTTCAATACCCTGTCCAAAGCATTTTCCACTTTACGTTTTTTGTAGGAATTTATATTCTGTTTTAAATTATTAATTTTCGGAGTGATCTGCTTGACATCATCCCAATTCTTGGATTCTAATTGATTATCAATTAAACTCGAATCGCCACTTATACTAATTGTTTGCTTATAAGATTTTATTCTTAATCTACCATTAAGTAAGATTTTCAAACTCCAATCTTGAAACATTTTATTACATCTGTTGGAATCAATACCTAACATTTTCAAAATTGGTAATACATTATTAAAATTCCTCAATTGATATGCTTTATCAATTGAACAACCACTTGAACAAATTAACCCTCTATTTCGACTTGCCCTTATAATTTGCTTCACGTTTGAAATTGCTTGAGATCTATTTGTATTGTGTAAAAAATCAACATATTTGATCTCAAATAATATACCTTTTTCGATTGCTGAACATAACGTTTTGTGTTTCATATAGCATGGTAATCTCTCTTGTAAATTGAAGGAAATTATATCAACATCCAGATTTGAAATTGTTGATTGAATTGATTTTTCAGTGATTGGTTCAATTGCAACTATATCGAAGATTTGTTGAAATTTAGAAATATTTTGACATTGTGTTGGATCGTCAACTTTAATTGTAATTCTTGTGAAAATTTTAACTTTCTCATCAAATTCTTTAAAATCTTTATCTAAATTAATTGGATTGATTAAATTTAAATCATTTGGAAGTTTGATCTTATTAAATTTAGCTGTTGTTATTGATGGTTTAAAATTTAGTGCAATGTGCGTATATCCTAAACTTATTGATAAATTGATTAATCTTTTAACATCTTTTAGTTGACTTGGTGTTATCTTTTCGTCAAATTCAGTAACTGGATAAACAAGATTCAAATCACAAAGCATGTTAGGGTTGGATAACAAATTAAAAAAATAAAGCAGCTAGCGTAGTAGTTAAAAATCTTCCAGAAAAATCTTCAATTCGCCACAGATTTTTTTCTTTTGAAAGTTTCCTAAAATGGATAAAGTATAAAAGCTGTGAAAGCTTTCATGCTAATCATAGTGGCAAATCGAAAAGAGAGCTTCTTATTCCACACAACACAATGACCACTATAAATAAACAAGAAAATGGGATGATGGATATTGGAGAACATTGTTCTATTTGCCGACAACTTGATTTTTTACCATTTAATTGTAATACATGTGGATTATCATTCTGTTCAAGTCATAGAAACGATTACAATGAACATACATGTTTTGCTAATGAGAAAAAGGTTGAAAAGCTAGATGTTTCGAAATTACCCAAGGCATCTAGTTTGTTCCCTGATTTGGATAGAATACGTAAAGATGCACAAGACAAGTATGAAATTGATAAAAAAAAGAATATCGGACAAAGATTAACAAATGAAAGTAGTAATGGAAAACAATTAACAAGTATTGAAGTTGCGATGCTAAGATTGAAGAAGTTGTTACAAAACACACCGAAAAAGTCTATAACAGCACCTATGACAAAATCAACTTCTATATTTGGATTTAAAAAATCCACATCTTCTACGACATCTACAAAAGCATCAAAAATGATTGAGTTTAATACATTAAAAAGATCAGCTATAGGAGATTTAAGAATCTCTTCAAATGATAGGGTATATGTATGGATCAGATACACTTCAGATGATGATACACAGTTGTCCACAAAAAAACCACTGTTTTTCTCCAAAAAGTGGCCAATTGGTAAGATGTTAGACAATAGTGCAGAATTGTGTAAAATCAAGAATTTTAATAACAAAGATGTTAATTCGTCATTTAAACTGGCGATGTTCAGAGAAAAGAGGGAAGGAGAGGTTCTCAAGACAACTGATGATAATGATTTTATTTATATACCTACCAATGAACGTGTTCAAAAAGAAATCAAAGATGGGGATATAATTTATATCCTCAGAGGTCATAAATAGTGTATGATACGTTTGTACGCTATATCTTCTGTATAATTCAAAGTGACATGGATGTTGTTTTGCCAATGGCACATAGGAGTACACACTGATCTCTGCCAGTATTGACTGGATATATTTTGTCGGTAGGGTCACCGCTGGTGTTTTTATATGAGGTCAGTGCAACAAATTAACTTTAACTTATCAGTCCAAGTGGATGTTCCGTATATATTCAGAAGGCACTTTTTTAATTATCAGGGAGGTATATCAGGAAGTAGAATGATCTGGATTCATAACTACATCAAAAGCATTACGAACTGCTCAGTCTCAAGCTAGAACAATATCTACATCATGTGTGGTAGTTTACAACTGATCTATTAAAAGCACCATTCAAAAGGAAGTTAGTTATTTCTAGTATAAAAGTGTTTATGATTGAAACTTTTTTTAATATTTGTGTGACACGTGATCTCACTGGAATCTAAATCTTTCATGATAAGAGTAACATTAGTTACTTTTTTAATACGCAAATGTATGAAACAAGCATTTGCATAAACGCTCTTTAAATAGTTTGATATCGAAAAGAATAGTGTATTCTTTTCAAACCTACGTATGTTATTTATAACCAATACTTGTTTAACAATGTTCCACATATTAGCTATTCTTGCTTGTTTAACCTCTAACTTCCAATAACAATATACTATCTCTCCTTGATTATGATTTAGAAGTTGGGTTTGTTTTTTTAATGTTGCTGATTGCATGCGCTAACAGTTATGTGATTTCATTAAAATATGCATCAATTTAACTCATATTGTGGAGATTGAAATGATTATTTGATAAGAAGAGGGAGAAAAAGAAAAAAAAACACCAACAGGAAATAGGAATGAAAAGCAGAACTTTGTTTATGTAACAATTTTTCTGATTATTGGGCTAAAAATAAGGAAATATAATTTATAAGTTTCAAGTTTAGTTGAAATATCAAAATGCTATGTCATTATTGTTTATGAGACAAACGTATTATTTGATTCAGATGTTTGAAATACTGGTTTCTTTAGAACCGCATTATCGGATTCTCTAGAAACAATTTCATGAGTGGTTTCTTGATGCACAAAATTCAAGTATCATGAAAAAGATTTTACAAAACTAGCTCCTATAATGCTTCAGTTTGACACAGACAGTCGCAATAATGATAAATTCTTTGTTAAATAAAAAAAAATCATCCAAATGTTTACAAAATTTTCTGGTGGATAACACATTATCTTCTTTTGCCTTCTACTCAATCTTGGCGTTCCATATACTAGCTCCGTATCCCTATTTTTTTAAAATATGTATTTCTTTCTAAAATCATATTAAGCTGTTTTTTTCAGATGAACTTTCACTTTTGTGAAACTTGACGAATTTGTCTATAATCAAAACAAGAAAACAAAGCTTCTTTATTTTGTGGGCTGCTGAATATGTTGTTTACATAAATCCTATCTTCGCATACAGTTATAAAAAACGGCGAAAGTAAATTAAACTAACACAGATCCAAATACATAGCAAAGTATAATCAAATACACATCTAACCTCCAATCCAAACTAAATACCAAATCCAGAATTAAGTGGCATCCATATAGTTATGTCATTCTATAACCAGTTTCGATAAAACCCAACGTATCTCTTAGTAACACTTTTAAATCTTGGGCTATAAACAAACTTGCGTTGGGAACAGCATAAGCATCTAGGTATTGACGGAGTTGTGCTATGGTGAGTCTGTTTATATGCTGAACAGATTCAATTGTCGGTAACTGAACTCCGTCAGGAAGTGGGTTGATGCTTTGTACATCAACAAGGGGGAGCATAAACTTTCTTCTTCTTCTGTTTTCATTGATTGCTGTATAAAATGATGTTTTCTTTAGTTGTACGTCCATAGTATCGAGTATCCTTAACTTTACCTCAAAATTATCCAATCTGAGCAGTATTGCTCTTAGTAATTCATTTGTTGTTCTGGGGTCCCTAATATTGGCAGACATTGCTTGCTGGCATACATTATGAATAGTATTAGCTTCAACACCTACATCACTCACCTCCTTGTCATATTTCATGATATTGGACAAAGTGTACACTTCCAGAACCTCGACCCCAACATTATTACCATCAAAAGCACCAGCAGGTATTTCTAGGATCTGATCAAAGTATTGCTCAGTTTTTGACATCGTGATTGCTGTTTCACCTGTGATTGCGTTGTGTTATATAGAAAAAAAAAAGGTGAGCCCCAAAAAAAGGAGAAAAACAAGAGGAAAACCTCGCCTTTTATAATTAACAAATAAACCTCATAAAAAACAGTCTGACTTAAATGGGAAAAAATAGATAACAGGATATAAATTATACTCCGTCTTGCCTAAGCATATTGGTAACTGGGGTGTAATTTTAGTGATTGGTGCTTGGTTATTGGCTGTATTTGAAAGATGTATTGAAGAGCGGAGAAGAAAAATTGACAAGAGGATAAAAAAAGTGGAGCGTGTTCTAGGTTGAGTCATGAGCCGCTTTAGAGGGCTCAAAAGCAAACCGGCTCTAAACTTCATCGGATGCCAGATTAGAAGGTCTTTGTCATCCTTTTTGAAATAATGTAAAGTATATCTTTCTTTAAACCAAATTCCACTAACCATAGAGCCAACCTCAAAGTTTGACCACAACTAAACAAAGACAAACCTTGCTTGTTTGTTAAAGGATAGAGTAATAATACTACTCTTTTGTGTGTAAATCTGTCAAACAAACATTTGCTTAAAAGCTTTTTGCATGGGCTTTTTTTATAAGTAGTAAATGCAGAATTGCTCTTCTTGTTGGAGAAGTCAGAAATCTCGTCTGTTGGACCCTAGAAAGCTTTTGACCTAGTTTTGACTATTACTTTTCTCTTCTAAAAACACATTCTTCATATATTTATTTTAGTAAATTAGCATATTATCCATATGAATTGGCACATAATCACCTATTGGTGAAATGCAATAAAATTAATCAAGTATTAATGAGAAAAGTAGTATTACTGGGGTTACATCACTGAACAATTATATAAGTGGTATAGAGATTATCTGAAGTAACAGTATGGTGTTTTCAAATCTGTACCTATTACATTTTCTCCAATAAAATAAACAAAACATTTGAAATGTTAGTAAAAGGCCATGTAGACTTTGTTCTTTAAGAAAACTTTATCTTGAAAATATTTTAGAAAGTTAATATTTATGTGCATGCAGTAACAATAGGATATGAAGTTTAATTATCAAAATGTGACTTCAAAGTAAGTTATTTAATTGACACATCATATCAAACTGTTTTTATTAAACATATTTAAAACCTTAGTTTTAATTGTTGGAAAAAAAACAAAAATTTATTACTCTGACAATCGTAATTTTTTGTCATAAAAGCGTCTGAAAATATCAATATAATTTACAAAAGGAACAAGATGAAATATAGCGGTTAATATGCAAGTATGGTTCTTTTCGTGATTTGCACCCTAAACCGGATACTGTAACAAATTGAGTGGAAATTTATAAAAGTCTAAAACCAATTATATACTCTATATTCAAATTGAGACGCTGATCTAATTATAAGAATTGTAGGGATTTGAGAAATAATTCATTTTTGAACCAGTAATTGTTAAGATATTTAATTATAACAATAATAAAGCAAACTATGTTAGTTCAGTTTATACAACAAGTTCATTGAGAGTTTTGATGGATTCTAAGGTGATTACTGTTGATTCTATTTGAATATGTTAGAAAAATCAATGGCATATATAACTGTTACATCCAAGAGAAAATAAAGAAATAAGCTTGTTTTGTAAAAACCTTCAGAACATTAAACAATTTAAAAAGTGAAAACAATTATGACAAATGATTTTCAGTTATTACAAGAAGCTTTCAGTGAAAACATTGACAAATATTATTATGATTTACCTATTAAAGCTTAGATGCAATTACAGGGCTGCATGAGGAGTATTCATTGTCAGTTTAAAAAACGAAATTACAAACTATTCAACAGTTTTGCTTGAAAAAAAATGATTGAATTCTAGTAGACGCATGAATACAATTAACTAACTCTCTCGAAAAGCCTGACTTATGCGAACAATATAGTAGTGAGTGCATGAGATAATAGTGATATTCTTGCCAAAAGTTCTGCAATTCAATATAGATGATTTCAGTCCAATCAAATTGGTTAAATACGCACAATTATTTAGAAATTACGATAAAATCAAAAGTATGATTAACATGATAAAATTCACACATTCAACCGTTTACTTCATTCATAGATTAAAATGCTAGGTTGAATAAGTTTATGTTACATAACCGATATCAACAAAGAAGCAGATTAAGATGTTTGAGGATGTTTTTAATGATGTATTTGATAAGACAGATGTTACTGAAGCAAAAGATAATGAGTTTTTTGCAAATTTAATTACTAATACTGTAAAAATCATAAAGTTCTACATACTAAAGGTAAAACTTTTTATTAACTTATAAATAAATATAAGCGAGGATGAATATTCTGATTTTTTACAACAAATAAATGTTGTACTTATGAACGTATTATTATACCTGTAATGTTTATATATTTTCGTAAATTTTGTATATTTTATTAAATGTAATTCATTTTTTGAAAGACTAGCAAAATAAACAACATTCATGCGTTTTATATCACAAATGATCCCATAGTGGGAAATTCTTTAATTTTGTAAAGCTAAAAATATATAGAATTAAAAAAAAAATTAAAGGTTAAGTTTTTTTTTTTAAAAAAAAAGAAAATGCTATTTTTTATTCTTTAAATCACGTGACACATGACATACTACTACATATTCTTGTTTATCTGCTATGTATCGTTGTTTTTCTACAATATTATTATAATTAATTCATTTAAAATAGATTCCACAGCTCTTCTAAGACTCCGTATATATGTCGACAGCTTAATTTTTTGATTAAATTAAATATAGGCAAATATTCAAGCGAATTTGTTGCATGCCATACTATGTTGAAAATCGAAATACTTTTGTCTATGGTTTACGTGGATGAAGATAAAATCTAATATAGGTAGTTGTTATGATATATTAATTGTAAATCTGTTTAAGTTTGCTTTATATACTGCTTTTACAGTTTTAGTTTTTACTTTTGTCCTTGCTGGTGAATTAGATACAAGTTTTGAAACTCCAATTACAGCATGTATACGCATATAGATGCATATATATTCTAGAGTTCACAGCTTCAATACATCAGTCACTTGTTTGGGAATAAAACAAAGAAACAAAGAAGAAGTTGTCATGTGTTATCAAAATATGGACATCAATTCCACAGGGTCTTTGAAGATGGTACCAAAACAACATTCAAATAATACGCGTATTGCTGTTTTGAAGTATTGTTAAGTTTTACTAGTAATGTAAACATTTTAACAATAGTTTTGGTTAGTTTTGCAGAGAATTGAGCATAACAGCATTACATTATCTTCAATTTTTGTTGTTTTTGGTAAAATGAATAAAAAAAGTTTATTTCCAAATTGTCATTATTATATAAATTAGCTAGTAGAGAAGAAACACGCATGCTTAGAAATAATTAGATTCTATTGGCCCCGTTATGAACAATGAAAGTCTTGCGTCTAGATATTATAACACAATTTAATCAAGTCAAAAAATGTAAGTTCAGAGAAATATGAAGGAATAAAACATATTAATCTTTGAGGTATATTACAAACGTCCAATGATTATTCACATTCTTAATAGGATATATCATGCTAATAATAGCATAATCAAAACCACTATGAATGAAATAAATGTTATCAGTTCAAACCTGAATGATTTTGGTTTAATTACAAATTTTATGTTGAGTTGCTTCATAATATAACTTACAAGTGATGTAAAGA
Organism: Pichia sp. NRRL Y-12827; assembly: GCA_030570315.1. Lineage (NCBI taxonomy): Eukaryota > Fungi > Ascomycota > Pichiomycetes > Pichiales > Pichiaceae > Pichia > Pichia sp. NRRL Y-12827. The sequence continues at coordinate 376,918 of JAJLVN010000005.1, forward strand.
CAAAATTTTTATTGATATTCTAGATATTCATCTCAACAGTTATACCGTAGTAATCAGAGACATTTATGCACTATCTCGAAAGAAAAGGAAGGATTTAACATCTCAGTAAGTAAATGTTTTCAAATATCTTTATATTTAGCGTTGTGTAGTAATCGATAAACAGTTGGTGTTTGAATAAATGTTTAACAGAATGCTTAAAAGTATTATCAGTTTGATGCTTCTTTGAAGATTGATCCATAGGTAATACAATATACAACTATAATAAAATACATATAGATTATGGATAATTTTAGGAGTTTTACAGACACAACAATTACTAATTGTAAGAAACCAGAGAATATTAATTTTTTCACTAATCTCGTTGCTATACAGGTTGTTCAATTTGCAAATTTGGAAGTAAAACCAAGATCTTTTTTCATTTTAGCTAATTTGTTATCAGGCGCTTCATCAACTTACGTTTGATGGATCTAATTCCACCTAATCCCTTGTTGTTTTATTATCTGTTTCACCAATTATCACCAAAAGGATGCCGAGTTATTTCATTTGACATCAGTTGAGTGAAGTAAAGTAAATTATAAATTTGACATATTTTTATCATTCTCTTAATTTATAATATAATTTGGCCTTTTTATTTAATATTATTTTTCTAATATCAAATTCTTGTCCAATTCTTTTTTTTGATATTATTTGATATTCTTGGGGGTATACAGTGGGAAAAATAAGCGATAATCTTGGTGAAATAAGAAATTAACGTACAGACATGTCTTTATAGCTATTACGTTGTTTTAATATCAAAACTTCAAAAAGTGTCCTCAATGCATTACGGTAAAGAACCTGAAACATTTTACACTTGAGGCGATTTTTGCCAGCAACAGTAAGAGTTAGATATTCAATAACAAGATTAGAATTAGCTAGAAAATTGTTTTGAAAACTTTATTTACTTTATGCTATCCATCGCAGTATTGAACTATTATTGAAATAACTATATTTCCTAGGCTTTAAGTTCTTGATAAAACTGCATACATGATAAGTCAATATTTTCTTTTTGTTTTACTGGCTGGTTATTTAACTTGTTATTTTGTTTCATGAAAAATTAAATAATCAAATCTGAAAATCTTATTAGGTTAACCATGTTTTTATTTTTGTGACGATTTTTCAAAATTTTGTGCCTACTTTCACTGATTTAAGTAGATCGCAATAAACTGTTTGAATTAAAACAGTTTTAACCCCTTCATCAATAATAATATAACTTTTAATTTTTGCACCATTATACTGTTTGTCAGGAGTATCTTTTTTTTTTCAGTGCTGCTCAGTTGAATACCGACATTTTTTAAAATCTGGGTGAATCGTTCTGTGTATGTTGCTATCACATCTGCCAAATCACAATAACTAACTTCTTGTTTCCTGAATAGATGAGTAATTTCATTGTTTCAAAAGTAATACCAGTATGTTTAATAGTGAATGAAGAATCCATATCTTTCTATTATTAAAGTTTTTGCAAATATAGTTAAGTTTCCTTTCTGAGTGTTCCACTGCTTTAATTAGCATATATTTGATAACTTTATGTAAATATTTTTTTGTGATCTTAACATCTTAAGAAAAAAAAAAGTTTTGCATTTTGAAACAAAACATCATAAGCATCATTTTGTGGATTGTATACAGTATGCAAAGCTATTACTGTTATTTCATCACCAATTTCTGCATTACTGACTGGTACTATTTTATTGATGTACGTTGGAACATTGGAAATTTTGAACCATTTGACGCTTATTGTTCTATTGTATTTATTGATTATTTATAACTCTACTCCAAATAAGTTTTCAACTATTTTATTTACTTATTTGAGTGGACTCGCATTAGCTCAAATAGAACCACCAGTATTGTGTTGACTGGTATGTGCATAGAAGTTATTCAGTAGGAGGCAGTTTGTAATTTCTTCTATTTATCGTTGCATTTCTTTATAAAAAACATAGTATTTGATTACATTTAATAATAAAATGTTTACTTATTTCAGTTTTATGGTTGCATCTAATGCTTTTATTATCATATTATAACCACTTTCATCAGTACCTTTCCTGAAACTCATCTTTTTGCGTCAATTACAACTTCGAAATATTACAGGATCTGAAAATGCAGTGTTTATACTGGTTATTTCAGCTGGTATTATTTTCAAATTCTTTTACTTCTGAACAGAATGCACAGAGATTTAGCAAATCATTTAAAGAAAGTGTATTTGAAAACAGTTTTGGATATCATATTTCTTCTTAGCTTTTTTTTTAAATTTTAATATGTTTACACATCAAGATTGTTGAATAACGAGTGGTAAAATAAACAACTGAGCCCCCCTGCCAACTCGAATGACAATTCCAAGCATATTGTTTTATTCACATTATTCTAATCCACAAATAACACTAAATTTAAACTCAATCTAAACAAAAAAAACTCCGATACTCAACCACTAAGTTCTAGAAGAAAATGGTGTTACATATGTACCAGTTCAAATCAACATTTACTGAAACTTATTATTCAAGGTTAAATCAACCCAAACTCCTAATACCATGATAACTTGATCGTAATTTTCACCAGAAAAATTCGATGAGAAGGCGATTTATTCTAATAGTTTTTTGAATCATTGATTATACCATGACTGAAAGGCTGATGCTCATCCTCAATGGAATAATAAGTTTTAACTAACAAGTTTTTTTCATGTGACAGAAATACTCACCTTTATATCCAATAAACAAGGGGAATATATTAATTGCAGAAGTCATTGTCATCTGCAATTTAAACCATAATTCTACCATGAAAAGAGTATTACAGAATTATCAGCTGGGTTCATCTGTGCTATCAACAGAAAGTGAAACAAATTACCAGTTTGAATTCCATTCTGCTATCTTTTCATGGACACCCAGTTATATCCTTCAATACAATCTTGCAAAGTATCACTTTTCAATCCAAGAGAATCGGCTATTATTGACCAATGACTTCATCAAAATGTTCAAGTTCTGAATTTCAATTTAGTTCGTTATGATACAATCTGCAAGAAACCACGCATGGTCATTGATTACAGAGAATTCAATATTATTAGTTTTCTTTTTATTGGAACAATTTACCAAACTAATTTATCCCCCAAAGTATTAAATTCAGCACCAGAGATAATCACTTCAGAATGAGGAACACTTTTATGTATTTCAAAAAAAGTTATTTGGAACCAACAAAATACGATATTTAATGATAATCATATATTATAGATATGAATGTATTTTAGTATTATTCCAACTTTAACACGATACACAACACCACCAACTGTCGCAGCTTACGTAACCCGTTGAATCCGGTAATCTTTGCCGAAGCTCCCGTCTCCGAGCCGATACTTCCATCTCCCCTCCTCTCGGTGTTCAGGTTCCAGTTTTCCAGATTTTCCAGATTTCCTATTTCAATTTCTAGCAATATGATTGATACAACTTTAAAAGGGAAGTGTAGTGAAGAAAAAAGTGCGTTATCGGACACCAGGGTGGTTACAAGGAACACGTATTACTTATTAAAGTGGGGTTACAAAACAAGGAGGCTTCTATAGACAGGATGTTTTCGGATGCAATTGTTGGGTTTGCATTTGTTGTTGTCACTATCCGTGGTTCCGGATCAGTGACATGTGGGGAGAAGAAAAGTATATTGGTTATTGGATATAGCCATGAAATTTTTCATTTTTCATAAGGGATGGGAGTCGTTTCGGTTTTTTCTCAAAGCGGTAATTATTTAGACGCCAAATAGCATACGTGTTTATTCCAGATGTACAAGGTAATGTTTTGAGTTCCATCTATCCGGTCTAATTTTATTTGACTGTATAAATATAGTATATATAGTATAGATGTAAAATTATAAATAAGTTATGTATGCAAGGTGAATTGAGATATCGTGTGTAGTCTGAGAAGTTGGGACTTTTAAGGTTTTTTTTTTTTTCAGATTTTTGGCTGTGTTTAAAGTTGATTTATTTTATGCTTTTGAATACATGTATGACTTTTATAATGATTTTTTGTTTTTGTTTTTGTTTTTTTTTGTTTTAGTTTTTTCATTAATAAATAATTAATACAGCAAAGGAGAAATTCTAAAAGTTTGAATAAAAATGTTAAAATGTGAAGAAATGAAAGTTTGAAAAAGCAGGAAAAAAAAAAAAGGATAAAAATAAATCTTTAGATATTTTTCTTCTTGTTCATTTAATGTTAATGAATTGATAACCATTTTTTGTAATTTTCAGATGAACTATGTAGTAAATTTGAGACATTCGTAATACCTGAATGAGATTTCGCAGTTGAATTGGAAGATGAATCAAGATGCTCATCTATGCTTTCACTCGATACATCACCATGAACACCATCTTTATCTTTCTTTTTAAAAGATTTAGATAATCGTTGAGATATGGAAATGGACTTACGCTTAGGAGCAACAGCGACAACAGTGGTAGAAATGATAGATGGTTCTATGTTTGAATTATTTAAATCTAATCTATTTGAATCTAAATCATTGGAAATTATAGATGTTGCCAATAGTGGAGATTCATAAGTTAAATCTTTCAAGTTTGGAGATTTGACAGAGATCACGATTGAGGATCTGGGTAATATCTGAGGTGTTAATAAAGGTGATATTATTGTGGGTATAGTATTATTTGAGTTATTATTTGTGAACGATGTTGTGGTTGTTAAAGATTTTGAATTTTGCAACGAAAAAGAGCCGTGGATGGAAGGTAGGCTGTTTGAATAGACTGATAGTGTTGGAGAGTTGTTTGAGTTGTTTGAGTTGTTCAAAGTGTTATTCTCTTGATCTATCAGTTTACATTTCTCGGAACAATATGCAGTGCCGTCATGACAAATTTTTTCACAAACTATACAATAATCATCAAAGGCAGACATGGTTTGGATGTAACAATAAAGTGGATGAAACGAAAGGAGGGGTCTTGTGTGCTGTGAAGAAGGAGGAAAGAGCTAGGTATAAATAAGAGATTGCAAATTTGAAAAAAAAGTGAAAAATGGAAAAAAAAAGATTTGAGAAAAAATGTGACAAGTTTAGTTCCGATTTGAGATTTGCAATGTGTGGTATTTTTAAAGCCGACTTGTGCTGAAGAACGTGAAACGGTGATAGTGGTGATAGTGATGACCATAGGGACTGGCGGGCTGGCGGGCTGGCGGGACTGGTGGCAGGGGTGCAATTGCTGGACACTATAACTACTACTTTTAGTACTACGATTGTTACTGCTGCTATGTTACGAAGGGAGCTGCCGAAAGCGACAGATGCAGGTCTAGAGAGAGCAAAAGGAGCAGGCCAGCTAAAGATGGACGTAGCAGAGTACAAGCCCCAGATGGAAATGACAACGTGGGACGAAACAGCGAGTGGAGTGAGACAGCAGATAATGAGAAAATGGGAAAATGAGAAAATGGGAAAATGAGAAAATGGGAAAATGAGAAAATGGGAAAATGAGAAAATGGGAAAATGAGAAAGAAAAAGTTGAAAAAGTGAAACAATCTGTGCGACAATGGCTGTGTCGTGTTTTTTCACTGTCTCACGAGACAGAAACAGACAAACAGGGATGACAACGTCTAGCCCCTGGCAGAAACAAAGACAAGGACACCAAAGGGCTCGACTTGTACTTGGCATAGATAGACACCATACCTAGCAATACCATACCCCTGAAGCACAATGCTATCACGATATTCCCAACGTCTCAGCATTTCTTTGCATTGTTGTTCTAAAAATATATTACGTATACCCACTAATATATGGTCTAGACCATTCACGTTCTATCCACAACTCGAGAACCTAGACACTACTAATGTATCCGACTTCAAGATTGAAAAACTACATCCGGCTCTTTTGCAGAAGGCTGAGTTGATGAACAACGATTTACATGACTTGGAATCGAAAATTTCCAAGGGCTTAGAGTTCAACCTAACAGAAAACAAAAAATACTCAAACTTAATATTTTTCAGTAGTATATATTCAGAGTTCAAAAACCTGTTTAGAAATTATGAGGAATTACTGGAAATTATCGCAAATGCAAATAATGATCCTGACTTAGTACCTTTGATAGAAGATGCAAAGCAAGAATTATTGTCAATAATTCCAGATTTAATTCACCATACCAATACACTCAAATCAAGTCTATTACCGAAACACCCATTTGCTACTAATTCGACAATTTTAGAATTAAGACCAGGAGCTGGAGGTCACGAGGCAAATATATTCACCAATGACCTACTCAACATGTATATAAAATATTGTCAACTAAATAATTGGAACTATGAAATATTATCAAAAACTGATCATATTTCAGGTTCAGGTATCGTTGATGCAACGTTAGTTGTCAATTACAATGGCTCTTACGATAGATTAAGGTTTGAAGCAGGCGTTCATAGAGTACAGAGAATCCCAGCAACTGAAACAAAGGGTAGAGTACATACTTCAGCGTCAGGCGTCATTGTTTTACCCAAAATCGATGATAATGATTCATCTTCAAATCAAGTACGGAAATTCAAGCCTGATGAACTAAGGATAGATGTTATGAGAGCGAGTGGGTCTGGTGGTCAACATGTTAATACTACCGAATCAGCTGTCAGAATTACCCATTTACCAACTGGTATTGTCGTTAATATTCAAGATGAGCGTTCTCAACATAAAAACAAAGAAAAGGCACTTACTGTTTTAAGAGCAAGATTAGCGGAAAGAGAATTGAGAGAAAAACAAGAAAAGGAAAGATTGGAGAGAACCGATCAAGTTTCTTCCGTTGATAGAAGTGATAAAATTAGAACCTATAATTTCCAACAAAATAGAGTAACTGATCATAGATGTAATTTTACATTATACGATCTAGATGGTTGCATGAACGGTACAAAATTAGATTTAATCATTGATCAAGTTGAGAAAAAGGAAGCAGATGATGCTGCAGTTGATTTAATTAAGCAATTGGAGAATGCTTCAAAGTAATAAATGTCTATAGAGTCTTGTATGTAAATAGTGAAATGATAAAATAGTAAAGAATCTTGGATATTTATATATCTTGTCTTTTTCTATGCCCGCGTCGATCGGCGTCACAATTGATAAAGCTAGTGAAATCTCGAACGTATTTCAATATCAAAATCAATTGACTACGTGAATTTGCCCTCAAGAAGACATATATCTTGCACTAATTATCCAATTACACAATGACCGTACCATCAATACAGGAAGCAGAATCTGCATTGCAGGATAAAAACTATGCTAAGGCGGAATCAATTTATCAAGAGATTTTAGCAATCGATACATCCAATCATGATTCTGATTCAAGATCAAAAACTGAAAAACTTGTAGATTTACAAGAATCTTCAATTATTGGATTAAGCAAAATTTACTTTATACAACAAGATGAAACAAAATTGTTAAATTTAGTTGATCAATCTTTAAATATAATGCGTGGTTCATTTGCTAAATCTAAAACTGCTAAAATCATCAAACATTTATTAGATATAATTGAAAAAACTTATATGTGGTCAAATAAAGATACTGCTTCATCATTAGAATTAGCAATTAAAATCACTCAAAAATGTATTGATTGGTCGATTAATGAAAAGAGAACTTTTTTGAAACAATCATTACAAATTAGATTATCTTTATTGAATTATAATAAGAAGAATTATCAAGAATCTTTAAGAATTATTGATCCATTAATAAGAGAATTTAAAAAACTAGATGATAAAACTTCACTAGTTGATGTCCAATTATTAGAATCCAAAAACTATTTTCAATTGAAAAATACTGCTAAATCAAGAGCTTCTTTAACAAGTGCAAGAACAAGTGCAAATGCAATTTATTGTCCTTCAACTGTTCAAGCTGAACTTGATTTAATGAGTGGTATATTAAATGCTCAAGATAAAGATTTTAAAACCGCATATTCATATTTTTTTGAAAGTTTTGAAAATTATCAATTACATGAAGTTAAGAATGATGATAAAATCGAAATTGAAGATTCAAAATCAATTAAAGTTTTAAAGTATATGATATTATGTAAAATCATGATTGGTCAAATCGATGATATAAATTCCTTACTAAAATCCAAAGCATGTCAACCATTTATCAACAAGAAAGATATTGAAGCAATGAAATCAGTCTCAAAATCATATTCCAATAGATCATTAAAAGATTTGGAAAATTCTTTGAAATTTTATAGTGAAGAATTAACCTTGGATCCAATTATTAGATCTCATTTATCAGATTTATATGATTCATTATTTCAAAAGAATCTATTAAAATTAATCGAACCTTATTCGTGCATAGAAATCAATCATATTTGTTCAATGATTGGATTACCAAAAGATGTAATTGAATCAAAATTAAGCGATATGATTTTAGATAAAGTGTTTTATGGTGTTTTAGATCAAGGTAATGGTTGGCTAATAATCTATGATGAACCAGTAAAGGATGAATCTTATGATTTTAGTTTAGAAATCATCGCACAAATGTCAAATGCTGTTGATTTACTATATGAAAAAGCTTCATCACTAGATTAATTAAATAAAATTATATAATGTAATATTTTTTTATTATACATAAATACCTTCTTTAAATTCTCCATATAGGCGACAACCGACATTGGAAAGTTTGACTAAAAACGGCTTCAATTCATTTGTTGAATCAAAAATTTCATAGAGTTTGTATTCTTCATCAGCTAATAAATTAACCAAATCCATTGCATCTTGAATGAATTTCTTATTTGGATGATTATTTTCAATTAAGATATCAAATAGTGTATTGAACATGGTTGGTATATAAATTCTTCTTAATTCGTTATAAACTTCAATGTCCGATGTAAGGATTTCATTATCATTTTCAGCTGAAATTAAATCAAACAACCAATTTTTAATTAATTTATAAAGTGATTTAACAATTGAATTTAATTCTTCAAATGTTGAGTTTTCTTGATCATATGAAATTAGTAATTTAAAAGTCTTGAATAAATTCCAATATTGTGTAAGTTCATGTAATCTATAACTTGCTATTAATTGAATATCTAGATCTTCAGAGTTTGGCAATTCTGAATAAATTGAAGTTTTACTTTTATAATCATTTATTAAATCAGGTAATGAAAAAGATTCTAAAAATTCGATCGCTGATCCAATCTTACCAACCAATAAAAATCTACGCAATAATATAATACTTGCATCAATTGAATCAATTATCATACCTGAATCAATAAACCAAAAAATTGTCGAATATAGTTTTTTATCAATATTATCAATTTCATAATTTAATTGAATTTCAATGTTTGTTGGATAATATTCAATAGTTTCATTAAATGCCCTTTCGATTGTCTTTCTTAAAATTGATTCCAATGGTAATTCTAATTTCCTCATTCCATCAATCTGTGATGCTCTATCTTTAATTGAATATTCAAATTTAAATAATAAATTCGAATATATTTCAATTACTGAATCAAGCGTTGGTATGAAGGAAATGTATATTGGAACTAATTCATAAGATTTATACAAAATTAATCTCAAAATGTAGAATTTAAGTAATTTTGTGTAGTCTTCGTTACTTATAATCTCTTCACCATAAATTAATTGTAAAATAATTGATAAATGTGCTAAAATTCTTAATAAATATGATTCATTTGATATTTCATTTGCAATTGCAATATCATCATTATTTAATGACAACTGATCTAATGATTCGATTGTATTGTTCATTAATGTTTTTACATTATTAGAAATTATTGAACCAATTAAAACTCTTATTGAATGTTTACTTTGTTCTTTAATCGTTGGATTTTCATCATTTGTTAGCTTGTTTAAAATTTCATCAATATTGTTCGAAACTACAGGTGGCTTATTCATCCTGTATAGTAATGATAATTCAGTTTTCATATTCAAATCCTCATATATCTTCAATATCTTGTTTTCTAACCTATTACTTAACAAATTGTTTAAATATAAAAACAACTTTTCTTCCCAATTTTCTGCGGCACTGTTGGATGATATGAAACCACCTGATAATATCTCGTAACATGCCTTTTCATATTTAGAGATTTCATTATTTGTAGCTAATGAATAAATTGTTCTACCTCTTAAAATTTTAGACTTAACCCCAGATGGAATAGTTGTACCTGTAAAATCATTCAAATCAATAATTGGATCAATTCTATCATTTAAACCTGCAACCATAAGTGCAAAATCCCAATTATTAGTTAATTCACATAAAGAATTCAATTCCTCAAAATCTTTAGATAATAATAATTTATATGCCTTTTTGAAAAATGATTCATCACTTGCCTTATCACTTTCATTGATTTTTAGATTCGTTCTACTTGGAGCATCAATATCTAAATTTTTCACTAAATTTGGATCCTTATGAAAACTATTTAACTGATTTAATGTGTGTAACCATTTCGTTGCAGTTTGAACTTTGGCATCATTTTCAGTATCTGCAGTTTCTAATTGATTTGGGAAGTCTAATTTGAACGTTTCAGATAATGAATTTAAGCATGTGAACATTTGAAGTAATTCAATATCCGAAGATATCACTTTATCATTAATAACTGTATCTGAAGAATATTCACAAACGTCGTTCAAGTCAAATGAGTTCGTTGTTGTTGTTGATGATAATAAATTTTTATCAAACTTAACATCTAATAAAGATTCTAAAATAGTCCAAAACTTACATTCTAAAATCCAGTTTGTGATCTCATCATTTTTAGATGGATCTGAATCATATAAGTTACTTAATTTCTTATAAGTTATAAGTTTGAAACCTAATGCAATCGATCTCAAATCATTTGTACCGAACTCTATTCTAAATTGTTTTAGAACATGTGCAAACCTGGCATGAATGTTATCATCTTCAATGGGTATTGAAATATCCTGTATTAATTGATCTTCAGAAATATTCAAATCACTCATCCTGGTTGTCCAAATTGAAAGAGCGTTGTTGTCGTCCAGTAAAGAATTATACGTATTAGTTGACCAAATCTGAATCCTTCAATGTAAATAAAATTTGAAATTTTGCTACGACTTCAGTACACCAAAATTCAACTTGTTTTTGAATCAACTCGTCGCAACTTTCACAATTCAGGCTTTGAGCCAGAGGAAATACTTGTCAATTCGATCATATTATACCAGGTACTAGATATTATCAATAGAATTAAATCAAATTGAAAGTGATAGAATGGTGGAAGTATCACTCACAGTTGGAAAATTAGACGCATCATTGGCGCTTTTGTTAACTAAAGATCATCATTTGATTGAGTTTCCTACAATTTTGTTACCTGATGGGATAACAACAGGTTCAATTGTTAAAATTACATGTGATAGAGATCTGGAAAAGGAGGAAACAGAACAGAAACAATTTGATGAATTACAAGAAGAAATATTTGAACTTTTTGGTAAATATGAACCCGAAAATCCAGTTTTGAAAACTATAAATACAACTCAGACTTCCTGTGTTTTAGAATGGGAACCATTGAATTTAGGTACATCTGAATTGAAGGAATTAACATTATATAAAAATGGTTCTAAACTAGGTCCAGTTAAAAATCCATTCCAAAAAAAGAATATTAAGTTTAGTGGATTGCCAATTGATACACTTTATAAATTCCAGCTAAAACTTGAAACTACGTCTGGTATTTATTACTCTAACATTTTGGAAATCAGAACTCATAAAATGACTGATTTATCGGGTATCACAGTATGTATTGGGGACATTGATTATAGTGAAGAACATTTCACACGTAATGATATTGAAAATGCAATTAGATCTATTGGTGCAAAGCCGATTTCAACTCAAGTCAGAGTTGATACAACTCAATTTATTTGTACAAAGAATTCAGGTATTGAATATCAAAAGGCTAAAAATATGAATATTCCCATAATTAGACCAGAATGGTTAAAGGCTTGCCAATTAGAAAGAAGAATTGTTGGTGTTAATAAGTTTTACTTAGATACTGAGAACCCAATTTGGAAAACAAAGGATTTCTGGATTATAAGTAATAATCCAATTGAATCTGGAAATGGAAATTCGAGTATTCCTGAACCAGAAACTGCAAGTGTACCAGAAATTGTCATTAATCATGATGAAGATGAGCATACTAATGGACATGTTGGTGACAATGAACAAAATGCGGAACCAAGGATGGAAACTGTTGAAAATATTGAAGAAAATAAACCAGGACCACAGGAGAGACACCAAGAGCCCACCGAACCCACTGAATCCACCGAACCCACTGAATCCACCGAACCCATTAAATCCATCGAACCCACTGAATCCACTGAATCGACCAAACCCATCGAACCCGCTGAACTCGCTGAATCCACTGAACCAACTGAACCCACTGAAACTATAAGAACTGTAGTTGATTCAGAAACTGAAGTAGGAATAACCGAACATACTGAAACAACAATGGAAAATCCAACGGAATCAATAATTACTGAATCAGTTGAACCCGTAATTAATGAACCTGTTGAATCTGAAGATATAACTGAAGGTAAAGTTGAAGATGAAGTTGAACCTGAAGATAAAATATTAATTGAAACGCCAGAAGCTGCTAAAACCGTCGAAGAACCTTTGAAAGAGATAGCAACTATCACTGAACCGGAAGCTATACCAGAAGGAGATTTAGGAGAACCTAAACCCGAACCCGTTGGGCTAGAAACTGCAGAAATAGTAAAAGGATCTATTGGCTCCAAAAATGCAACCACCGAGAGACCAATTACCACTGAATCTGAGGTAATTGAGGAAAAAGAAATTGTTGAACCAATAGTAGAATCTGAAGGGGTTGATGAAGGTGAAACCAAAGAAATTGAAAAAATTGAAGCAAATGAAAAACCGAATGATGTTGAATCAACACCATCAAACTCATCTAACTCAAAAAAATCAAAGAAAAAGAAAGGTAAAAAGAAATAAATATCTAGATTGGTACTATAGATAGTGAATAGCATTGGATTATGATCATTTTTGTGTAATTACGTCGACCGTATTAAGCTATTAATTCGAAAAAAACTCAAGTACTTTATTGCGTTATTCAAGATTTAAAACTATATATATTCTAAAAATAACCTGAATGATTTAACTATCACCAAATAATCTTCTCACTCTTCTTAACACAGAATCCTTTTCTGGATCATAGGGATGGTCCTTTGATGGAATTTCTAAAATTGCAGGGAAAGGATTAGTAAATGAATCAATTTCAAATCTTATCTTATCAGCTAAATGTTGATTAATTAATAAGATTGCAATATCATCTCTTTGAGTTAATTCATTAAAAATTTTTAGCAAATCTTCAGTTTTTGTATCATCTGTACACATTTTAAAATTTTTTTCCTTGCCTGGTTCATCAGTTACTTGTCCTATACCTGCAAGCAGCATACCTGTGATTGTATCTTCATCACCGATACATGCAATTATCACTCTTTTTTTAGTTGATTCGGAAGCCATTTCTGTTAAAATCTGTGGCTCTTAATTAGTGGTTTGAGTTGTCTTGACTGTGCAATTGAGAGTTGATTTCTTTAGACAGGCCAATGAAATTACGTATTGGAAGCAGTGTGATAACTGCTTAAAATTCATGCAGCCACGAAATTGGAACTGGAAATTTGGAAAATCACAACATGAACATTGAAATGAGCGGGTAAAGGATTTTTTATTAAGTTTTACATTCTACAATTATGGGGTTAAGAAAGGTTTTCTTAAGTAGTCTGGGGAAGTAGCAGGGTACTTTAGCATCAAAGGGAGCTTGTCATATTGAAAAGAATACAATGTACGGTACCGGAATTTCCAGTTTGAAGACGTTAGTGAATCATATTAGTTCAAGATCAATCCATTCAACATCCGTTAGATTTGCAGGTCATTCCAAATGGGCTAATATCAAACATAAGAAGGCGGCAAATGATGCAGTTAAAGCAGCACAATCTTTTAGAATGTCCAGACAGATTCAAATGTATGCAAAAATTGGAGGTGCAGATTTAAGTCAAAATATTATGTTATCAAATACAATTGATAAAGCTAAAAGTTTAAGTATCCCTAAAAAAGTCATTGAAAATGCAATCAAAAGAGGTACAGGGGAATTAAAGAGTACCGAAAAGATGGAAAACGTTGTTTATGAAGGCTTGGCGCCAGGAGGAGTTGCTGTTGTTATTGAAGCAATTACAGATAATAAGAATCGTACAATTGGGTATATCAGACCTGTTTTCAATAAATTTAATTTGAATATGACACCAACACTATATATGTTTGAGAAGAAAGGTGTTATTATTTTAGATATTGGAGAATTAACAAGCGATGAAGTGTTTGAAGAGATGATTGAGTTGGGATGTGAAGATATAAATGAAATTGAAAAGGATGAAACTGAATTGTTAAGTGAACAAAAGGATGGAAATCTAATTGAAATCATAACAGATGCAAAGGAGTTTGGTAAAATTGCAAATGAAGTAAAGAATAAATACAGAATTAAAGAAATGAATATTGAATATTTACCCAATGATGATACGATCGTTGAAATTAACGACGAAGATACCATGGTAAGTTTCGAAAAGTTCATGAGTTTATTAGATGATATTGAAGATATCTCCCAAGTTTATACAAACTTGAAAGATTAAATAAATTAACATAACGTGTATATAGTTTACAATAAATAATATTAATAGATAAATAATTTATTCAAAATGAAAACAGAATGTATTGAGGGAGAATATATGTGTATAGATATATATATATATATAAATAAATATGATCGAATGGACCGATTAGATTATAAAGTAAAATAAATAACTGTATAAAATAAATAAATTTAGCTTATGTTAAAGAATTGAATGAATAGTAGATAAAAATAAATAGTGACAAAGTGACTTAATCTTTCTTAGTTAAAGCTTCTTCTAGTTTATCATCGAATTTTGGAACAGTTCTACCTAATTTTAAGGTTTTGTCATACGCTAATTTCTTGTATGAAAAGTAAGTTGCAGAGCAAACAACGACAAAACAAGCTGCATATAAAGGATATAATTCTGGTGGAACATGAAAGCCTGAAGATTTAGCTGCGTTGAATCTTGGAAAAGTTGGTCTCATTGTGTTTGTGTTGTATAATTTGGAGAAAGAGTCTATTGATTCAATGTTCAAGTTTTAGTTTTAGGATAGACTTCTTTCTCTTTTCATGACACCACCGAAAATAGAGGGAGCGCCTTTACGTAAGCAGCCGGCCAATCAGAAGACAGAAAGTGTGCCCGCACGCAGAAATGACAGATTCCGTACGACACGGTCTTTGTCGCGAGGGCGATTTGCTAAAAATGAGAAAATGGAAAATGGACGGACATGAATGAGTAAATGAACAAAATAGATCATCAGTTATAGTGTGATTTGCAAAAAAAGGTGTGTTTTACCAAGTTTAGTACACCACATACACCATGCAGGGTAAGCCATACAATAGGGGCCATGCCTCTTCCCCCCATCCGATGCTTAGACTCTCGAACTCTGAGTATGAAACTGCAAACAAACATATGAAGGACAGATTTATTTATGCTTTATCCAAATCTTTAGGTTGTAAAATCACAATTAAAACTTTGAATAACACTAAAATCACGGGTATTTTGCAATCAATTTCTGACATTCACGATTCAATTCCCTCTCTTATTTTGAAATATCCAATTCAAGAAAATGTCGTGTATAATAATGAGACTTTATTAATCCATTATTCTACAATTCAAATGTTTTTTTGTGAAAATGTCGATTTTACTCCTTCTGTTCAACATTTTAAGAATTCCGCATCTGATGAAACAACTCATGTCAATGATGGTTCCAAAAGTGGAGGTTTCAAAACAGATACGGAAATTTCAAACATCAATTCTTTACAAGAACGAAAATTACAAAAATGGGCTCCTGATAATGAAACTGAGAATTGTGCTATTGAAGCTTTAGAATCGACCTCATTTTCTTTTTCTTCACCTTCTAACTGGGATCAATTTAAGGTTAATAAAGATAAATTCGGTATTGAGGCTCAATTCAATGAGGATGAATATACTTCTGAACTGAAAACAGATCATCCCGAATTCAATGAAAGAATGAAATTTGCTGAAGATATGTCTAACAAAATTTTATCTGAAAGCTCAAATGGTAATTTGCATATAGCCGAAGAGCGAGGACAAAGTATTAACACGGAAAATATTGATGAGGAAGATAAATATTCTGGTGTTTTGAGGGATAATAAAGAATCTGAATTCAAATTATTAAATATGTTGAAATCAGATTCAACTAATTCTAAACCAAAACCTGCTCCCGAATTGAAATCTTATGCAACCGGTCAATATATTCCACCAAGTCAAAGGGCTGCTCAACATCATAAAGATCCTGCAGTTGTATCATCTTCTGCAATCAATTCTAAATTTTCTTCTCAACCTGCAGTCAACAAGAGTACACTAGCAACTATATCAACTTCTTCACCATCTTCGATAACCGCACAGGAAACTGCGGCAAGTTCAGCTGCAGCATCATCTTCATCTTCATCTTCATCTTCATCTTCAGCAACTTCAACTAAACTTCCTGAAAAACCTCAAGTTGCCAAAGATGAAATTAAGAAATCAGCTTCAGATAAAAAACTCGCACCAAAACCTATTTCTTCTAATTCATCAACTAATATTAAAACTGCATTGAACGTACCATCAGTTGCACCTTCAAATGTTATCACACCATCATCTTCATCCTCAATTAAAACATCACCATTGTCATCTTCTGTTCCAATGAAACCAAAACTCAGTAATACCAATCCTAATAACTCTATTAAACCGGATAAGTCTCCAATGGTTCAATCTCCAAGACAATACCATTCACCGCAACTTCATCAACAACAACCACATTTACACCATCAACAACTTCTACAACAATATCAACAGCCTCCACAACATTTTCGTAACCAACAACGTAACCAGTTTCAGCCACAACAAATGCCACAACAACACTTTCAATACAATAATAAAAACCAATATAATAATCAATATAATAGTAATCCAAATTATCATCCCAACGGAAACCATCATCAACCACCTCCACAACAGCAACGTCATAGAAAATCACAGTTTGTTTTATCGCATGTGTCAAAAGAAAATCACTCAAAAAATGCGTCTGTATTAAATGGTAAATTCAACATTTTGATAACAGCAAAATTCGAATCAGAGTTGAAGACAAAATCAGGTACGCCATCACCACAAACGCCATCATCATCTTCTTCTTCTTCTTCTTCAGCATCAGCAGCATCAGCATCCACTTCATTGGTTTCTTCTCCTATAGTGCCATTAATTCCACCATTTGCATCGGCTGTTGTCTGGCAAGAACCAACCTCTACTACCGAATCATATACTAAAAGAATATTGAAACATATTATAAGTCCAATTCAATTCCAAATGAATCAACAGCCCGTATTTATAACTCCAATCAATCCTATTAACCCAATCAATCCATACAATCAACCAATCCAAATTCCAATGCATATTGCTCCATATACTAATTACTATCCACCACAAGGACAATATAATCATCCAATGTATTATCAAAATCATCAATACATGAACTATCAAAATTAATTTAGCTTATGTTTGAGTAATAATTTTATATGTTTTTTGTAATCCTGTATATGTAAGTTATATAGCTTTTTTTCTAGTCAACAATTATAAAAAAACTGATGTATTATTTTTGTCGATTGTATGGAATTAAAAATTCATAGAGTTTGATGCATGAGTGAGATCTTGAAGATTTCGAATTTCCAGAAATGGAAAATATTTTTCCTTTATATTTTTCAACTTTTTTTTTTCTTAGCACACCTTGATCCTTGAAGAAAGTACAGATCATCAATGACAGAAGACTCTAAAATATACAGAACTTTAGGACCTATTTACATTTCATCCATTCAACCATTAGTGAATAATGAAAATTTATATGAAAAGAACAAAATATCAACAATTATATCAGTTACAAAGTCTGAAATTCCTGAAAAGTATAAAGCAGAACCATATACTCATCATCAAATCCCTATTGATGATCTAGAGACTGAAATTATGCTACCATATATTCCATATGTGAATAAGCTTATATTAGAAACGATTTATAAAACTATGTCTAAATCATACATTCAAAAATCATTGATTGAAGGAGATGAACCAAAACCTGAACTTTCCGGCAATGGTGTTTTAATTCATTGCCAATCAGGTACTTCCAGAAGTGTTGCATTTTTGTGTGCTTATTTGATGTATAGACACAATCTATCATTGAAAAATTCATTATATGCAATTAAAAGAAAGAATCCTGATCATTTGTTTCAACCAAATGATGGTTTTTTAGAACAGTTAGAGATTTATAAGGATTCAAACTGGTGTGTTGATATTAATCTATTGCGTAGAATTTCACCTCGTTGGAGAGCTTACCGTATGGAGTTTTTAATGAGTGACTTATTAGATAAATCTCAAAATGGTAAAAATGATGAAGAAAACAGATTTAGTAGTGTTGATGATAAGGATTTAGAAAATAAAAATGAAAATTGGTTTGCATTCAAATGTTCAAAATGTAGATCTTTGTTAGCAAGCTCTGAAGTGTATATTCCACATTCTCCACCATTTGATAAGGAGGATCAACAAATGTATTTTACTAAAAGTGCATTCAAGAGTAAACGTGTTATTAATAGACAAATCGGTGGTGATTGTACACATATTTTTACCGAACCACTGAAATGGATGCAAGACAAGTTAGTTAATAATGACAATGGTGATCGGGAATTAGAAGGTAGATTAGATTGTTATAAATGTTGTGCTAAAATTGGGGGTTGGAATTGGAAAGGTGGGAGATGTAGCTGTGGTAAATGGATGGTTCCTGCGATTCATCTGATGAAATCAAAGATTATTCAAACCGATAAGAATAACAAGTTAATTTTACCAACCGATAGAAGATATGTATAGTATACACTTTATATAGCAAAGTAACCAACATTTAGTACATTTTTAATCTAACGTCAGATCAAAGTCAGATTCTTGTATTACATCGTCTGTTGAAGTATTACCTGTTGATTGATTTGGAATAGCTGAGTTCATCGTATTTGGTGTTGTTGAGTTACCTGAATTCAAGTACCTTCTTTCAGAATTAATAGATCTTCCTGTAATTGTACTTTCT
Source organism: Pichia sp. NRRL Y-12827 (assembly GCA_030570315.1). Classification (NCBI taxonomy): domain Eukaryota; kingdom Fungi; phylum Ascomycota; class Pichiomycetes; order Pichiales; family Pichiaceae; genus Pichia; species Pichia sp. NRRL Y-12827. Next base: position 396,073 of record JAJLVN010000005.1, read on the forward strand.
AGAATCGAGACATTTTTTGATCTATTAAGTCCAGAACTATAATTAATACCCTCGGCTATACTATGATCATCCTGATAATCTTCATGTGCTATGAAGCATACTTCATCCATTGGTTGATTGTTTCTTGGCTTAATATTGATTGGTAAAGAAAATTGAACAATATCATTAAAACTGTTATTTAGGATAGACCTTGAATTACTATCAATTCTACTATTTCCTATGTTATTATTAATAGAATCTTGTTGTTCAAATTCCGTTCCTTCATTATCTTCAAAATCCTCATCTGCCTCAACAATTGCATCATTTCCGACATCATAATCTTCGTCATCATCACCGTCACTTTGTATTCCATCATGCTGTTCAATCCTTTGATTTCTGTAATCTTCAACGTCATAGAATGCGTTGTCACCATCGTGAAATTCACTGCTATCACTTAAATCATGATCACTTAGTTCAGCATCCAAATCTCTTTCAGTATTTTCATTTTCATTTGATATTTCAACTGAATTTTCTAAAATATAATTCACGGATCTATTCAAATTGGCATTTTCATTTGATGTTTCAACGCTTATATTATTTTCATGTAAACTGTTATCATTTCTTTGCATTTGGCCCACGTTTTCTGACATTAAATGTGTATCATTTTGGAATTCTCTTGATGTTCTTCTTTCATTATCAACAGTATTCACAATACCAATTTCGTTATTGGAGTTTATATTAATATCATCGTTTACACTGTTATTCATATTATTGATATGATTTATTTCATCCTCGTCATTATCTATTATATCGTTATCAGCAGTTTCATTCGATTCTTCAAGTAATTGATCCATTGTTTTATTCAATCCCAAAGGTTTGATATATGAATATCCCCAAGTTTCAAAAGCTTTCAATCTTTGCATTCTTGTGCCTAATTCTAAACTTAGTTGTTCTATACTTTCAAATTTATGATCATCAAATCTTGAGTTTAACCTTTTATTATTTTGTGAATTTTTCAAAGTATGGTATGTTTTTTTATTTATGTTACTCATAAATAAAGGTTTGGATCTGTTAGATGTATAAAATGATAATGGTGGGAAATCAGATTTCCGTGATCTTGTATTATTATTAATGCGGTTATTTCTTTGATTTGTATTGTCATTGAATAGACTGTTTGGTAATTGATTTTCAGAAGATGCGTGCATCCAATCTGTTCGAATATCTGAAGCTATGACATTGGGTAAATACATGGTTATTTTAAATGGCTTATATTGATATGAAATCTAGGGATAAGTAATAAATAATAAAATAAGTAGAAAGATTGTAATCAGAAAAAATCAAAACATGTCGAGATTATATTGCCTACATTGTACTTCCAAATTTATACATTAAAATTTAAGAATATATTAAAAGAACACAAAATTACCTATTAACAAATGCTAAAAAAAGCAGTATTAACAAATTAAAATTTATGTACAAGTGACGTTATATAGTATAAAATAAATAAACATAAGAAAATTAATTTCTATCTTTTTTTCTTCTTTTCATCATTTACTTGATTTAAAGATTTTTAATTAGATGACCCAAAAAGACGATCCCATTGTCCAGTTTTATGTAACATTGCTAATGCAAGTACAACCGGTAATTGCCAAATGGAACTCCAAAATGTTTTTTTTGCCCAAATGTTAGCATTTGTAATATCAGAAGCAACGGCACCACCAAGATTTAAAACTTTAGTGGAATAATTATGACGTTGTTGTAACCAAAATTTGAAAGAGTTGTACGCCATCCAACCGTTTAAAATTGAAGAATCAAATGCAAAATATGGATCACAAACATTAAAATAAACCATGGCAAAGCAAATTGGGAACATCAAAATTGAATATCTTAGTGCAACTCTTGCATTTAATTTTGGATTTACAAATGCAGTCATTACATAACCTGCACGTTTATATTCCGCTTTTATATTATGACTCAATGAATTAAAATGTGGGAATTGCCAAGCATATAGTAATAATGCTAAACACCAAGCACCAGGATCGGATAACGAAGAGCAAGCTGCCCATCCCATTAATGGGGGAATAGCACCCACAATTGCACCGACCCAAGTGTTTAAAATTGATTTACGTTTTAATGAAGTGTAAATCCAACTATATAGAACAATATTTGAAGCACCTAATGCGGCAACAATTGGATTAACACCGAGGTATAAAATTGTACAACCTAAAGTACCAGTAATTGCGGCAAATGTGTAAGCTTCATTTGGCTTAACTAAACCTGTAACAACAGGTCTTGCTGAAGTACGTACCATTTGAGAGTCAAAATTTGGTTCACGGCCCATATTAATTGCATTTGCTGCACCTGATGATAGTAAAGTACCTAGTGTTAAGAATAAAAATTTACTCAAGTCAACTGCGTTTGGTGCCAAAGTATATGAACAAATTGATGATAACATGATCAAAAATGTCAAATGTGGTTTTGTTAACGTAAAATATGGATCTACTAATTGTTTCAATGTTTTTGGCTCACCTTGAAAATATTGTTCAAGAACTGATCTTGAATCTCTTTTTGATTGTTTTGGTTTAACATCAAATGGTATATGGTTAGCTGATTTTTTAGATATTGATTGTGAAGTTGGTTTTGGTATTGGATGGCATATACCGGACACTGCATCTAGATGGGTAGGTTTATCAATCGTTACATTTTCATTATCTTTATTCAAATTTGAAGAATAGAGTAATCTTTTATTCACCAATTGAGTGGGTTTTGAAATTCTATAGTTTGGTGTAAATCTCAGTAAAGCAGAAGATGATAATGAAGACGAAGAAGAAGTAGATGAATTAGAATTTTTTGAATTTGAAGATTGGCCTTTCCTTATGAAATTAAAGGAGTTTGAACCTATAATACTATTGTTTGAAAAATATGTGTTCAAACGTAAATTTGATAATGAAGACATTGATTGTGATGAATAATTACGTATTGGCAGCACATAACATTGGCTTTTCGATAATATTGGCTTGTAGATCAGCATGTTTGATCCAATAGTCATGTAATGCCAGAGATAAAGTCTATAGATAATGTAGAAATTACGTGAATAATAGTTTTACTATTTCAATCGGCCTTTGTTGCTTTTCGATATGGAATAAGAAATTTTAGAATCTGAAATAATAAAATACGAAAAAGAGAAAATTTCCGGGTAAGCGCATGCTGTGCTTTCTAAAGATGCCATTATTATTGGTTACAACAGTTAACACAAAATATACACTATAGAGAAAAGAAGAAAATTCTATTTATCACTTACGCCTGTGCTGAGTTTGTCTAACCCTGGTGACTCTGCAACTGTTTCAGGTAACTCTTTTGATGATTCCGTTTTAGAGTTCTTGGACTTATTTTCAATTTTATTATCTATAAGGTCATGGAATGCTATGATTGATCTAACTAAACTCGAAACATACAAAATCATCAATTGATCATTAGTTTTAATATTGAACGAAGTTGCAAGTTTTCTTTCGTGAGAATATAATTGACTATGGCTATTGGCACTATTGGAATCTTCTACTAGTGAAGAATCTGTAATTTGAGAGATGTTTGGTAATAGATTGAAAACATCTTGTAATTTACCTAAGATGGCAGAATTTATTGGCAATTCACCAGTAATTAATTTCGATAAATAATTGACAATATTTGATAATTTTTCACTCAATGATTTTAAAGACTTGAAATTATTTGATAAGGAGATTGTTAAATTCCCACGATTTTCATCACGTATATCTCTTAATAAATGTTCAACACCTATTTCTTCCGCTTCTTCAGCTTCAATTATTGAAGGATAATGAATGAAAGTCTTTTCATTATTAGAGCCATCTTCTTTGATTTCTTCCACTGCTACATAACAATTGGTTGGTATATCGATTTTATCGGTTGAATTGACATCTACAATTAACAACAAGGGATCAGGTGTGAGTTTCTTAAAAACCTCATTAATTCTTAAGTCGTTTTGTCTCAACTTTGGGCCTGAATGGTACCATCCAATTAATTTTTCTTTGGCATTGATCTTTTTGAACATTTCCATCATGGAATCTATATAATTGTGATCCAAAAACCAAATGCTTGGATCGGTTTCATCTTCCTCATAGGGTATAGCAAAGGAGTTGGTAACTCTGATGGTATTATCACCAGCAGTCTTGTCTCCTAATATACAACCTAGCACTCTCTTTTGAGAGGAAACGACAGACGAATCAACGGCTTTGATAATTCTCTCGTAGTGGTCGACCACAGAAAGAAGAACAAGGGGAGCAATGGATACTGTTTGCTTAGTATCTTGTGTCATGGTGGTGATGGTGGTTATTCTTAGTGATTATTGGCAAAGATAGAAACCAGTCTCTGTACAGCTTCTTTCTTTTGCCACCCAGAGAGCCACATCAGCAGTGATGGGAATGTACTGGTGCACGGACGTTGTTTTCCTTCTTTTGCCATTTTCACATTTGCAACATGAATTTTTCACTTTTCACATTTCATTTTTTCCCTGCTTTTGAATCGTTTTGGTCGTTTTTGATTAGTTTATTTACTTTGTGTCTTGTGAGTGTCATTTTCCTGCTATCACATCACCCACTTTGGCACACGACGCCGTTTGGTACTTTTTCTTTCTTTGTATCTTTCTTTCTTCTTTTTTTCTCCTTCCCAATGATACGTCACGGAATCTCTTCAAAGATGTTCTTCAAGAACTCAACTGTATCTGCATATGCTTCATCTTATGCCTCCTTTTCAACTTTCCCTTCAATTAGAAATAATATAAACAAAGAATCTATTAAATCAATCTCATTATCTCAATCAAAGAAGAAACCTTTCAGAGCATTCATGTTATTTACTATTGGTGCTTTAATTTTTATCTCCATTAAAGACTATCAAGGCTCTGATTTTGCCAAAGATTCGGATTTAATTAGACCAACTTCATGGCCTCTTTTTCTATATTCCTATCTTCCTTTGAATACTGTATCAAGAGTATGGGGCTCATTCAATGGTATAACTTTACCGGTATCATTGAGAGAACCTGGTTTCAAATTATATTCTTATCTATTTGGAGTTAATTTACATGAGATGAAAGATCCTGATTTGAAACATTATAAAAATCTATCTGAATTCTTTTATAGAGAAATTAAACCGGAATCAAGACCAATTGATCCAATATCTTTACTGGTCTCTCCAAGTGATGGTAAAGTGTTGAAATTCGGTAAAGTTGATGCAAACGGTAATATCGAACAAGTTAAAGGTATGACTTATAAATTAGAAGCTTTATTAGGTGAATCTGAATCTCAAAGAACTGCGCATTCCCATTCTCTTGATTATAAAAATCATTCAAATGAAGATTTACAAAACATAGAAGCTGATTTCATACATCACTTACAAAATAATACCAATTTAGATTCCACTGCAAGAGCAAATTCAGATCAACAATCTTCATTGGTCGAGTTCTCTCATCAAGGTGAAAAATCATTATACCATCCTTCAACTTCTCAAGTTATTAAAGCTTCAATTGCCTTAAATAAACCAGATAATGAAGCTTCCCCAGAAACTGATTTATTTTATACCGTTATTTATTTAGCACCAGGTGATTATCATAGATTTCATTCCCCAGTTACTTGGGTTTCAACAGTTAGACGTCATTTCATTGGTGAATTATATTCAGTTGCTCCTTATTTCCAAAATACCTTTCAAAATCTATTTGTACTGAATGAAAGAGTTGCTTTATTGGGGTATTGGAAATATGGTTTCTTTAGTATGACTCCAGTGGGGGCAACTAATGTCGGTTCAATTAAACTTAATTTTGATAAAGATTTAGTAACTAATAAAAAATCTCAAAATGGTGTTAAATCAAAAAAAAATACTTGTTATGAAGCTCATTATACAAATGCTTCAAAATTATTAAAGGGTCAACCTTTATTTAAAGGTGAAGAAATGGGTGGATTTATGTTAGGTTCAACTGTTGTTTTGGTTTTTGAAGCACCAAAGAATTTCAAATTTTCTTTAAAACAAAATCAATATGTTAAAATGGGTCAACCGATTGGTCAATTGGCCGAAAATGATAATGATAATTAATCATAATCAATATTTTTGTATTCTATTATATTCTATTTATCTACTGCATTAAACTATTTATTGAAAAAAAAACGAATTTATTGTACATATACTATCATATCTCTAGGTTTTGAGCTTTATCTAAGTTTAGAAAATAAATCCTTCTTCAATTTTTCAATAAATTCAACATTTAAATAATGTAATCCATCTTCGTTAACCTTTTTATTATCATAAACAAATTCTCCACCTCCTGATTCTAAGTTAAAATAATTGAAACTGCTACCAATGTTGTTAATATTATCACTGTTATTTAAACTGTTGCTTCCACTACCTAAATATTTTTTCGTTTTTCTTCTTTTTGTTGTCACTATCTCTTTGTCGTTGTTTAATAATAAGATGTTGTCAACAAAACTGAAAATTAACTTTAAATTTGATAATTTTTCTTCATTTGTAATCGAATTATCATTAACAATTCTTTCAAGTTCACACTTGAAGTCAAAAACGGTGGAGTTTATCACGTGATTATTGTCTACTCCATTTATTGAATCAAATAAAATATCCCTTTCAAAACTCTCTAAATTATTAAAAATTGATAATTCTTTCAAATTATTTATCCCCTTAGCTTCTGTATGACTCAGCTTTAAGGTTTTCATTTCTTCATCAATATTAATCATTTCGGTGACACTTAGTTTTAGTGTTTTATAACTTGCTTTTTTATCAACATATAATGCTAACTTTTTTTTTAATTTCTCACAGGAACTAGATGTAGTTTTAATCAAATCAAATTCAACCGGAAAATATAAATTATTTGAATTGACAATAATCTTACTAATTAAACTCAAATCTGGTAACAAACATGGGGATGATACTTTCAAAATAGCTTTAGTTTTCAGTAAAACATCAACATCAACTTTGACTGGTTTTTCGGTATCAACTTCTCTAACTACCAAACATCTATTTTCAACTGCCAATGCCCAGAAGTGCCTTAATGCTTGTAAATGTAAATCATTTATTTCATCATTAGTTTTAACTCCATTACTATCAACTTCTTCGTTCATTTCATAATTACTATTACCAAACATTGGATAAACTGAAGTAATTAAAGAAGCAATTGAAAAATTATCATTTGTATTAAATGCTTGCTGACCACTACCCAAAAATAAGAACCCTAGAGACATGTTAATTGCCATATAATTACCATATCTTGTAAATTCATCATTAATACCTTGTAAAAACCTTAATCTTCTCATTATGTCAAGATCACCAGTACCTGCCATTATAATTGATAAACCTAAAAGAACCACATCTCTGGCATTTCGTATACTTATAAGTGAAACTTTTGCGTCATAATTTTCAGGTTCAATTGACCCTAACGTTAAAAGGATATCAAAATAATAAAGTAATGTATCTTTAGCTTGTACACTCGCTGTTGATGCAAAACATATTGCAATTGATAATAATGATCCTGACAAAATGTTAATGAATGGTAAAATATCGCTATTCAAATGATCAATGGTTTCAATATCATACACTTGCGAAACACACCTTGGTATTTGTTCAATAACAAAATATTTGGTTGGTTCAATCGTATCCCACATAATCATACTTTTAGCAAAACTTCTCAACATTAGCATATCTGGACGAATGTATTCAAGTAGTTGATTTGTTTCAGGTAAACTAAGTTTCTCGGCGAGTTGCTCATTGTTACTTTTTAAAAACATAAACAATAATGCCATAATTGCACCGGAGCATGATTTATCTAACTCCTTTAGAGTTTGAACATCTCTAATGGATGTACCAAGGGAAAGAAGTCTATCTATTATATGATTATCAGTTGCGCTTAGCATTTGATCACCCTTACCTAAGTTAACATAGCCTAATGCAAAACCAGCTGCCAATTGATATCCTTCATTAATAACTTTCTTATCGTGAATCATCAATGTTGAGCTGATTTGTGTTAATAGAACATCTGACATTCTACGATGTTGAGTTTCAAGGTAAATTAAACCAATCCCAATAAGACCGGCTGTTTGAACTGATAATTGAACATTCAAATTAGTTGATCCTGCAGGTAAAAATGCAACAACATGAACTGATAAAACTTTGGTCATTTTCACATCCATAGTTCTTTTTAAGCTTGCAGCCATGCCAATCAATAATCCTATACTAGTATGTTCATGTTTTGGCCCTAAATAATTATAAATGTGCCATTCTTCAAGTTGTTTAAGATGGCCATTGAGACCTAAACCTAACAAAAAGCCAGCATGTTGTGCATTCAATACAGGAGGTCTATTGAATGCAATCCAGCTACCACTAATGCCCAAAAATTCTTTAGAAACTGATAGCCCGGCACTTGCACCATTATGAAAGTAGCCCCAATTTAATAAGTAATCAGCTATGACACCCTTCTCTAAAGAAACGTTAATATTATCCGGTAAAATTAATGTATTAAAGTTCATTTTGGGAATTGGAAAGCCCTCGGTAACTAGTGGTTTTTTACTTGAATTGAAAACAGCACCTCTGCCAATTGGAGTAGTCAATGTCCTTAAAGAAACTTTAGCTGCAATTGCACGTTGATGAATTAGTTTTTCGTGATCATCCATCGTGAGATCTGCTTCATATGTTATAGTCTGAACTTTTGATGTTTGTAACAATTTCGTTAATTCATAAAATCTACGATCTTGAGAAAAGATTAATTTTGTGACATGGATGTTGTCAGCTTCTGCCTGGTCATCCCAAGCATTCAAAACTTCATTATTAGAAAGTTCAGAAAGTATGTCTTTGGTTGATTTAGCCACTAACTTCTTCTCTGCATTGCTAAATGTGGATTTCGTTTTATTTAATTCAAGATACAAAAGATCTTTTCTTCCAATAAGTTTGAGTTCTTCCTTATTAACATTCCAGTTTAATTTGAGTTTTTTCTGGCATAATTCAATTGTATTCTTAAAAATAAAATAAATACCAGGGGGGTATGTTTCAAGCTCTGATGCATCTATATTGAAAAAAACCATGGTTCTAACTAAGTCTAGATTTTCAAACTCTGGTGAAATTATTACCTCAAAAAGCCTTAAAATATTGTAGGTTCTTGGTGTAACAATTTTATCAACTGACTCGTCTTCCCCCGCAATAACAGAAAAGGTTATGTAAGAAACAAGATTATTGGAAAACAAACTGCTCAGTGATTCCAAAATATTAGGAGGCTCTGGAATATATTCAGCTAAGCTGATTTTCAATGAATAATCAATTGTAGCTCTATCAACATGATAATATACTCTCCATGCGTCTGACCATGACATCCAATGTACTAATTGTGAAAGTAATATTGTAAGTCTATCAAATTCTTTAGTTGTCAAAATATTCAACTTTAAATCCTCTCTAATTACATGTAACGATAGGGCAATCTTCGGCATTAAAGATTCCAGAAATAAATCAGACGTAGATAAAGCAGTCACTTCTGCTTGTTTATTTCTCATTCTAGCTTGATGAACATAAGGAAGTAGTTCGGTAATTTCATTCAAGCTAGTATTAATTGAAGTCAAATCGACGTTCTCTGGTAAGCTGATTGATAATAATGTCACAACATACAATTTCCAGTCATCACAATATGGAATGTTCAATGAAATATTGGAGCACCAATGAAGCCAAAAGTTTTGATATATTAAATCATGACTTAAATATCTTAAAGAATTAATATAATTTCTGACATGCTTATCTTGAGGTTTAGCTTGTAAATAAATTTGGTAATGTTTATTATCATCACATAGATATGATACTTCATAGCTATTTATATCATCAATTTTGAGCATCCTTGGAGATTCTGCGGGTATGTTTATTGGAGGTGAATATAAATCATAAAATGGATTGTAAAGAACAAATTCATGTGAACTTTTTAAGATTAAAATGTAACTGGATTCAGTTTGACCCATATCAAACTTTGCAGCGTCAAGTCCTTTCAATGATATCGTATTTTTGTACTTCGACAAAACAACTTGACTGGAAGATTTATCAAACATATATATATCAATCAAATGTAGTTTTCTGTTAACTATCACAATTGCTTCTTTATCTCTATATGGTAAAATAAATACTTTTAAGTCGTGAATATCTGATTTGAAGGGAATACTATGAATTCTGGTAAAAATCACATCTTTTCTCAAATTCCAACCATCAAATCCCATACAAGAATAAATACCAGGCGTGTTTTTTACTCCGTCTAATATTTCAGATCCTGATGCCATTCTGTCATAAGATAAAGGATTTGATGTTGAGCGCCAATGCTTTATATCTTCTTCGGTTAGCCTTGCAACTGGTGGATTTAATAATGCTGAAGAAGATGTTGATCTTTTACTAGTTTTTCTCATACTACCTGAATGATTTATACCCAAATATGGTTTGGCTTTGAAATTTTTTGATCTTGATAGATATCTTATATAATATATCAAAAAATTATCTTCGGTATAATTATATGTCACAGCTAATAAAGAAGATGTTGATTCTGGATATAATATTAGCTCTTCGTTTGGTGAGAAAAAAGATGTTGATGATGAGACAATTGATCCAAGTTCACCAATAGGGTCTGTAAGTGTTAAAAAATTACTCTCCGCATATGTCGATGAGATCGAGGTTGCTGAGCCAATAGTATTACTATATGAGGGTTGTATTGAAAAAGGTGCAGATACTTGGCTCGAATATGGAGATGGTGGTATTAGTATATCATTCTGTGCTGTGGAACCTTTAGCTGAATTTACCCCAATATCTGTGGATGTTGGATCTTCAATTTTTTTACCCAGTACTATACCACTATGAAATGGGAATGCACTTTGGATATGAATAGGGAAACTGACAACTAAAGCAGACTTTTTCCTATCATAAACCCGTATTTGGTCATCCAGTATTATAACTAAAACTGCGTTGCTGGGTTTTTCATTGTCATTATCATGAATATTATCTGACTTTTGGTTTGCAAATGCAGTGAAAAAGCAATCAATTAACGGATTTTCTAAATTAATCGTTCTCACTATAAGCTCTCCAGACAACCAAATAACTTTCCTTTCAAAAATAAGAAGCTTTTGTTTATCATTGTAAAGCTTCACTCTAAAATTTGAATCAGAGGCCTCATGTCCAATACTATTTTCCAAACATAATGGAGTAATTTCTGCATTGTAAAACAGCTTCTTGCTATATTCTTGAGGAAGATTGCCAATAAACATGACTATACTATATTTTTCCTTTCTCAGTAAGCAATTGGCTATTATTTTGCTAAATAATAACCCTTCGTAGTATAAACATAGTACAGACGAGGCAATTCCAAGTTTCAATTCTAGATTACATTAGATCAAACAGAAACACATAAAGTGATGCGAAATTTGAAATTTGAATCTACAGGAGGGTTCAAATATATTTGGCCTAGTTTTCTACTTGCTTATTCTTTTTGATCTACAATCATCAACCTTTGGCACTATAAAGAGAACATCCTTATTCAAGAGACATGTCTTTTTTTAACTCTTTCAAGTATGTGAACTGCAATGATGGTCATTTGTCTTCAAACAAACACAATAATACTAACTTTGTATGACATTGGTATATCTCTTTTTTTTTTTGATACAGAGGTTTTACTAGAAACTCCAAGAAGAAACAAATGAATGCAAATCAAAAGTTTAATGAACCAAACTTTGCAAATGATTCCACTTCTACATTTAGTCTGTATTCAAATAGTAACGCATCAGGTACTTCACTTCGAAATACACAATCACCATCCAAACCATCAGTAAAGTCTTACAAGAATTATCCAATGCAACAGAAACAGCCACAGCAACAAAATGCTCAACAAGCTGCTCAATTTCAAGAACAGCAACAAAATAATACACAAGTAAATCAACCACCACCATTATTTATGTGTGACCCATTTGTAAAAACCGCACTTGTTAAAGGTTCTTATAAAACAATTGTTCAAATTCCAATGTATGTTGATCATAATGAATGGTTAGCTCTGAATGTTTTTGAGTTCTACAACCATTTAAATAAATTTTATGGTGTTATTGCAAACTACATCACACCTGATAAATATCCAACAATGAACGCTGATCCTAGAACTGAATATGTTTGGATGATGCCAAATAACAAATCTGCTTCCTTACCTGCACATCAATACATTGATTTTGCTTTAACATGGATTAGTAATAAAATAAATGATCAAAATATTTTTCCAACAAAGTCTGGAACTGCTTTCCCGCAATTCTTCTTAAGAGACGTCAAAGGTATATGTAGACAAATGTTTAGAATTATTGCTCATATTTATTGGCATCATTTTGAAAAGATCGTACATTTGTCATTGGAAGCACATTGGATTTCATACTTCAGTCACTTTATTTCTTTTATTAGAGAATTTGATTTGCTGGAAGCTAAGGAACTGGAACCACTTTCAATGCTAATCGATAATCTTGAGACTCAAGGAAGAATCATCAAGGTTGAAAGTAATTAATTGAAATAGCAATGTATAGAGTCATTTTCATAGAATTATTGGCACAGTTCTAACGGTATATTGTAATGTTTAACAGAAAATAAAAATAAAATTCTGAAAGTAATTATAAAAAGCAATTATTTGACTATATACAGGTGTTTGTTTGTAAAACTTATCCCAAAGATTTTCAGTAAAAATCATAAAAAATTGTACATATCCACCGTGGAAAAAAAGAATGCAATAAAAAAAACAAATAAAAATAAAATGAAATGAATAAATAGGACATCAAAATAAACTTATGAAAATCTAAAACGTAAATATAATGCATTGAACAAACAAGAGTTGCCAGTTGATTTAATTGAAAGATCAAGAGAAAAAATATGGACTGTCCTTAACAACAGATATATCGAATTTACCTTTTGGTGGGATTTCTGGTAAAGTGAATGGAACTAACATTTTGAAAGTGCCTGTATTATCTTGGATGGTGTCATGTGTATAACCAACTTCATTCAAAATAGTGATTGAAGATCTTAATGATTTACCGAGTTCCACGTCCTTTGGATCATTAGAAGCAAGAAGAATTCTTCTTTCTCTTTCAATTTTGATTTCATCAACAAATGTTGGAGCTTTGCCAATTTTCTTTGCCAATTCAGCTCTATATTTTTTAAGTGCAGCTACAACTGGTGCATTTTTATCAACTGAGACAACCATTAAAAATCCCTCGTAACGTCTTTCAAACTCACTCTTTAATTTTTCAACTAAGTTATTTTGATGTAACCTAATAAATTCATCCCTTAAAACGTGATTCATAATATCAATATCAGCAGCATGAGTCCAGTACGAATCGTGAACTGATGAAAATGAGAGGCCATATTCCGAACACTTGTTAACTGATAATAACATATGAGTTGCATCTAATGAATGAATAAAGTTTGGTGGGAAACCATTTGCCTGTTTTCTACCATCAACTTTTTTAACACCATAAGGATCTTGAATAACAAAAGTTTGCATATTTGTTTTAACTGTTTTATTTTTGAGTGTTCTATATGGTTGAACAACTGGTAAACCTAATGGTGATGTCCAAATAACAGATGAAATAAACTCATCACCTTCTTCACTATCGATATCTAATCTAACACTCTTTGAAATTCTTCTTGCAGCTAAAGCTAACCAATCTTGAATTGCATGAGCACCATCAAATAACTCTCTAATAGCTTTGAAGACCTTTTCAGTTAAATATTTGGAGCAATTTGAAATTGCATCTTCATCAAATTCAATTTCTTTTAATCTTTTGGTAATTTGAGCTCTTGCACCAACATAAGTAACACCATAAACAGATGTCATAACAGTTTGTTTAACAATTTTTCTTGCAATAATTGGCAATGTTAATTCAGCTTCAAGAATTCCCGCTTCTTTATCTTTTAAAACAGATTTCACAACAGAATTTGAAACATGGGTATAAACATCGGATGGTCGTTCTGCTGGAATTAAATTAACTTGTCTCGCACCTTCAATATCACCACCTAATGCAGCATAGTGTTGTAAACCATTACATGTACCATCTTGATGAATTGGTTGGAAGGAAACGTATTTGGTCGGATCTGGTAATTCTAATGCTTCAACTAATTCTGTTGCGGATGCTAAAAATTGCCATGGTTTATCAGCATTTTTCCACCATCCTTCACCACCTAGTGGATTTCTGACAGAATCTTTAATTAATTCAAGATTTTCATCAATATATGCAGCTCTTTCACCTAAAGAAATCTTATCTTTACCCATTAAATTGGATAAATGAATTTTCAGCCATCTTAAACCGTGTGTGCCTAATTCTTTACCCTTCCAAAACTTCAACAAACTTCTAGACATATCATTACCCAAATGGTTAAAATTAGGAGGAACGGGATATGCTCTACCTCTGAAATCTAATGAATGTGGAAAGAAGATTCTTTCACCAACAAAAGCTCTTGCAATTTCTAACTTATAATTCATATCACATCTCATTGATCTATTCTTTGAAAATTCATTACAAATTTCTGTACAAGTTCTTCTATATTTAAAAACTTCAATCGCTTCGCAGCCCTTTGGAGGAGGTGGTGGTAATACAAGTGATTCTTCAGCTTTAGGAATTTCTAAGAATTCCGTTCCAACATTCCAAACCTTTGTGATAATTTCTAACATTCTTTTGTTAATAGTCCATGATGTATTACCTAAATTATTAAGGCCTTGTAAAACTCTATCAATTTTTCCATTCATTGCGGCTGCTTTGGCATATGCTGCTTGTTCTGGTGCATTTTTAGCTCTTAAAACTGTAACTCTTTTTAAAAAATAGCCACCGTCATTGTAAGAAGTCCATGGCTTGGGTCTACAAATCATTGGTAAATATTGAGCTTGAATTGATTGATCTAAACGATCGTTACCTAACTTGTTAGCAAAACCTTGATTAAGTTTAACCACACCAATACGACCACCATTTTGGAAATCGTATGTGTGATAAAATGCTGGTGCCAAAGCAGTTCTAGTTTCACCAGTTCTTGGGTCAACTCCTTTAACTTCGACTTTTGCAACTTTTAAAAGAAACGAAAGTAAAACCGAACCAATACGACATAAAGATTCGGAATCCCATGATAAACTATTCGATTCAGAACTAACATTGTCTGAGTTTAGAGTATTTTTTTCGACATTTTCAACGATTTGAGCAGCCTTAGAACTTCGTAAGAACTTCTTAAATTCTGGTGTATTTTTAATTGCTTTGAAATTTTTATGAACATCAACATCAGCGGCTAAAATTTTATCTGCTTTATATTCTAATTCAATACTTTTGCCAATACCCATGACTAATTTTGAAACTGGAACACCTCTGCTGATATCTGAAGTGACGATGGTTTTCATTGAATCTAAAATAGCAATAGTTGCTAATTTTGGAGCTTTCATTAATTCCAAGAATGGACCGTAACTTAGCTTTTCAGTATATCTTGTGATTTCTGCTCTTGATAAATCCTTCTTACCAAGTTTTTGTCCCACTAATAATTCTGTTGCTTTTTTACATTCTTTAACTTCTTCTTGGATCAATGGGACAATTTGCTGTAACCAATCATGTAAATAGGCACCAACTGGTGTTGGTAATGACTTATCTTTTATATTTTCAAATTCTCTTTCCCATTTTAATTTTGCTGCTTCTAATGTTGAGCTTTCCAAAACTTTTTCTCTCATTTCAGAAATATTGTCTAAAATTTCATCAAACTTATTTTGTTGTTCCAATGGTAATGTACATTTAAGTTCAAATAAATTAATGGTACCTTCTTTACTCTCTTCTATAAGCTTGCTTGTATCAACATCCAATTTTTCAAGTTCTATTAATTGAACTAAGTTTTTAACAAACTGGCCATCATTATATGAGTCGACTAAACCTAACAATGAATGTCTAATATTCTTTAAATTTTCAGAAGATACTGATTTTAAAGTTTCCATTTTATTATCAATTACTTTATTAGTTGGTTGTCTAGTTTCAGTTTTATTCTTTAAAGTAAAATCAAATGAAATTGCATCGATGTCTAAAGGTTCAGATTCATCTTTTGATTCTAATTGTTTTTTGACTGGCATTTCACTACTTACAGATGCTGTATCAATATCACTACTTGAGAATGGCAATTCTAAATTCTCATTATATACATGTTTTTTGTTATTGTCGTTATTGTTTTCATCTTCTAGTGTTTCATTTGATTCATTTCTCACTGTGCTTGTACCTTTATCTTCATTTAGTGCTACAAACAAATCCCTAAAATTGCTTTGTAACTCATCAACAAGCTTGGGTTGGTAATCGACTAATTTCTTAATATTTAAAAGACCAATAATATCAACATATCTTAAAACGTCGGAGTTTTTATTTGAAGTGGCTAGCATGAAGTATTCTAGTAGTAATTTATTTGCTTCATCGACAGCATTCTCCTTCTGAAAAGATAATTTAATTAGCCATGCATAAATTCTTGCATCTGGGTTAAAACTCTTATTTAATGAACAAACATATTTAAGCCAACGACGAATCTCAACCATTGAATTTGAATTTTCATTACCCCAAGTTTTCAAAAATTCACAAATTGCATCTAAAAAGTATGAAGTTGAGCCATATTTAACAGATGCAATATTTTGTAACATCAAATCTGCTCTTTCATAATCACCGCTTTCTAAACAAGCCTCATATAAAGACCAGGTTTGTAAAATTTCATCATCAAATCTAGTTGCAATTTTATCATAAGCAGTTGAAGCAAAAAACATATCACTATTTTTACCTGGAATATATTCGGATTTTGAAACTATCTTGGTATAAATGTCGTCTAAAGACTTTGGTTTGGTTATATGATCTTTAGCTTCAATGGCCAGTGATCTTATGCCGATACTTTTGTTTTTGTAAGACAAACAAGGAGAACGTTTAGTACAAAAACGTGTAGCCCTGGAACTCAATAACATGCTCATGATACAGATGTTTCAAAACTAATTAGTGCCGACGAGAATGATTTGTGTTGTTTTGTGGCTGTCTTGGAAGACCTTAAAGTTAATTCTGCTTATCCTAAAATGATTTGCACTTTGAAAAATTTTTGAGGATGGAAAAATACCTGCACATTAGAATGAAATGTCAAAATTTCAAATTTTAATCACACGCATTGAAAACTTGAGAATTTGAGAAACCATAGAAAGGAAAAGAAAAAACCGCACTGCCTTGATATTGGCGCAAACAGATGCTCTTAGTGCGATCGTCGTAAATATCACCATCACGATTGGCAAATGGTTTAACATAAATGTGGTACTATGTAGAATAGTTTTCATTGAAAGCTACTGCTTATAAATAACATATTAAATTCAAACTAGAAAGCAACATTGATCGATAAAAAGCTGAAAAGTTTACCGTAGCAATGATAAGATAAGAACTCAAATCAAACATGATCATCATCAATAGTGAGTAAATTCATTGGCTCGTGGCCCTTTGTAGGATCACGATACTTTTCAGTTTGATAAAGAATCATACGTGAAAGCATACCAGCCATTACAAAACAGATATCCTCTTTTTCATCCTGTGCTTCTTCTGTTAAAAAGGTCAACAATTGCCAACAGTGACACTTATTTGCACCTTTAACTATTTTAACTCTCTTTGTCTCAAATGCAACTGCTGCCATTTGTTCAATTTCATTGCACTGTAATTCTTTATCACCGAAAGTGATTACTATACCGCCCTTTGGGACTATTTTATTCCATAGTTGCACTTTTTCCCAACTGAAAGGATTGTATTTGTCGGCTGTTTTATTTGCACAATAGAATGATGCATAATCATCTATATGCTTGACTGTTAAATAATCTTGAGAATCTTCTTTTACGGTGGCACTGAATGATACTATAGGTGAAATCAATACACATGCATATGGATCAATATTTGTTTTCTCTTTATCAATCTCATTGATATCATCATTGGGAAAAATATTACCATTAGCTGTTAGAAAGTTTAATATAAGCGTTGCACCGATTGAATCACCCATAAAAACTAATTTTGAATTTTTATTTTTTTCACTAATTTTGACAACTGTTTTAATCAAAATCTTTAAATTATACTCCATTGAAGACGTTTTGCAAATCTCAGGAAAGTTCATGATAAAAATGGCTGGGCTATCAAAACCTTGTAAAAGTAATAAACTATGTAATGTTATTAAATATTCAAGATAAAAAAAGGGCTCAGATCCAAACAGTGGTATATTTGGAACATATATAATAATTAAATCGTGTTCCTTTGATCTGGTTGAAACTGTTATCATAACTCCATCGGGATCTTTGGTTTCTTCATATGTACTTAATTCAATTATGTTGTAAGATTGAATAAACGCTCTAATATCAAAAAAAACCTTCCAGGTAACATTAGAGACTAGTGAGTATGATGGATTCGATCTTTTGAAATTACTTAAATCTTTGAGGTAATAACTTATAACTCGGGTGATGATATGATGATAAAATGGGCTATTTTTTGCAACATCATTTTTTACATTCAATGGTTCAACATAACACATAAAGAATGTATCAATTAACAATTTAAAAGCTGTATAAATTATGTTAGTACGCCAATTTTGAATAATAAACAAAACATTAGGGTGGTATAATTACCTTTTGGAATAGATAACAAAAGGTATAAGAGGGACTCGGATAATGGATAATTCGAGAAGAGATATAAGACTGCTAGAAAGCTAAGAAACACAAAATCAATTAACTTGTACTCTCTCATTTGGGCTTATTTTAATTGTTATATCTATAAAAAAAGGATAATATGAGTCAAAGTAATAAAATGCTCAGCTATTCAATTTGACAATAAGAAACTCCGACTGAGAGCAATATCTAAATTTCAATGTACCTCGAAGTATTGAATTCAAATTTTACTTATCGTATAATTTCATTATTTTTTTCAATCTATTAAATTAATTAGCATCTAGCTAGCGAAGTATATAATCAAGTACCTATACATTAGGAAATAACAAATCTATAAAGTTGGAAGAACAGTTTCCATTGCAGTGATAAAAATGTCAACGTGTTTCTTTTCAAAGATTAATCCCGGTCTTAATCTAACACCAACTTGTGCACAAGCACCAACATTGACACCTGCTAACTTCATCTTTGCTAAAAAGTCACCTCTAACTTCGCCAGATGGCATATCAAAAGCAAGGAAGCATGCCTTACCTTTACCTCTCAAGTTAGAAATTAATTGGGGGTATTTTGATTGTAAAGCTTCTAATTTAGAGTACATGTAAAGACCAGTTTCTCTTAATGGTTCTAATAAGTTGTTATCCTTAATTTCATCACAGATTGCAGCTGCCATAATTATACCCTTTGGATCACCACACCATGTGTTGAATTGTCTGTATGGTTGATCTGGAATGAATTCTGGGTCATGGAACCAGTAACCAGCAGATTGCATCTTTTTTGAGAAAGTAACTAAGTCAGGTGGTGGAGTAATGTTGTATCTTTCGTGATCCCACATGATACCAGTACCACCACAACCAGCTTGAACTTCATCAATAATTAACTTAGCACCGTATTTTAGTGTAATATCTCTTAAACCTTGGAAAAAGGTTGCGGAAGCATGGTTATCACCACCTTCGGATTGAACTGGTTCAACAATAACACCAGCAATTGGACATTTCCAGTTTTGGAATCTTTCTTCGACAATTGCTAAACATCTAGCATCTTCCGCCTTGTTTGCCTCCTCGTTTGATTCTAATGGATACTTGTAAGCTGGGAATTCAGCAGTTGGCCATTGAAAAGATGGCATATCCATCTTATGAACTGGTTTAGATCTTGTAACTGAACCAGAAGCAAATAACCTACCGTGGAAAGCTCTCTTGAATGATAAAATTGCAATTTCTGGATTACCTGGAGCTTGATTTTCCATACAAGATGTTTCTTCTTCTGTGGTGAATGGCTTGTTGAAACCCCTTTTCTTTGATTGATAGTTAAAGAAAACGGCCTTGAAGGCTAGCTCGTTAGCATCAGCACCAGATAAACCATTCCATACAAGATTTTGACCCTTTGGAGCGTGCTTTAATAAATCTTTTTGAATTTGTTCAAAGTCAGCACCTGGAAAGTTACCTAAAGCTGGTCTGTCAACAAGAGCTCTAATCATTTTTGGAGATGATGCTGCCTTGATTAAATTTGGGTTGTTGTAACCTAATGGAATTGAAGCAACTTGACAGTAGACATCCAAAAGAACATTACCATCGACATCGACAATATAGTTACCAGTAGATTTCTCGTAGTCAGTAACAAAATAAGTACATCTATTGTCAAAAACCTTACCTAAGGATTCGATAGCTTGCTTGCCTTTTGGACCTGGAATGGTTTGTGTGACAACAGAAGGAGCTGATGGTTCGCTTGGAAAACAGTTGGATGTGTAAGACATCTTTGGTTGATGGATAAGAAAAAAAGTACAAAAACGTTCTTCAATCAACCTAACTCATGGGGGAGATACTCTCCCTTTTATTGTATCCAACCTCCGCTGATATGCTCTTTTTAGTTTATGCCGCCAACAGATGCATTATAACCATAAGGCTTCTCGGACAGAAGAAAACATGTCCACCCGCTAGGAATTTCCCAAAAGGGCAGCAGTCGCTGGTTGCCGCTTAGAGCTAAACCCGCTGCCGCTAACGGAATGAAGCCTTTGGGCCCAAAGTGGATTCAGCTCTTGTAATCATAACGAGATCCACTAACCCATCTTTATCAAAATTCTATAACTATTTACACGCAGATTAGTACCTTATACAAATCACTTTCTAAAATACAAAAGATATCGCTATTTTTGTCCTTTTTACTGCTATTAAATATAATATAATTTTTAGTACTGATTTGTTGCTATTATATCCGTATAAAAAAACCAAATCTTATGGACAAATTTCATATTCTTTCCAATTATTACTATTGGTTTTTCTGTATAAGTATCTTTTATCATATCCACCACCACCCAAACTAACTTCATCAACCAAATCAACAAACATACAAACAACTACAAAGTTTTCATATCCTGATGAGGAGTTTCCTCCATCAACTCCTCTATTGATTGCATCTAGTAGTTTCCTATTTTCCTCAGTTAATGGTGAACCGGGAATTGGTTTTCTAAACGCCTTCCTCATACTTCTTGATAATTCATTCCAAACACGTAATCTTTCAGTTTCCCATTCTATCCTAGTTGGAGTTACACTTGGAGAATCATTATCTTCAGTGGTTTTAGCATGAGCTCTATTTAAATCTGATAAAGACGTGGAAGATCCTTGAAATGTTTTCACATATTCCGGGGAAAATAATTTGTAGCGTAAAGGTTGAGAAATTTTATTCCTCTTTTCAGTACTACTATTGTTCGTTGTTTGTGATAGATATTGACTAATTAGGGATTGAGTTTCGTCATCAACTGATGAAATTTCGGAATCGCTTGGATTGTCGTCAAACAAATCATCATTATGATTGTGTATGTTATTTATATGTTCTTTCATGTCATATGAAATCTCAGGTATTAAATCATCACTAATCATCCTGACGCTACCCTTAAATCGAAATTGTTTTCTAAGTTTTGGGAAGTAAAAACATGCATCATATCTTGGATTTTTTAATAATGCATTGTATTTACTTGACCTCTTATCAGTTGTAAAAACCAAAACGTTAGTTCTTTCTTCATTGAATAAAAATCCCCTTAAAACACAAACTCTAGTTGATGGATAATCATTCAAATCGACATTTGAAAAATTGAATAAAGTAAATGGTGAATCACCAGTTTCTAATTCTGTTTGTACTGCGGATTGAAATGATGGACTCCATAGTGCTAGTGATTGCAACATTGTGAATACAGAAACTTATATGTAATAAAAAAGCTCTGTGGCAAATTATAATAATGACCGATAATCCAGCTCGTGATTGGATTATAAATCAAAGTTGTCAGTTGAAAAAGACAAAGTAGTTGAGAGCACAATAATAGATACTGTAAGGTCTGCAACCTATAAGTTCTATTTTTCGTTAGCTGACCTCTAGAACTGTGCACACGATAGTTATCCAGAAAGAAAAATCTTTTGTTCGGTTTTGCTGCAACCAGCAAAATCATGCACTGAAAAAATTGGAAAATGAAAAACGTGCGGCTCGGTGGTCGGTCTAAGAATTAACAGAAAATAGGAAACAGAGACGACGGAAAATAGAAAAGTGGAAAATGAAGTGACAAGCCCGTGAAACGACGCGTCGACAGTTGGAAACTTAAAGACATGAATTTAATGATCTAAGAATCATCAAGTGTTATACACTGTGACCTAAACCTGTAAACGTATGTCCATTCAATAACTTGACTTAAGGCTAATCAAACATGTATAAAGTTCAGGATTTGAATCCAATCTTGAAAACACCGTCTGGCTTAGTCTCTGGAATTAACCATCCAGTATCATCTGTTGGCAATGCCAACAATATAAATAACAATACCAATGTGAACATAGGAAATAATCCCAATAGCATACCCACCACTCAGTTTCAATCACATGTGTATAATAGTCATCCTTTAACTCCTTCTTTTTCAAATAACTATCAGATGAATTACAAACAATCAAATCAACTACCTGACGAAAAATCTCTAACGTTTACAAATTATTATAAGTTTTGCTGCTTGAAAAATGTTAATTGCTATTTTTATCAATACACAAATAATGCCAACAGTCAAGGTCAAACAAGTATAAATACAATTAGTTCGAATTATGAAGTTCTACAATATGAACAATTAATAAAAAGTAAACTAAAAAATGACTACCAAATTACTGATATAATTACATGGATTGCAAAAAAGGAATTATGTATATTTCACCTGCAAGTGGATGATCCGAATAAAGACTTGGATTCAAATATATGTTTTAATCAATTAAAGGATGCAATGAGTAATATTATAAGTGAGAATGACCTATCTTTAAATTTAATTTCTGCATCAACTTTTGATGCTAATAAAGTTTTCAAAAATACACCATCTTCTGCTTCACAATCAGCATCATCTGATAACCAACGAAATCAACAATTTCAAAACAAATCAATTAATGTTATTTATTTAAGTTTTCTACGAGCTGTTCATAGACTAATTTTACAAAGAATGACAAACTCCCATTCATTGTTTGAAACTTCAAACCAATCATTATCAATAGATATTTATCCATATAGTGGACAACTTATAGCCTCGTCAATGATTCAGAGATCAATTATAACGACAACTCAAAACAGCACTGAGTTTTCAACAACTTCAAAGAAAACTAAAGTTTTGAAAAAATTAGTTCCATATTCTATTCTAAAGATAAATCCTTCATTGAACCAGAAGAATGAATTGATAGTGAACATGACAAGTTTGAAGAAAATGTTTTACAAACTAACTGATTTCATAACAATTTCATGTAATAATTCAATTGAAATCTTAAGTGCAAAATCAAATTTTGCACTCTATATTGCTCCATCGGGACTAAGGTGTCTAATTGCTGGTGATTCATTTATTGATTCAATTACTGATGAACCCCCTGAAAACTATGAGAAACTATTTAATATTTTAAAAAAATTCAATGATATTGATTTACATTTAAATCCATCATTGATCAATGAGAAAAGATTATGGGTAAAAATTCATCCATGTGGTTTTAATTCCTCAGTTTCTGGACCTTTAATATCAAATTATCTAGATAAAAGTTTGTCTACCGGTAAAAAATTTATATATTGGCCAGCTGAATTATGTTTTATTCAATTTCCTTCTGACTCTAATCCAGGCAGTTCACAACTGGATGATGAAGCATTGGAAAACTTGAAAACTTTCCAAATAAATGATCCTTTTCAATTGGTTGATGAATTCGTCACTATAATTGATGATATAAATAAATCCAAAGCTAAAGAAGAAGAAGCCCACATTAATAACACTAATTTCATAAATCACAGCAATACCCTACTAGATGATAAAATAATCAGTCCAGATTTTACAAACAATGGTATCAAAGATCATAATACTTCAATGATTAGTGAAAATCAAAAATCTGAGTTTAAGTTCCCTGAAAGTTTTGAGTTTAGTCCAGTTATGGAATCGATTGATCAACAGCTGAAACAACCATTAAAAGGTATAAATGATGATTCACCTATGAACGGATTCAACGATATAGTTAAATCAAGCAATGTATTTGATAATTTATTTGATGAAAAAAATGGTATTCCTATGACAAATATGGAAAAATCTAATAGTGCTGTTGAAGCTGATTTTCAACGACAATTAGAAAAAGTGTTTCAAGATGATACAAAAGCTTTAGAGGGTGTTGTAGAAGATGAAAATAACAATATTGATGCATCCAATACAGCTGAGGTGTTTTTATCTAATAAGAAGAAAGATTTGGATTTTGAAGAAGATTGGAACGATTTATTTGGTGATTCTGATGAAAATGGTAACGGGAATGAAAATGATGAAAACAATATTACAAACGACAACCACCTTAATTATTCTGAGTATGACTATGATAAAGACATGGATGATGCTGTTGATCTGGCAATGAATGACTTAGAAAACGAAGAAAAAAGTAAACAGGATGATATTGTTATTGATAGTAGTACTGTTTATTTGGATCGCAAGACTGAAAATGAAGATGTTAATAAAAGTGAAGGTTCGAAAACACCAGCTTCTTTATTGCCTAATTCCAATATTGCAACTGAACCAATTAGCACATCACCTTTTTATCAAGACCCTGGTGCTCCCTCACCAATACCTTTTGAGATATTTGCCCCAGGAAATAATGATGAAGATTATATATCACCGGCAGTAGCTGATGATAATAAACCAAATCTCAAACTTTTTCCACATTTCACACCAAAAGATAGAAAAAAATCTATTTTTTCACCTTTGAACTTTAACCCTTTAATTGAAAAAGATATTGATAGTAAATATAGCAATGGTGGTAAATTTTTTGTCAAAAGTCAAACTGATCCATTAGAGAAAGCAAATGATAATACATTAAATAATGCAAACAGACTTGCAACTCCGAATTTGAATCTTACACCAACATCAACAGACTCAAAGTACAATAACAGATTAAGTGTAACGACACCATCTTTTTTTATGCGTGGGCTAGGGAAAAATTCTGAAATTGACTACGAGTTTACAAGGGATTTGTTGTCTGATAGCGATGATGATGATGATGATGATGATGATAATGATGATGATGATGATAATGATGATGATGATGATAATGGTAATTATAATAATAATAATATTAAAATAAATGAACTAAATTCTAGTCACACCATTCCACAAAATTACTTTAATAATAGCAATGGTAATGATAAATATACCGGTATGAAAAAAGAGGGTACAGATAATAATTTACTTTATGATCTAATTGCTTCAACAAATAATGATAACGGTGCTATGAATTTTGAATTGAATGAACTTGAAGAAGATGAAGGCTACGGCGATAATGATGATGATGATGAATTTGTTGGAATGACAAAACTAAATAAAAATAAAGATGATATAATTTCCATTAATTCTGCAAATAGAACAGGTTTAGGTATATTACTTCCTTCAACAAATGACACTAATCCTACGAAAAGAAGAAAACTAGAAAATCTTTTTGATAATATTATTGAAGATGATGAGCTTGATCTTGATTTTGAAGATGATTATGAAGATGATCCTGATAGTATTGATGAAGTTGGTGATACTGCAATTAATACCGCTAATAGTGAAATTAAAACGGAAAGTGTTGAAACTCCAAATGCATACGGTGCTGTTTCCTTTCCGAATAGCACAGAACACACAACAATTTCAACTGCTTTGGATACTGTAGATATTCCAAATTCCTGGTTTTACGTTTTAAGATTGGTTGCGCCAATTCAAATTCCTTTCAATTTCTTAAATCATGTGAATTTAAGTATTGAAAAATCAAAAGTTGTATCATTATTACCAATTTTACAGGAATATGTTCTCTATTCTCAAAAATACATGAATAATTCAACGCTCAACATGTTAGTCCAAAATAGAGAATGTCCTTCTGTCTTAGACAATGATGTCGAATACCTATTTTATAAAGTGTTCCCTGGTATCAACAAATTGACATGCTTTGAATTACTAGATTCTGACACAGAATCCAAACAAAATAAGCCATTTGAATGTATTTTTGGTCACAAATTAACGAGTCAAAATAATAATGTTAACAATCAAGTCAAAACAGAAAATGAGTTAAAGTTATATGATGAAAATAATTATGGATTGTTATCACCAAATTTAAATATTCCACATCCAGAGAATAATCAGAATCATCTATTTAATGATTTTGTTGATGAATTCAATAAATTAGACTTTCATGCTTCACCAGACAATGTGTTCAGGATAGGATCAACAGTTTTGAATCTGAAGAGGTTAAATCAAGATATAATTATTAATAAATTGGGCTTGAACTACTGGAAAATGTTAAATTTGGAACCTCATGCTAGAAAAGATTTCAAAATTCTATTTGTTATTCCTAAAGCAGACAAGAATTTCAGAACCAGAACAACTGATTTTTTGACATCAATTATTGAATATTACAGAATTTGTAAATTGGGTATTATAGAAACTATCACAGAATCAGGTATAATCGAAATTGAATATAAAGTTGGTACAAGAGATGAATATTGGGAGAATGTACAAAAACAATTGTTATCCTCGGTTGACGAAATACAGAACAATTTTACTCTTGAGAATCCTGATAAACTTTTATTGATGTTTGTTGATCCATTTCAAGACTTGAATTCTCTGGTGAAAATGGCTAGTGTTACTCAAATTTTTGAATCGACATTAGTAGAAAAGAATATTGCTGAAAGTGAATCTGGTAAAAGAAAGAAAAAAAGGAAAAACAAAACTATAGCTAGATTACCTATTAACCTATTTTATAAAGCATTTTCAGTGGATTCATTTTATTTAAATGATGAAGGTCAATTTGTTTTTTTCACTGATGAACAGTATTTGGAACTTGTTATTGAGCTTTTTAACACTTGTCCACATAATGATAGCAAGCAATTATTGAAAGATAGAAGTAATATGTTTTTAATCGAGAAAGATATTCAAGAAAATATTAATTTTGTTTTGAGTAAGAAGCCAATAATGAAATCATTAGTCGATGACGAAACGTTTTTACACTTATGTTATGAAAGATCTGTGGATAAGAAATGGTGTGTTGCTAGTTGGATTGATCAAAGTGGAAAGTATAACTATACCAAGTCGTGGTGTATTGATGAAAATATAGAAGGCTGTCAAAGTTTTGAACAAGTTGCTAATAATATGATGGCAATTACTCTAGAGTATATTTCAATAATGAAAGGTAGAACCTATGTTATTTTGAGCAGATTAAATAATATTATCCCTGATGATGAACTTGCTGAATGGAAAAGATTATCAGTTAAAAATAATGGAGTTCACTTAATTGTTATGACGGCTGAATTGGAATCTTCTACGTTAATTTTATCCAATAACCCAGGGCCATATTTTGTTCCAAAGCGTAAAGACGATACATCTAGAGACTTAAATTATACAGTTGCATCAACAAATTCACAATCGCAAACTCCTGCCAACGTTTTGGCTATTCCCCTCACAGCACAATCACATTTGGTAGGAAGTGCAAGATTTGAAAGCCCAGATGTTTCAATGTTTACACCATCATATGATCCTGGTTTATCACCAATGGATTTTGGAACACAAGTTCCCGTACCCATTCAAACATTGCAATCCCTACCTGAAGAAACTACAACTCAAGAGCCACTTTCCACCAAACCAATATTACTTGACATTTCAGATGAATGCTATGGTTTAATATTAGAAGTTTCACAACCACTTTCAAATCAACCTCGAGTACCGCTGAAAACGGGGTTTTTAGTTAATACGGGTGAAGGTGTAATCAAGAATAGAGTTTTGGAAATTAATTTATTGAGTTGTCAAACTGGTATTAGTACTACTAAAATTCTAAAGAAAATTCTAGTTCAGTACAAAAATTTAAGTTCACTTGCTAAATATATTGGTATGGACGGAATTGTAAGAAAGTGCGGTAATGTTGAATTTGATGAATTAGCAGATGATGAAGATGATGAAGATGATATTTCCTGGGATGAAAAGTTGTCTACAAATAACTTAAATGTTAACACTGTTGGTAGTGGACCAAGTTATATTGGAGGAAAGTTCGAACGAAAAAGAGAAAAGCATCACATGCAACAACAATATACACACTTCCATAAAATGCAACAAAGGCAAAAAAAGCAAAAAATTAGAGAAAAGGAAAGAGATCTTCTTGAAAATCATATACAATATAATATTGTTCCTGTACACATGCTATCTGTGAGAAAAATGTTAGACTTTCTATCTAATTTAAAGGTAGAATAAAACCAATGTGATTTTTGTGTAAAATACTTGATATCATTTAATATAATATTTAATAAAAGTCTTTACAAATACTAAAAAAACTTTCATAAACAATATTGTGTTTTCATAATTTTCCCAAGTGAAAGGATTTCATTATCAACAATAAAAGTTATTTCATTGAGTGAATCCCAATTCTCTCCTGAAAACTTAGATAATCTGTTAAGAATTGATATTTGAAACTTCGCAAGAATGTAAACCTTTTCATGAGTTTCCTGTGGTATTTTACCGTTATGAGTAGAGCCGGAGAACTTGAAATTTCGTATTGAGACCTTAAATATTCGTTTTAATTGATTGATGTATTCCGAGTAATCTTCATCTAAGTTATCTGGGGTAATCGTCCACTTCCTTGAGATTAAATGCATAATTTCACATGAAACTATGAAAAACAAGTTATTCTTTGGTAAACTACCTTTAAAACAATATGGATCCGAAAAAAATGTAAGCAATTCTCTTGGTTTTAACTTCAGCAACTTCTTTGCAATGCGATCTGTAAGCTTCGACTTGACGGCTGCGTCTATTGGTAATATCAATATGTGATCCCATAAAAGAGCTAAAAAACTTGTTCTCAATGGAATAGAGTCTAGACAAATTCCGGTGCCATTATATCTATATTCATTTCGTGATGTATTGCATGAAAAAACATACTTTTGACTTAAACATAAATCAGTTGGAATAATTGAGCTTTTGCTGAATAGAGAATTCGCGTCAGTGAAAATGTAATCAACAATAGTCAACAATGAACCTAAGTATTGTTGCTGTGACATTTCATCGGGTTCAGAATTATTATAAAATTTTAAAATGTTGGCCGTAAATAAATTATAGCTTATATCACTATGCTTTTTTAATTCTAAACTAAAATACCTGATAAGAATCTTCAAAAACTCACGCCATCGACTCCATGTTTCAAAATAGCTTTCGTATGAATCTACTCGTTCAATATCGGTTAATTTGCTCGCAGTTTTGAAAGCATACTGAACATAAGTCCATAAATCATTCTCAGTTTCAGATAAATATTTGATGCCAAAAAAACTGTCAGAATTATTGAATTTATCAAATGTAGTGGAAATTTCAAAAACAGAATCAACTTTATCCAGTATCAATCGATTATCATCATTTTCAGTCATATCATCCATTGAGTAATCAAGAACCGTTTCCTCAATTGGTAATGCTTGAAAGGAAGAATAACTTTGAGTTTGGCTTTTTCTTAATCGACTATGCTTAAGAACTGGTGCCAGAAAAGACAACATTTTTCTAAGCTTTGAATATAAATTTTTGAGTTCATTTTCAAATATAGCTTTATAATCAGTTGACTTAAAACTCCAATTTGTTTTATCAAAAATGTTTAGCAAGCTATGAATATATTTAATACAATGTGATGATAAGTCGAGAAGTTGTTCAGAAGCAATTTCTTCAATGTGATTTAGTTGAGTACCTGTGATAACCATTTTCAAAATTTCACTTGATGGATAATCTACATATGGAAAATGAATCAATAAAGTAGTTTGTAAGTATTTTAAAAGATCAATAAAACTGTTGTATCTATAAATTTGACCATGGGCAGTATCTAAGTGTGTATGATAACGTGCACACTTATAGTCAATAAGAGATGAACTTGGACTTATTGTACTTAATGAAGGATCTCCGTCGGCAAAATCTGATAATAATGATGTGAAATGTGTATCGGCCGTCATAATTAATAACCGGCTTTGAGAACTATATCTTGTATTGCATAAATAAGACTGACTGGCAAGAGATTGAAATCGGTCTTATTATAACATCAGAAAATCTATTAAAGTGCAGTTTTCTGTTTTTCGTGTTGAAATCGAGATATTAAAATCTGAACATCTAGCATTTCCTTTGCGATGAGAGACCATTACTGAAACTCATATCATCTGTAACTTGTTAATAAATTGGTTTTGATAACATAAATGATTTCCAATACATGCGTCTCCAAATTTAAATTTACGATTCAAATTCAGTCCACGAAATTGCTTAGCCAACAATTCCAGTGTTCTTTCTTCATTACCTAAATCAATTGTTAAAGCTTTTCAAATTGATCACGATTTTGGTAATATCTTGGTCTAACTCGTGCCACTAGTATATATAACAATACCAATAATAGCAATAACAAAAATAACAATGATAACCATGAAACGTAAGATGCTTTGGATATAAATGATATTAAGTTTTGATTAAAATGTAAGAAAAAATACTCTCAAATAATTAAATCCTGTTGGAATCAGTAAAGAAGAACGTTGATCATGATACTTATTATTTATAATTTTTTAACATCAAATTCATCAACTATTCATCATAAAAGATTCTTGGAGGTTTAAGTGAAAAAGAAATTTATTATCTTGATTATTACAAGACTTGTGTTTCTCAAAATGTGTAAATTTTACCAAAGAATTCCAATTGCTTCTCATACTTATAGTTACCATTAGGTAAAATTGCTAAATCAATTTTATATACATTAATTGACAAGTTTGGGTATATTTAGACAATTCAAAAGATAAGGAATTTTTTAGAAAATATTAAGATAAATCAATTGAATTATGACATTTAAAAATTAAATAAGATCACAAATATTATGGATTAATTAGCAATCGTTTCTTTATACATAATTTCATCAGCTGCTTTAATTTATGTAGGTGAAGTCAAAGAATTTTATAACATTTTAAAACGTTGGGAAAATTTTTAGTTGATGAATAACATGGTAATTTAAACAAAATAAAATAATTATAGGTGATTAAAAAAAATTAGAATAACTGATTACAAAATTTTTATATTATAAAGGTTTTATCAAGTATATACAACATTATTTGTGTAACTAATTTTCAGAATCCTTATACTCTAATCAAATTCATTATCAGAAAACATTCAAATTTTCATATTTGAATAATATATGAAAATTTATTTATAAGTTGATTTGCAATCGAAGGTTTTTGTCTTTTTATGAAAAACTTTGTATGCAAATCACAAAAAAATTACTTTGTTAAACTGCTTACTTTGACATTTGAGTAATAAATTTCCAACACCTATTGCGTTTATTTTTGGGTGGCAGATCTGCTTTGGTTGTTTTTGTATTTTTTTCACAATTAAAGAAATTTTTCTTTTTATGAAACTTCAATTAGAGAAATTAATACGCACACCATTATAAAAAAAACATGAAATTTTTCTTGGTACAAAACCGAAATAAAACAAATCTTAAAAATACCAAGCCCACGTGATAAGTGATACTGAAGACATCCTAGAGCAAAATATTTATTTTTCAACAATTGGTCGGATGGTCTAGTTGGTTATGGCATATGCTTAACACGCATAACGTCCCCAGTTCGATCCTGGGTTCGATCAATTGAGATTTTTTTACATTTTGCAAACTTGACTTTGAATCTACAGAAGTATAAAAAACATGTTTTGATGGTTTTAATTAATTATTTTTTTGACCATATTGATTTATTTTTAATCCATCTAGGTATCCACATGTTAATATAATTTGATTGAGCAACTTGATATTATAAATCATTATGAACGTCGCACAACAATCGTATAATTCATTGTTACAAGCTTATATGTCACAACCTCCACAAATGGATGAGAATACTGATAAACGTCGAATTGAGGTGTTACTAGATATCAATACTGTTTTATTATATAAATGCGTGGAGCTCCAACAATATGTACTAAATGAAGTTAATAACACAGCACTAAATTTTAATGAAAAGAAGGAATTATACCATAACTATTTAAGAAGAATTCATTACAACTTGAACTGTCTTGCATCAATAAATGGTATTTATTCGAATTCACCCGAACATAAAACAAATTACACATTACCGCAAATGGTCCACCCTCCACCTGAATGTCCAGAATTATTTGAGCATTATAAATTATTAAATAAATTGTATCCAGAAGCCATGCCCTTTTTCCAGAGAAAAATGGCAGCGTTTAAACAATATCAACACATGCAAAATAATAGTACTGGAAATAGTCAACCAGCCATGACCCCAAATATGAATCAAGTCCCTCAAGGACAACCACCAGCACATGCACATTTACAGGTGCAAGCACAAGCGCAAGCATACGCACAAGCACAAGCACAAGGACAAGCTCCAACGCAAAGATCAGGTATTCCATTACAATATCAGAATCAACAACCAATGCCAATGCAAATACAACAGCCACAAAGGACTTCTTTTTCTGTTGAAACTCCAAATACGAACAATGCTGATTGGAGTGCTTATAATCAAAAAGCTAAAAGTCAACACCCATCAAATGTTGGTACCCCAAACTATCCCGGGTCAGCTAAATCTCAAAACATTAACTTGATGACAAATTTTAATAACAATAGTAATAACAATATAAATACATTCAATGGTTTCAATCTGCAACAACAACAACAACAACAACAGCAACAAAATCAACAGCAACAAAATCAACATCAACATTTTCAATCAAATAATAATTTTGGAATAGATAATTTCAACCAAGGCCCAGGATCTGACAGAAGATCCTCAAATCACACATCAGGCACAAACATGACACCACAGATGATTCCACAGGCGATTTCACAACAGCAAAATACTATGAATTCAAATAACTTGACACCAGATATTCAACAACAATCCCAAGATTTTAATACGATGATGAGTCCAGAACAAATTCTTGCGAGGGCTGCATCCAATCAAACTATAATGTCAAATAGCTTTCAGCCTCAACAACCCCAGCAGCAGCAACAACAGCCGCAACAACAATTTTCGAACTCAAATTCTAATCAATTGCAAAACCAAAATCAAAAGTTTGTCCCATTTCATGATCCTAATGTCAATCATAACTCTAACGACACCGGGGAATTTAGCGGTTGGTAAAGAGCTTATCATACTTTCAGTAATATAAATACACTCATAAACCTAGATCATTGTATATCTTGATATAACTAAATAGTAACTACAAAGCCTGTATGCATTTTTTGAACATCATGAGTTTATCATATTTTGATATCACGAAATTTCAAACTTTCTACTTGGTTCATCTCTAAAAATTTTTATTAATACTTTTGTTTATGTAAACAATTTCACGTAGAGGTTTAAAGGATGCCACGCAAGAAAATAGGATTAGAAAGTTCAGCGTTTGAGCCACCGTTTTATACACCAGATATAGGGGCAAATGCATATAAAATTCCAGAAGATTATGAGACCCTATTGATTGATATTTACACAAAGCATACCGAAATCAGTCCAGACTTATTAGTACAGGACATACCAAAATTATTAGAAACTGAATTACATATACCAAAAGAGCTTGTACTTTATCAGGAGAGTGAGTTCAAGTCATGGTTGATTGATGGTACTGATATATTGGATTTCGAAAAATGGTTGTACAATGGATATTTTTGGTTACTGTTGAGTGAAAATTTAGAGACTGTTGATATGTTATGGAATGATATATGGGAAAACTTGAATACAGATAATATGTCAGACATTGCTAATTTGAGAACCAACAAGTTATATCTCAACGATGTCAAAAAACTAATCGATGTTGGCAAGTTAGATGCAAGTGCAATTGGTATGTTACAAATGGCTGGAAATGGGAAGGTATTCATTGATTATATTGACTTTTTCAAACTGCTTGGGAGGCTAGGGGCATTAAAATAATAAAAGACTTAACATAGTAAACTGTTCAATAATAGTTATTTTGTAAAGTATATAAATTTTGTTTTATTTGTGAATTTTTTAAAAATCATTATAAAAACAGGTATTATAAATTCATCAGAAAAAAATGATATATGTGGCTATATAATTGATAATGAAACTATTATAAGATATGCTTTGATCTGAAAAAGTTTCTAAGATAATGAACTTGGTATACACCAACACCAATTAACATAAACATTCCAACAACAAAAAAATTTCTAACTCTACGGTTAGTACTTTCGTTAGTGTCTCTTAAACGATGTTCCCTCTTAATTAAATATTCTAATTCATTAATAACTTCATCTAACATTTCATCAACTTTCCTTAATTGAACTTCTGAAGGCTTTAACTTTTCAGCACTTTGAATTGCATTCCAATCTCTAGCATTTGCACCAGCTTCAACTTCTAATTCGATTTCCCTTGATAATTGACGTCCGCTTGTAGGGTAACCTGGTTGTAAACGGTTTGTGAAACAAATATCAAAACTGGAAGTTTCATCTGCACTAAAAGCAACCTTAATGTTTCCTGCGATATCATCCTTACGACGGTACTCATCACCATCAGCATTCGTAATACGTAAAGACAAGATCTGTCCATCATTGACACGTCCATTTGTATTAACGGTAACGACAACTAACTGACCATCAGACACAAATTCACGAACACATTGTGGTTCATTATAACCTTGTTGTGCAGGTATTTCAAAACGAAGAGCATTAACTGAGCTGAAAAACGCTAAAAGAAAAAACCAAGTGGTAAAAATACTCCAATTCTTCATAACTGTTTCAAGATGTAAAGTGAAAGACTTTCTGTTTGCGAAAGAAATAAAACAATTCCAAATCAACAGTATAAACAATATGCTTCCACGTAATGAATGCTCCCCCAATCTCACGAAAAATTGGAAAACAAAATTTCATAGTCGCGTCTGATTTTTTTAAACACGAAACTATTATAGATGGTTTGCTTACCTTACATCCACATTAAGTAACCACTGGTTTGTCGGTTCTTTATAATTATAACAAGATTAACGAATACAAATACGACTTTGAATGATGAAAAAGAAAAAAAAACTACTATGAGTGATGTAAAAATTGTAATGGGAAGAGACGAACCCAATCAATCTTCTTCCCTTTTGACGGCAGATGGAGTAGGTGCATCCCAATCACCAACACTTGGTGTTACTCCCCAATCACTGTTTTTTGAACTGGATTCACCACCCCAAACACTACGATCCCCTGATTCATATTCTGTCTTACTACCATCACCACCCCAGACACTTCTATTTCCTGAATTTGCAGATGATCCCCAACCTGGAGTTTTATTGCCACTATTCGACCAACTTGGTGTTTTGTTACCACTGTTTGACCAACTAGGAGTTTTATTTCCACCATTATTGCTAGACCAACTTGGAGTTTTACTTCCAGCAATACTAGATCCCCACCCTGGGGTCTTACCACCACTTGACCAACTTGGTGTCTTTCCGCCATTACCAGAATCCCATCCTGGAGTTTTACCACCACTTGACCAACTTGGAGTCTTACCGCCACCCATACCTGGGTTCATATTATTTTCACCGTAGTTATTCATTGTGTTATAATGTGCTCTTTGTTGCATATTGTGCGGATTATTATGCATACCGAATTGCGGTCTACCATTACCATTAGGTCTATTGAAAGACGATTGATTTCTATTCCCACTACCATTTCTTCCTCTGTAATTTTCAAGAAATTGTTCATGTGGAACATAACTACCAGGTCTTAGTTCAAATAACAAATCCGATTTCATGATTGGAATAATCTTTGCCGGGTTATGCATTTCAACTCTTGCTGTATCACCATTAGCATCTTTAATAATACCTTTTTTACCTTTGTATGGACCCTTTCTAACACTGACATGTTGATTGAGTGTTATATCACGACCACCAAATCTTGCTTGATTAGCAACTAAAATTGGAGGTGGTGCCATGACTCTGTTTGGATTCATTTTATTTAAATCTGGTACCTTAAATGATGAGACAATCGAACCTTTATTTGCAATTGTTTGAACAGAATTTGAATCAGTAACAAAAATACCTGTATTTTCATACACAGTCTTGGAGTGTAAAAATAAGAATGATTTATAAATATGCATAATGTTACCTTGTCTTTTCTCCCCACTTGATTCTTTAACAACATCACCAACTTTTATCTCTAAACCATTTCTATCAGTTGTCTTTTCTGTTAACTTATTGATAATCAATGCAGAAACAATATTTTTCGGTTCTAGTTGAACCACTCTACCATCTGTACATAAGATTGTAAAAATTTCCTTTTCAACTCTGATAATCATACCAATTTTATTTGAACTTAAATTCACCATTTGATGTAATTCAAATCTACCAATTTTAGATGATGTCGTAGACGAATCAACAGAGATGACTAAATAGTTAGGAAAAACTGTTATATCTTTTTTAGTTTGATCGGAAACTAAAGTAACCTGATTATTTTTAATATTAACAATCAAACCACTTTCATCTTTGTGAATACCGTGAATGACAGTAACATGATCACCCGGTAAAAATACTTTTCTTAATGAAGAAGTTGGAACTTCAACAATTGTATTATTAACATCTGAATCAGCTTCATTACCTTCTAATAAAACTCTTGCAATTTTGGCTTCAGCAATTGATAAAATTTTACCTTTCATTTTTGATTGTTCACCAGAAACAATTTCAACTCTATCATTTGGTTGGAATGTAATTGCTTTGTCATCTGAAATTTTTAAAGTTGACGCAACAGTTTGTAGATCAATACCGCCTGAATCTTTCATTGAATTAAATAATGTTAATTCCTGTAATGTTGGTTTAATATTTTGAGTTTCTAATTGAGTAAATTTGATATCTTTATAAAGGAAACCACTGATATATTCTTCATTTTTATAAATAAAATAGTTTCTATCTCTTTTAGCAGTAGTTAGGTGTTCAGCATCATAATTTTGAGCTTCAATGTCAGAAAATAATCTCTGAGGAGGTCTAAATCTCGAGTTGAAATTAACAACTTTCTTTTTACCAGTGACAGGATCAATAACTGAATTATTTGATCTGCCGTAATCTAATCTTGGAACCAATTTAACTCTAGCTTCTAAATCATTCTCTGCTAAGTTATCAACAATACCCAAATCGCCCTTATATCTACCAGTTTTAACCCTGACATAAGAGCCAGGTTTTAATCTTGATTCAGATGCTTTACCAGGTCTTAACAAATCTGGGTATTCTTCAATTGGAACCAAAACTTTACCCACATTTTGATAAATACCTGGTAAACTTGCTAATATATGATTGACTGCATCCATTCTAACAGCTTCGATGTAAATATAACCTTGAAAATTATCTCTTTGGAAAACAGAGTAAACTTCTTGAGTGCCCTTTAAATTTAACATTCTAGCGTAAATTTGTTTAACCAATTCCTTTTCTTTACCATTTCTAACTCTAACACCCCAAATTAAAGGATCTTCAACGGAAGGTAATAGTAATCTTTGGGAAATATTCTGAGTTGAACCCATATATCTTTGAGAAGCGGAACGACCATATCTTGCTTTAAATTGATCAGCTAAAGCTTGTGCATCTTGTTCATCCAGTTTTTCCCTTGATCTATCCAATTTTCTATGAGATCTTGAAGCTTCATTTTCAGCTGTATCTAGATGTTGATCATCAGCCAAAAATTCTTGACGCAATTCATCATCTTCTTCATCTTCATCTTCTTCGTCTTCATCATCAACTTCTGCTTCAACATCCAAGAATTGATTACCATTTCTTCTCTTCTTTCTTTTACGTGAAACTTCATCTTCGTCTTCGTCATCATCATCATCATCATCATCATCATCATCCTCCTCCTCATCATTATCCTCCTCATCATCATCATCTTCGTTGTCGTCCTTATGTAAAAGCTCATTTGTATTATCAACATCTTCCTTTTTTAGAACATTTAGATTATCGGTTTTTTCAGTTTCAGAAGATGGCTTGTTCTCATCTTTGAAGTCGTCAACATCACCATCATCATTATCATCATCGTCAATATGATCAGGAATGGCATCCGATTGTGACTGTGATTGTGATTGTGAATTAGTTTTAATATTATCGTCTAAGATCGACTCATTATCCTCTTTTTTGACCATTTCAGGAGCATTGTTACTGTTAACAAGAACAGGAGTTGTATCAGTAATAACACTTGATTTTGGATCAGTTTTGATATGGTTATCAGACATTTTGAGAAAATGAGATTACCCTAGAAAACCTTTCTAGGTGAAGTAGAAAGATAGCTGTAAGAAGAAATTACGAAAAAGTCCATGGTTTCCACAAAGAAAACGGGTCAAGAAGTTGAAATATCATCATCTACATGTTGGCTAGCTAGCTAGCCACAGAGAGTGGCAAATTTTTTGAAATTCGAGAAATTTGAAAGCTCGTATCCGGGTAACTTTACTTTATTTCTAAACATTAATTAGAATATATATATATATATAGGTATATACAGGAATCAAATAAGCAAGGATAGAGTCATGATCATTTCTTCTTCCACAAGAAGGCACCTCTGGAGAAATCAAGTGGTTTTGGTTGTTCGCCCTTTCTTTTCTTACTCTCCATAAATAAAACATGTCTCTGCACAACTGGGTCATATCTGACTTGTGTGATTTCATGGGCGGTTCTTGGAACCAAAAGGGTTCTTCTGTAGCCAGACTTTGCCGTGGAAATCAGTTGGACAATAGTGGTTCTTGCCTTTGCCTTAGCCATTGTGGTTGTTGCGAGGTTGGAGTGTCTTCTGGGATATGGACATGAGTTCTACGGTGGGTACAGAACCTCACAAACGAAAACTGAAAAGGAAAATTGGCACCGTAAAAAATAAAAAAACAAAAAAAGGGAAATGCGAAATTCCCTTCACCCACTTTAAGGACAGGCTACAAAATAGCTATGTATCTATATAAAGTGCTGTGAAGTAGTCTTATGACTTTGACTGAAAAAAACTCTTTTTTCCCAGGACATCTCTCCTTGAACAAACCATGGAAGTATATTTTGTCAAACCAAATTTGGAAGTTTTGAACTGTGACAGTTGTCCCAACAAGGATACCCTTATCTCTAAGAAGGCCCACTACCTATCATTGTTGAAAAAATGCAGTAAGCTATCAGAACTCAATGGGGGTGATGCAAAGATGCCAAAATGGTGTGGTGAATGTGCCAGTCATCATGATGATCCGCAGCATCATAATCATTCTCGTTCTCATGATGCTGCAGATGATGATGACGATGATGAGCAGAGTGATGTTATGTCGTTGCCACTTCTATCGTTCACACCAACGGTTGAAGATTATACCAAGCCAATCAATAAGGGAAACGTTCCTGAACTATTGGATAAATTAAACCTTCCACATGATCTGAAACCAATGGACGGTAAATGGTTAGCATTGAAATACTTACAACTTACATCAGATATTGCCTTAGCTAGATACAAGTACCTCAAATCATATACCAAAATCAACAAGATAGCATCAAAGTATTTTACAAAACCTGAGTTATCCTCCTTGGAGGAGACCGAAGGTACTGCTGCAGTAGACAATGAAATGAAACGATTTAGACAGTTGGAGAATATTTTGAACGTGCTACTTGAGTTGAAGAGGCAATTCGAAGGGTCATTCCAGAACTTCAATGAAAAAAGGTACAGATAGAGAGATAAGGAATAAAAGGGTCGTATAAAAATGATCTCATGTTTTTTTTGATTTGAGACGGAAGATTGTTGAGCCCCGTTCTTTTTATTTTGTTTTTCCACTTCGCGCGTTTTGAATTCTTTTTTGTGTTTTTTGTTTTTGTATCTTTCGCGATTTCCCCCTTTTCAGACTTTTTTTACGTGTGGTGCCAGTGAAGTTACGCAAGCTTGACAGGAGAATTGTGAAAGATCGGAAAATTGAGTATATTGTGTTTTGTTGTAGTAATATTGGCCATTTGTTATTTTTTTTTATTTGTTTATTTTTATACTTTTCACTTCTTCAAAAATCTTGTTAAGGATCTTTTTCAATCCAACTTGTCAGCTTTTGACCTACCCGGTGTTTACATATAACTCAATTTTGTGTTTCTTTAAAAGAAAAAAAACATTCTCTGAAACTTCTTCGTATCGATTTCCTATATTTATTTCATATACCCACCTCTAATGCACACATTGGATAAAGAAAATAGAAGACCTTATCAATCATCATTTGCTAAAAATGCTGCAAAGAAAGCACTCTCAAATTCAAGAAATATATATCCTAAGCATGAAAATACACCAGATCAAATAGATAAAGTTGTCGAATCAGTTGCAAACGCAACAAAGCGATTGTCTCAACAAAGTACCCAATCTTCTGTAACGAAGAGCAAAGTTGAAAATAGAGTTGGTCCGTGGAGACTAGGCAGAACTTTAGGTAAAGGTTCAACAGGTCGTGTTAGATTGGCCAAACATACAACAACTGGTCAATTGGCGGCCATTAAAATTGTACCAAAGAATATTTTAGATCTCAACAACACTAATAATAGTGGAAGAGATGAGGATAATAATTCGGGAAAATCTTCTTCAAACGCAAAATCAAAGAAGAAAAGAAAACAAAAGATTGATGAAAATGGTTTGCCATATGGCATTGAAAGAGAAATTATTATAATGAAATTAATATCACATCCAAATATAATGGCTTTATATGATGTTTGGGAAAATAAAAATGAACTATACTTAGTTTTAGAATATGTTGAAGGCGGTGAATTATTTGAGTTCTTGATAAATAATGGTGTTTTGTCAGAATTGGATGCAATTAAATATTTCAGAATGATCATAAGTGGTGTTTCATATTGTCATAAATTCAATATTTGTCATAGAGATTTAAAACCTGAAAATATCTTGCTAGATAAAAATGGTAAAATTAAAATTGCAGATTTTGGTATGGCCGCTTTAGAAACTCAACAAAAATTATTGGAAACTTCTTGTGGCTCTCCTCATTATGCATCCCCTGAAATTGTCACTGGTACAAATTATCATGGTTCTCCAAGTGATGTTTGGTCGTGTGGTGTAATTCTATATGCACTTTTAACAGGTCACTTACCATTTGATGATCCCAATATCAGACAATTGTTATTAAAAGTTCAATCTGGTAAATTTCATATGCCTTCAAATTTATCAAATGAAGCAAAAGATTTAATTTGGTCAATGCTTAGGGTCAATCCAAATGAAAGAATTAAAATTTATGATATTTTCAATCATCCATTACTTATAAAATACGAAAAGGAGCATACTCTTGATAGTGTCGATGAGATTGATGATAAATTAAACCATTTAGATATTTCTAAGCCAATTTCAACAATAGATGATGATATTTTGAATAATTTACAAACTTTATGGCATGGACTGCCAAAGTACCAAATTATTAGAAACTTACAGAATAATGATAAAAATTCCGAAAAGATGTTTTATTATTTGTTAGAAAATTATAAATTAACTCATTTAAATGATACAATAACTCCAAAACCAAATATTAAACATTCTATTTCTAAAACCACATTATATCAGAAGCAGCAGCAGCAGCAGCAGCAGCAACAACAGCAACAGCAACAACAACAACAACAACAACAACAACAACAACAACAACAACAACAACAGAAAAAATCACTACCAAGATCAACAAGTACAGTGATAACAATAATTGAAGATGAAAATGGTAAAGTTTTAAAATCTCAAGTTCAAAAGCTCAAGTCAAAAAAAAAAAAGACATCGTCATCAATGAAAAATGCTAAAACTAATAATAGAAACATCCCTGCCTCAACATCATTTAATAAATCAGTTTCATTTAATAATTTAAGTAGAGACACATCTGCTATAACTTTATCATTAGTTAACATGAATCGAAATATAAGTATACATCATGATAAAAGTTCAGTTAATTTATCAGATAAAATTAAGAAACCATCAAATGATAGCAGTTTGATTATTGACAATTCGGATATTTCAAATTCCAGATCAATTACAGTCAATCCAAAAGACTTACCTGAGTTACCCGATTTACAAGATTATAAATATTTAGTGAAGACCATTTTTGATAATGATTTTGATAAACCAATAGAAAAGAACTCTAAACGGAGGTTAAGAATGGTAAAAAATGACTCTGCAAATTTCAATGATACCAACTCTAAACATGCCTCATCAAAGACCGATAATGTTTCTGATGTTACCAATGAGAAGAAATCCGAGCAAAAATCTAAAACTGAAAATAATTTAGTTATTTCGGATATTGATTATGCATCAACATCTTTAGAGGATAATTATATTGATCTCAGTTTATCCAACAATATTTCCAGTCTTGATACTACTAGAAACAATTCAACTGATGTGAGTAATTCACAATTGAGTAAATTAGAAATACTGAAAAAAGAATTGAACTTGAACCAACCAAATAAAAGCAGAAAGTTTTCAGGTATAAAATCAATTAAATCAACATCAACTAGAAGATTAAATTCACTGTTGAGTGATGATCACAAAAATCTCAGAGTTGAAGAGTACAATTTGAAGAAGAAACAAAGCGAAAAAAGCTTTCAAACTCATACAAGGAATCCAAGTCATAGTTATAGTCATAAACAAGCAACTTCAAACTCACATAAGCAAAATCTATCGATTGATTCCAAATGTATTTCACATGATATTTCAGATACTTCATATAGTTTACATTCTGCAGTTGAAGTAAAATTAATGACGCCAACAGAGGAAGAAATTAGAAATATGCATAATGGTAAAGTTTTTGAAGATGCAGAAAACGAATTGGTAAATAATAAATCATTATTACCAGATAATGAAATAAACGGTAAAAGTAATGGTTTATTAATTTTTAGAAATGTTGCTCCAATTTTGAATAATTTAAATACACCAGATAATTTAGTTAAACCATCCAATTCAATTTTTGAAGATGCAGATGAACTTAAATCTCCAAAATTAACTATCAATAGTTCTAATAATGATGCAATTTCTGAAGCCGAGAGCAGCAGTTCATTATATACAACACTTAGAGAACAACCTGATGTTAACAATAACTCGAATGTTACGTTAGCTGCAAATAACAAGAAAATAGGTATCAGAGATTCAATGTCTCCAACAGCTGAAATTGAAGCATTAACTAATGATAGTTCAAAACCATCATACATTAAATCACCATTAAATGAATCATTTAATTCAGCCAATAGTAGTAATGGTAACATGGGAGGTATCCATCCATACAGAAATGTTGTTACAAATACAAGTAAACAAGAAAAAATTAATAAACTTAAAGAAATACCAAACTCACCATTGTCACCTACTTTCCCACAACATTCAAGAATTGAGCCACCAAATGCGGAAAATATTATTGATCCACAATCATTGAAAAACAATAATTCAAAATTTAATCAAAAGCGGGCTGAAAAGTCAAGTTGGTTTAAGAGAATTGTTTCTGCATTTAAGACCACTAATGATTCATTAAAGTCAAAAAGTAGGAAAATTTCATATAATTTGAATAATGATAGTGGTACGAATGGTAAATCAAAATCTAGATTCTCATTTAGATTCAATAAATCAAAGTATTCCTACACATCGAAATCCAATACTTTCAAAAATGAATATACATTAGAAAGTGATAAAATGACAAGAGAATTATTTATAAACACAATAAATACAGATCCAAGAACGTTAATTCTAAAATTAGTTAAGTCTGAAAAAGATAAGATTAATGAAACGTCATCGTCGTTTATTTACAATTATGAAATTAAAAACATTAATTTCGAAATAAGTTTAGAAATTATTGATAAACTAGGATCGGAATTCGGATTTGGCGGATGTTTTATTAAAATGGCTAAAATTAATGGATCAAACAAAACTTTTAGTTATTGGTTTTCAATTTTTGAAAAGATAATTGAAGAACTTGAAACTAAGTGCTCAAAGGACATAGAGTTTGATGAAATTTAAATACATTATACAGCAATCTGCATTAAGTATTATTTTACTAAGTTCTAGAATATATAGTAGTATTTGCAACAATATACCTTGTATAGAGCGTAAATCTTTATAATTATTAATATCATGATACAATCCATATTCTGCACGCATCTACATTATATTGTGTACATCATATAGCCACTTCGCAGATCACAGCAAGTTACTCTCTTTGATCTAGGCATTGCGCGAATAGTTGTTGATTTTTCAACTCGGAGGGAAATGTGATGTTTTTCGAAGATATTCTTTTTCAGGAAAATAATCTCACTACTTTGTATTGTTTTCATGTATGTAAATTTTACCTATCTAGGTATATGCTTAGTTGTACCTATTATGTAAAAAATAGAAAATCATGTGAATGTATACTGCTCGATATAGAGCATGGACGAAGGTATAGTGAATGTATGACTAGTCTTCAAAATCAAAAGTAGAGTTTGCATGATCATTGACGGTGCATGTTTCAACTTTAATTGGTGGTTTGCAAATCAACAATGCTATTAATCAATTGTTAAGATCCTGGTTATAGTGGTGTTGCCTTTATCTTGCTTCAGTAGAAGAATTCGAGAATATGTAGGTGAATTGATCTAAAAAAATAGAACAAGTGGGTTACATTTAGCAAACTAATACAAAGCTTGAAATAAATCTCACGGCTTTGCCGATCATGTCATGTCCACCAAGTTAAATC
Source organism: Pichia sp. NRRL Y-12827 (assembly GCA_030570315.1). NCBI lineage: Eukaryota > Fungi > Ascomycota > Pichiomycetes > Pichiales > Pichiaceae > Pichia > Pichia sp. NRRL Y-12827. The sequence continues at coordinate 440,915 of JAJLVN010000005.1, forward strand.
CACGGAGTAGAGTATGTAGTTGTAATATACAAGTATGAGGATACTCATTCAACCCAATTACGACCAAACAAAATTCATACGTTACTATTAATATAATACATAAGAAGAAAATACTGTATATTTGCCATAATTAGATTGGTGGGATAATTAGAACAAGTTACTCGGCATACCGTAACAATTTACAGGAGTGCATGTTCATGTGCATTCTCCAATAGTATATTAGTAACATTACATCATCAATAACTAGAATCAAGCTTGTGTAAGCTTCAAGCCTTGTAATTTTTGCAACATCAAAGACGTGTACATTTGGGAGAGTCACCCCTATGCACACTGAACAAAAGGTAGTACAATTCATCTTATTATTTACTGCTCTGCTAAAAAGTATTATTATTATTTGATAACCATATGCCGCCAGAAGACCCAATCTGCACAACAATACAGAAATTCAAGTGTTCGGTAATTAATCCCCGTGTGCGCCCCTTCAACAAAGCAAAGTGAAACGGTTTTGCAGGTTTGCTCCTGGAAATGTGATCATATGATTGGTTGATAATATTAGTGTGCATATCAACGCAATCCATCACACTATTTGACATTCCAAATTAATGCATACTGTCTTAAGAAAAAGTGAAACTTTGAAAAAGTCTGCTGCTAAATTGCCGCTAATCTTAGACATTAAATAAAAATTGTTGAGGTGTTCATGCACCTTTGTTTAATTTAGGAGAATATTCGGCCTTAAGAAAAAAAGAAAGCAATAAACGGTTTACTTCGATCTGCACAATTGGTGCAAATTGTATATAGAAATAGGCAATCATGCAGCGGCCAGGGAAATATGCATATCGTGAAAAAAATTGCCTGATTTATTCATAACATTGACAAGTGATAAGTCGCACAGAAGTATGAGTTTTGATAACTTACTATTATTTTCACATGTTTTACATAAGACATGGCTTAATTAACCAGTCCTTACATTAAAATGGCCTATTCATTGTACTGGTTAACTGAGGATTCTAGATTGCTCAGAAAACTTTCCCCCCCTTTTTACAACATATATGATCACAGACTTTGCATTATGCAATGTTCAATTAGCGAGTGTTCATCAAAAGCGTTTCAAACTTTTTATTTGACACAATCGAAGAAATTTTGCATAAGCTGAGGACACATTTCTTATTGCAAGTAGTAGTTTAATATTTTCTGAGAAATTTCTCACTTCCTGGTAGAGAATAGTTTATATGAACCAGCAGTAAAGTTTATTCTAGCTGTTAGAACTATGTTGCATCAATGTGGGGCAGGTGCGTACAGAATTTGCTCACCTTAACATCTTAGCTTAGTTTACAATATACAATGTCGTTTAGCACAAAACTTATATGTTTCTTTAATGCTCCTTTTCACACTTCTTTAATGAAGTAACAAATAAAACAATTGCCAATTGAAAATCTTCGAATTTGACTATTGAAGAAAATGTAATTCTGCCAATACGCAGCAAAGTAACAACTCTAGACTGTATTCTGGTTCGTCTCGCGAAAAACAAGCAAAAACTGAGGATTCTTCAAAGTGTTCTACTGTTTTTTCTTGTTTTCTCTCATTTTTCCACATTATCTTACCGAAAAGTGGCTTCTTTTTCCCGTAAGCGGTGCACCGACGCCTAAACTGCGAAAAAAAACCGTTGTAACCAGGTGGCTCAGTTAACAACATTACTGTTTCTATTGTTGTTGAGCATATTACCTGTTTTATGAACACTAATTCTTTTTGTCGGTTACTATGATTCCTCAGGAAACAAAAAAATCATGTCAGTAATTCATATATACAGAAACAGGCTCAAGTAACATTCAAACACATATTTGTTAGTGTTTTGACAATAATTTAATGAATTAAAAAAACAAACAACATAATTGTAGAACTTCTTCCTCACATTTTTCAGGAACGGGTTGCTATTTCTTTCTAGGCCGGTTTATTCCCGGTTTTATTGTATGGGCGCGTGTGCGGCGCTTGCTTCCCTTGCCGCATTTGACACAACGTTGATCATCTCATGATTCTTTTTTTTTCTTTAATAAATTTCTTTTTTTTTCTTTTGATTGCTCGATCTATTCTTGTTTCCCCTCTAGGGTTCATAGAAGTTTTATCTAATTCTTCTAACGTAGATCATTGCTCACCCCAGTGTCATATTTGATTCTGAGCAACAGCTATCATAGTTTGAAGAACGATATAACTCGAAATCAAATCACAATATAGTTAGAATCATCCGTTCAATCCATATCTTCAAAAATTATTAAGTGCTAAAGGTTTATCAGATCTAATTTCCAACGCTGTTAATATTATTAAAATATCACAAAAATCAGACCCAAAAAGAAAACATATAAAGAAAACTATATAGTGTTATTATGTTCTCCATCCCTACAGTTAGAATAGTCGTTGCTGGTGATCTAGGTACGGGTAAATCATGTTTAGTAAATTATTTTCTAAACGCATTGTATTTAAAGAATTTTGATCCTGATTTAGAAGAGACATATTGTAAACAGATTGCAATTGATGATAAACACTATAATTTAGAAGTGGTTGATACAGTTGATGATGAATTTCGAAATAATGAAAGGAGAAATGAATTGTTCCGAAGCTGTGATATAATCATTTTAACTTATGCAATTAATGATCTGGAAACTTTTAATAACTTATATTATAGATATTCAAGTTTGCCATTCCATGAAGAAGATGGAAATAAAAGATTATGTTTTGTTGGCGACAAAATCACAACATTTCCTCCAATTATTTTAGCTGGTACAAAGGCAGATTTAGAACAGGAAAGACAAGTTGATTCCGAATCTGCTAAAATATTTGTTTCAACATTAAAATTAAGTGGTTATTTTGAAGTTAGTTCTTTAACAAATATCAATGTTGATCAAATTTTTAAATTTGCCATTGATTTAGGTTTAGAGTATCAAAGGTCAGAACAGGATTTAACTCATCTATATAGTACAGCAGGCGAGTCTGAAAATCAAGTGAAAAATCATGACAAAATGTCAACAATTTCAATCTCAAGACGTAATACAACGTATTCACGTAAAACTAATAATGCACCTGATATAGTTGGTGATATTCAAAAAAGTACAAGAGAACAAACTAATGATCAAAATAAATCTTTGCAAGCTATAACATCAAGATTTTCACTTGAAAAACGTATATCGGTTAGGCAAAAATCAATTAAAAATGACAAACAAAAAAATCAGCAAAAAAGAAAAATTGAAAATGTTTCAAAGGTAAAACCAAGACCAAAACCGGATCATTCTGGTAGTTGCTGTACAATTATGTGATTTTCATAATTGAAAAAAAAAAACCTCTTTATTTTCTACATTTATAGACTGCTTTACCATGTGTATATTACATTTTTTACATCATTTATAGATTTAATTCAAAAACATAATTTCACTGAATTCGAATAAAAAAACACATGTTTTCATTTATTAGCATCAGCTGGAATATCAAATTAACTTTTAGCCATATGCCCATAGTGCAATCATCAAAAAAAATTAGGCAGTTGCTCATTCATCAAAACATCTTTTCATTAAAACGTAAAACCAGATTAATCTGAAACCAACTGTTACTAGGGAAAGTGTGCAATAGTAATTACTACAAGATCATAGGACAGTAGTAAAACTGCAAATTGATCGTAAACTTAAATTAAAAACTATGTTTCTTTTTAAGTAAGCAAAAAGTAGCTTTATCTGCTGGCTCTTAATTATATTGCTGCTACAAGAGCCAACCAGTTAATTTTGGAAATACACGTTGTTCATCTTGACATTACATCAGCAATTCTCAAAAATATTCATTCAATTGGTATCTTACCGTGAATCCTGTTACTGTGAGGCTCGTTAGCGTGTATAATTATATGCATGCCCAATAAAACCGTTATTTTCTTCTGCCGAAAACAAACTAATTACTTTACATTAATCTCGGCATAGATACCATATACTACGAAGGAGGTTTGGGATAAGTTGTAGAACGGAAACCATCGGTATTAGTCGGTAATCAGCGGTATTGTTTCTAGAAAAGGCAGCGCGATTGCCTGCAATACCCGCATTTAAACGTTGATTACCGATTTTGAAGAATAAATTCTACCTTGGCTATTAGCATAAAAGAAACAAGTTTTCCTCTTTAATTTGGCATCTTCTCCAAGGCAGGTTCACATGTAAGGCCACTGTGCTTCTATCTTTACTCTTATTGAAGGTCTCTTTTCAATCTGTTGTGCATGATTTTTATTTTTGCCATGCTTTTTGTACACTCAAGTGAACAAGAAACCCTCATTTTAAACCTCCTCACCCTCCTTCAAAGGTTTCCTTTCGTCCGTTTTTTTATTTATTTTTTCAACTATTTCACTTTTCCGGTTTCCTATTTCGGTGTATTGTTGGCGCTGATTTCATACACAGGAAGGCCGACTTGTCCGGGTCTAAATGTTTGTAAAGGTAAAAATATCCCTTGTAATAATATATTCTAAAGGCATCAAAAGATAAGTGGGGATGCTATGCCTATTGTACTATTAATGGGAGATGTAAACCTTCTATACAATAACAATTTTATCAGGTATCAATACAGGAAAAAATAAATAGAGCAAAAGCATAATCTTTGAAAAATATCAAGTTTTTTTTCAGTTCTTCCAAACAATAAAAAAGCGAACTCCGTTGACGGCGTTCACATAGGTCTCTTCTGATTTTCTATTGAGGATGACTGACCTTATCTTCAAACTATGTGGGGGATATAAAAACAGTATGTTCCTTTAATACTCCTTTGCTTTTGTTAGTAATTTTCCAATCTATACAATCATGCATTTTTTTTCTTGTTTTACTTTTAACAATGTCAAGTGCTCATAGCTTGGAAAAAAGAGAAGATTCAACTGCTAAGTTGAGCGATTCTCAGGAAGAGCTTGTTTTAAAAAATACAATATCTACAGATAATACATCTGATTTAGAATATAAAGCAATTCAAGCAGATTTAAGATTACCATTGTCTGAAAAAGATGCTATTGTTGATAAGCTTGCTGAAGAACATCTGGTCAACCAAAAAAAGTTAATGTGGAAAATAGATGTTTGTGTTGTTCCTCCGTTTTGTTTATTATATTTTCTTGCTTTCTTAGATAGAGTTAATATATCAAATGCCAAGCTTTATGGTATGGAAAAAGATTTAAATTTAACAGGTAATCAATTTGCTGCTGCACTTACCGTTTTCTTTGTTCCCTATATTGTCTTTGAAGTTTTTTCAAATTATTTACTCAAAATTGTTAAACCTCATTTATGGTTAGGCTTAATGATTTTATTATTTGGAGTTGTAACAATTTGTATGGCGTACTCAAGAAATTTTGGGGGTTTAATTGTTTGCAGATTGTTCTTGGGTATTTTTGAAGCTGGTTCTTTCCCATCTATTTTTTATATTATGGCTACTTATTATTCATCTGTTGAATCTCAAAGAAGATTCTCATTCTTTTTTAGTTCAACTTGTTTAGCTGGAGGTTGTGCAGGTGCTTTAGCTTATAGAATTCATGATTTAGATGGTGTCCATGGTTTAGCTTCTTGGCAATGGATTTACATCATTGAAGGTGCATTCACTGCAGGCTTAGCTCCGGTGTTATACTTTGTTATTCCAGATTTCCCAGAAGAATCAAGGTTCTTGAAGCAAAATGAAAAAGAGTTTTTAAAGAAAAAATTAGAAGTCTATACTGGTTATTCAGGTTATGAATTAAAGCAAACACTTAAAGATGTTGGAAAAGTTTTTAAAGACCCAATTATTTATGTTGGTGCAGTTTGTTACTTCTCATTAATTGTTCCAGCTTACTCTTATGCATTCTTCGCACCAACTATTATTGCTCAATTAGGTTATAAAGCAATGGAAGCTCAAAGACATTCTATTTATCCTTGGTTATCATCAATGGGCTTTAACATGATTTGTGCCTTTGCTTCCGATTATTTACACATCAGATTACCATTTGCTATTATGTCAACACTAATTTCGATTGCTGGTTATGGTATGATTATTGGTTCTGAAGACTATAATGTTAAATATGCTGCCTGTTTTTTAGTTTCTGCGGGCTTATATACTGCTATGCCAATTCTTATATGTTGGTTATCATTAAATTTTTCAGGACATACAAGAAAGAGTGTTGGTACAGCATTCATTATTGGTTTTGGTAATATTGGTGGTATTGTTTCATCATTTATTTTTCCAAATAATGATAAACCAAGATTTATTAAAGGTTTAAGTATCAATATAGCCTTTGTTTGTTTTGCAACTGTCATGCTGTTTGTTTATGCCGGTCTTTTGTTCTTCAGAAATAAACAAAAGCAAAATGACCAATATAAGGAAAAATGGGAGGCCAATGAATCAAGGGAAAAGATCATGAAGGGTGATTTAAACCCAGATTTCAAATATCTTTATTAGTTTCCTTTTTCACAAAATATTTGTATTATATATAATTTGATGATTACATTTGTTCTTCACATTTTTTTTAATTTATAGACTTTATTAATGATTGATTTGCAATAATTTGCAACTGACAAAAACTAAACATTACTGACAAAAAATTAGAGGGTTGTCAACTATTTATTCTATGATTTTCTAAAAACGTCTCAGACAGTAAAGTTTATTTCAAAACTTCAGAAATTCATACAAAGCTTCACGCTTTACTCATAAAAAAGTAAAAAGTGAAAATAAAAAAAAAATATCGATAATTTACTTATTACCTCATTGAGAAAAAAGAGCTTCTTGTAACCAGCCATCTTAATAAAGCTTTGGATGCCTTCTGTACATTGTCATATTTTATACGCTTTTTTTGTAATTCCAGACTTCTTGATTCTGTATATTTTATTTCGAGTTGAGTTCTTTTGACAGATCATCTTTGTTTTTTACTTTGATATTCATTAGCATCTGCATTTTTTGTTATTTTTTGCATTTTGATTTTAGACACTTTAGTAGACATCAAACAACTGATAATTTTACTTGATACATATATTTTCAAATTACAGTAGCATCAGAACGTATAAATTTATTTGAGTAATGACACAACTTCCATTTAAAACAATAGCAACACATAGTGATGGTGGTAATAGAAAGACTAATTATCTGGGATATATGGAAGGTGACGTTATCAATATCTTAAAAATTATCAATGAAGAAGTGTACTACGCAGAATCAGTCAGATCAAAACTCAAGGGTTTCATTTATGCAAAACATGTTGAATGTGATTTAATTACTGATGATGGATCAGTACCTACGACTCCAAATTCAGCACTAAGCTCCAAAGACACCAGTTTCAACTCTTTGTATACCTTAAAGAACTCAGGTACAATCTCAACTCAAACTGGCTTACAATCAACATCAGAGAATTACAAAGAATTGAAGCATGTGGATTTTCAGTTGAATACTAACAAGTTTACAACATCATATGTCCAACAACTTTTAGATTCATCAACTATAAGTACTGATACAAATAGTTCATCAGCTTTTGGCCATTCAGATTTTAGTGCAACTTCAGCAGGTTCTTATATGCGTCATAAGGAAGAATATGACAACAAATTGCAAAGTATGATGAGTGAATCTCAGTCGTATAATGAATTTGCAAGAAAAGCGTTAAATGATATTATCGATAGTAATGATAAGAAGAAGCCAAGTTTTTTCAAAAGTTTATTAGGTCATAAGGCTGATGATGGGCCAACTTTTGATGATCGAATATATCTTTCATCAATTGGAAAAATGAGTCAAAAGGTAAGCATTCCCGATTTTGATCATTACAATAGTTCTAATAATAGTTCAAAACACGATCTCTCATCAAAACACTCGTCATCCTCATCTCTTTCATCCTATACAGTTCCGACAAATGACTTGGAGCGTGCAAAAACTGTTTCAAGTAGTAGTAGAAAATATAGAAAGTTTCGTACATCCATTGAACAGCCTAATTTAGTTTTAAGACCACATAACGCAATTACTGATGTTAATAGTGAAGCTCAAGATTTCTCAACAAAAATTAGAAAATATGATATAGATTCATTTGATGGCTCAAAAGTTGATCGCTATATGGAAAAGGTTAAACATGATCCATATGAATCACTTATTAGATTCACAGAAAACTATATTTTGAGCAAATTTGTTTCACCATTAGAGATTTCAAGGGCAATTTATTCTTATTTAACTAGAAATTTTAAATTGATCAAAATAGCTAACGAAAGAATAAGCTCACGAAAAGCTATGGATTCAGAGAAACTTCAAGAAATCTTACATTCAAAAAAATGTACCTCACACCAGCTTAATTGGTTATTTATTATCATGGCAGATACTGCAAATTTAGAAACTGAAGTTATTCTGGGCTACCTCAAACATCCATTTACATTTAATGAATCAATTAGGGATTCCAAAAAAAGATTAATAATCAATCATTCATGGTTAAGTATTAAAATTGATGGTTATTATAGATTTATTGATATAACGTTAGGCAATCCAACAAATGAATTTGCGATAAATCATCCAGATATTTGGGATGTGAATTCAATTCATGAGTTTTATTTTCTAGCCAGACCATTTGATATACTCACAACGCATAACCCTCATTGTATTGATAATCAATGCATTACACCACCAATCGATGTTATCGCACAATTATCATTACCTCCATTATATCCACATGCAATTATTTCGGGTATTTCATTACATAAATTCACATCAAGTATATTTTATTTAAAAGATTCTGAGCTTTATGATTTTGAAATTGAAATTCCTTCTGATTATATTGTAAAAGCCAGTTTCAAACCATTTGATGATTCTTATGAAACGACTGATTCATTTGTTCAAGTTTATCACAGACGTAATGTGAGAATTGCCCACTTTCAAGGTGTGATGTCAAAAAATTGTCCAGCTGGTTTTGTTTATATTACAGGTAAAAATGAGTTTTCTAGGAACTGGAACTTACTAGCTAGTATACCATGTTTTCATGTTGGCAAATGGTTGCCAATAAACTGGGTGAAAACAGTCCATGGATTTAATGGAGTGGACGTTTACATCAAAGAACCGAAACTCAGAAACTTGAAGTTAGGTGAGCAAAAATTTAATATTAGATTATTTGCAAATTCAGGTTACATTCAAAAAATGAAGGAATACTATAATGGTTCTGTAAAAATAGGATTGTTTGCACCAAGTAAACAAATAATTGAACTTGATGTTTACAATAATGAGACAATTGCCACACTGAATCTCAAGAAAGTTGGTGAATGGAGACTCGGCATCTTTGATTTAAAAACTGAAAGATGGAAAGTTGTTGCAGAATGGTATGTTTCTTAGAGCAATCACACAGTAAAAAAATAATAGACTTGGAAGCATCTGTTTTAATCTTAGTATCTAATTTATAATAACTAGATAATATGCTAATAAAGTAAGGAATAGACAACAAAATATGAATCTTTAGTTTTTCGAAGGTTGAAATTTAAAATGGAATATAACGATTTTTCAATTTACATAGAAATGCATAGGTAAAAGGAAAATAGGCAAAGCAAAATGGAGTGTTCAAAAATAGTAATGCAAATAGTTTAAATAGGATAAAAGAAAAGCAGAAAGACAACTGAATAATTCTAATTATTGATTTTCATTTGGTGTTGAGTCTATATCATCTAATGACTCTCCCATGGCCTCTCTTATCTCATCTTCAATTAAATGGTCATAATTAGGTGGTTGTTCAATAGTAGCCAATGTAAACTCATCAGCACCCCTTTCATCATCTGTAAATTCAGCTTGACCATTTAATCCGCTTAAAACAATATCTTCAAAATCAGGTAATTCAAAATCTTCAACATCGGTTGTATCTAATAAAACATCATGGTTAAATTTTGTATATAGTGGTGGCGGAAGCTCTGCTCCTCTTAAAGGACCCAGACCCCATTTTTTAACATTTGCTTCAATGAAAACATAACCCATTTGACCAAAGTTAACATCAATTCTACATGGGCTAGTGGTACCAATAGTTGGATATAGTTGAACACTTTTGGGCATTTTTTGATGACCTCCTGTTTTATTTTCAGATAACTTTTTACCATTTCTAGTGAAAAATATAGTTCTGGATGCTTTTCTTAATCCAATGCCCACAACATCACCTTCCTCTAGAGGTGGGAACACGCCAAGTCCTGATTTTAACGAATTTATAGGAAATGGATTATTAAATCTTCTATCGCCATTTGAATCATATGCTATACTATGTAAATATCTACCAGGTAAAACAAATGAAGGATATGGATATGTTGCAAAACCTAATGATATTATTATATTATCATCAATTGAACTTTGTGGGATATCAAAAACTTTAAATTCTACATAATGAACATCTTTTGTATTTGGCATAGGAAGATTTGATTGTATTGATAATGCATTATTTTTATTAGTGAATGTTATTTCTGTTTTGTTATCAACAGTTATTAGTTGTTGGTTTTCCGAGGATGATAGAAATTCCCATGCATGAACACCTTTCTCTTTAATCAAATCCAACTGCCAATTAGTCAAATTCATTTTAACAAACCCATTTAACTTTATATATTCTTTTGCTTGGAAATAAGTCTCCTGTTCATCTGGTGTTAACGTTAATAAAGCTTGGGAATCGTTCTCTGCTTCTTCAGTTTCGTCATATTGTAAATCCTCATCACTTGCTTCATCATCTTGTTCTATGACAGATGAGAAAAAACATCGCTGAATTAAAGCAACAGTTAATAACATCACTGTTGTTATCAAAAATGAAATGAATAGTAATAGTAACGGTATTATTACCGAATTTCCTTTATCACTATCATCCAATATTTTGGAATTTGTGGAAACGTCTTCAATGACGTTTTGGAAAATATATGGCATTTTCTGATTATGTAAAACGTTATATCAGGTGTATTTCAAGTAAGCAACAATACTTGGTGGATAATTTCAGTCGTATATACTTAGCTAAATATAACTACAACATGCAACAGAAAATAAAAAGTACTTCTCAACTACAAACTAAGAGAGTCAATTTGCAAAACCGAAAAAGAAAATCATCAAAAAGAAAAATTGCAAAATGACCAGCTTTAGTTTGTGTTTTTCTTAGGATGGGGAATAACCAACGTAAATAGACTTATAGTTAAAGGAACATGAGCGGAATAGAGAACTACTCGAAATCCAAGAAGTTAGGTGAAGGTACATATGCAGTGGTTTATTTGGGGACGCAATTAAGTACAAACAGAGAAGTTGCTATAAAAGAGATCAAAACTGAAGGTTTTAAAGACGGGTTAGATATGTCTGCTATTAGAGAAGTTAAATACTTACAGGAACTGAAACACCCAAATGTTATTGAACTGATTGATGTTTTCAGTGATCCAAGACAAAACTTGAACTTAGTCTTAGAAGTTTTGCCTGGTGACTTGGAAAAGGTTTTGCGTGAAAAGAATATTATGATTGGTACAGTTGACGTTAAACGTTGGCTACTTATGATTCTCCGTGGGGTTTATCACTGTCATAGAAATGGGATTTTGCATCGTGATTTAAAGCCAAATAATTTATTAATGGATAAGACGGGAAATTTGAAAATTGCCGATTTTGGTTTAGCAAGAAGTCTTGATCAACCTAATGAAAAATTGACATCTAATGTTGTTACACGATGGTATAGAGCACCCGAACTTTTGTTTGGTGCAAGACATTACACAGCAGCTATTGATGTTTGGGCAATTGGTGCAATTTTTGCCGAAATGATGTTACGTACCCCGTATTTACCAGGCGCAGATGATACGAATCAATTAGCAATCACAATTCAAGCATTAGGAACACCAACAGAGGAAATATGGCCTGGAGTCAGTCATCTTCCACTTTACAATAATCTTACCAAATATCCTGCACCTACCAGAGGAGAACTTCGAAGAAGGTTTGGTGCCGCCAGTGAAAATGCTCTAGTTTTACTAGAAGGAATGATGATTATGAATCCCGTAACAAGGCTGACTTGTGAAGAAGCTTTATTATCAGCTTACTTCTTAGAAGAACCACTTCCATAAAGTTTTTTTGTATATTGAATCTTTACAAGCATGTTTAAATCAGTGTTCTGTATATTTTTTTTGGGAAAAATCCATTAAATGAGAAAATAAAAGAAAATAAAAAAGATAAAAATTTTCAAAATTTTCATGAATTTTTCTAACTTTAAATCTTTCTCTTTATCAAATATTGAATCATTATTACAAAAACCTCAGACAAAATTAAAAATGGAGACTAGATCATCTATGTTTACATGTAATTCATGTCACATTCAATTTACCAAATCAGAGGACCAAAGAAATCATATGAAAGGAGAATGGCATAGATATAATTTAAAAAGAAGAGTTGCACAATTACCACCAATTTCCGAAGAATTATTCGAATCCAAGGTCAATACAATTAATGAAAAGAAGAGTGAAGAAGATGAAGCAAAAGGTTTAGCTGATGGTGTTAAAAAACTTCAATTAAGCGCAAAGCAACAACGTAAGCAACAACGTGAAGAATTACTTGAAAAAAAGAGAAAACTTTTAGAATTAGCAAAAAACAGATTGGTTAGTAATGGTGGTCGTATTAAAATGGGTGAAGATGGTAAAATAATAGTTGAAAAGAAAGAACTAACCAAGGAAGAAGTGCAATTAGAAGAAGATGTCAATGAAGCGATTCGTAAAGAAGATGAAGAAAATAATGTTGCTCAAGAAACTTTAATCAAGGAAAAGCTTGCAAATAAAGTGGATGTTCCAGTTACCAAATGTATCTTCTGTAAGAATGAACAATTTGAAATTGTTGATGAAACATACAAACATTTATTCAAGAAGCATGGTTTATATCTTCCAGAAAGAAAATATCTTATTGATAAGGAAGGTTTATTAGCATATCTTTATGAAAAAATTGGTTATGGTAATGTTTGCTTAGGATGCAATTTTCAAGGTAAGAATTTCCAAAGTATTATTCAACATATGTTAAGTAAGAATCATATAAAGATTCCATATGAGAATGAAGATGAAAAACTTGAAATTAGTGATTTCTATGATTTCTCCAAAACTTATGAAGTTGCAGCGGAAGAAGGAGCTGATAATGAAGAAGAATGGGAAGATGTTGATGAAGAAGAAATTAATAATGATGATGATATTGAAGGTGAGAAATTGTATGCTACCGATTATGGATTACATTTACCAAATGGTGTTGTTCTAGGACATCGTTCATTAGTTAAATATTATAAACAAAACTTGAAACCAGAAAGGGAATTTACAGAAGCTCAAGGTACTGTTATGGCTGCAGAAACAAGAAATTTTGTTACAACTATTGATTCCAAGGCAGTTGCAGAGCAAAAACGTACATGGAGTAAGGAAGCTAAACATAGAGACAGAGATGACAGACGTGCACAAAAATTCATTAACTGGCAACCTCATTACAGAGATGAATTGTTACAATAAATGGGTTATATATGTATATATTTATTTTGTCTATAGTTTGTCCAAATCTGTATACTATTCTTTACTATAACAACTACACACAAAAAAAAACGGTGAAACGCGTAATAGGAGAAAAGTAAATGTTTACTTTTAGAACGTTTAATATAGTAAATACATTTGTATTCTTAGCTTTTCTTTAGTAAGACTCCATATCAGACATCACAATGTATTTTGATTTAGATGATATTTTAGCAGAATCACAAAAATTTACAGGATCGTTTCAAGTTGATGTTGATAATGTTGGATTTTTAATGAATACTGAACCAAGTAGTAAGATTTCAACAAAAGAAAAAATTGAACTACCATTTTGGCTAGTTACTGCATTAACACATATTTTCATTTCAGAAGACTCAAACGGTAATACTAAGAGTATTTTTTCAGTTGAAAGACCAGATTATTTGAGTAAATTAGCAAGTAATTTTTACAAGGCATCACCATTAAACGCCGATTTATCAATTATAACCCATTTTTATAAGATTGTTGAAAAATGGTGTAGCTTTATTGATCAACCTGAATTAGTTGAAATAGTTTTTGAAATGTTAGTTGCAAGAGCTGCTAAGATTAATGATTTATCATTTAATGTTTCTGAAACTCACTCCAGAGAAAATGTCGAATTTTTACAAACGTTAGATGCATTTGAAAAGGATTTGTTCAAAACATCAGCTGAATCTTACTCTGATACTAAAGCATGGATCAAGAAGGTGAATCACTAGGATGAGCTTATGATGATATCCATAGTATTTTACTTGCAATAGTTTTTACGATTTTTCAGATTTCCCAAATTTTCATTTTTCAACATCTCAAAAAGCAAAGATCCAAGTTAAAAAAAGGTAAATTGACTTCTTTTTTAATTTCTTTCGATCATACACGTTCACCCACTCACGTAACAAACCACAAATCACACATATACAAACAGTGTCATGCCAAACATAATTGTTCTTATTTCAGGAAGTGGATCTAACCTTCAAGCATTGATTGATGCATCTACAAATGAACCAAAGAAATTAAACGCTACAATAAGTAAAGTTATCTCTTCATCACCAACAGCATATGGACTGACAAGAGCAGATAAAGCCAACATTCCAACTAAAGTTCATACATTAAAAATGTATTATGAAGGAATTCCAAAGGAAGACAAGAGGGAACGTAAAGTTGCACGTGATAAGTTTGATTCAGATTTAGCTGAATTAATTATAAAAGAAAAGCCAGATTTAGTTATCTGTGCAGGATGGATGTTAATTTTATCACCATCATTCCTTAATCCATTATCAAATGCTAAAATCCCAATTATCAATCTACACCCTGCATTACCAGGTGCTTTTGAAGGAACACATGCAATTGAACGTTCATGGGAAGCTGGACAAAAGGGCGAAATTACTAAAGGTGGATGTATGGTCCATTACGTTATTGAAGAAGTTGATTTAGGTAAACCACTTATTGTTAAAGAGTTGCAAATTGTGAAAGGTGAAAGCGTTGAAGAATGGGAAGAAAAGATTCACAAACTAGAACACGTTGCCATTGTTGAAGGTGCAGAACTTGCACTTAAAGAAGTTGATTTACTTGAATGTCTCAAGAACGTTAATCTCGACAACAAGACCAAGGCCAAGAAAGAAAAGGAAGAAACTAAATAGTTGTGTAGTTTATGTATAGCAGTGTTTTATTTTCTCAATTTTTCAATTTTTTCGTTTGCCGCGGTTGCACGTACAAAAATCCATTTCCAGAGAAAGAGCTTTTCCCAGGGTTTACTACATGAATGGCCAGCAGAGGAAACTTCACCACTTCCTCTTTGAGTAGTTATATGGATGGCTCTGGTGCTGTCCGTGGTCTATAGAGGCGTTTACACTGTCTTGATAATGTATTTGTGTCATAGTGCTAGTATTCTTCTGGAAAATACTCCAGTTTTGCGAGAATACGCATCTAGAACAGCGCCAACCGCCAAATACAGTAAGCAAGGCGATCTGCAGGATTTGACTAATTATTCTATAAATTGGCCATGGCAAAATTTTTTCTTAAATAGACCAAACCAACACCATGTTCTTCTTTTACTTCGTCTTTTTCTTCGTCTTTTTCTTTTCTTCCTTTCTTTTTAATTCATTTAATCAAACGTAAGTAACTAGCTAACAATGGTAGAAGAACTTTCACACCCAATGATCAAAGACGGATGGTTTGCTGAAGTCTCAGACACCATGTGGCCAGGTCAAGCTATGTCTTTGAGAGTTAAAAAGATTCTAGCTGCTGAAAAGACCAAGTATCAAGATTTATTAGTCTTCGAATCTACTGATTACGGTAATGTTTTGGTCTTAGATGGTGCAATTCAGGCTACCGAAAGAGATGAATTCTCATACCAAGAAATGATTGCTCATTTAGCACTTAACTCTCATAAAAACCCAAAGAAAGTTTTAGTCATTGGAGGTGGTGATGGTGGTGTTTTAAGAGAAATCGTTAAACACGATTGTGTTGAGCAAGCAGTCTTATGTGATATCGATGAAGGTGTTATTGAAAATTCCAAGAAATATTTACCAGAAATGTCTAAATCTTTCCAACATCCAAAGGTTACAGTCCATATTGGCGATGGTTTCAAATTTTTAGACGATTATAAGAATACATTTGATGTTATCATCACTGATTCTTCCGACCCAGAAGGTCCTGCTGCTTCATTATTTGAAAAACCATATTTCAAATTATTAAGTGATGCTTTGACTGAAAATGGTGTTATTACGACTCAAGCTGAGTCTATGTGGATTCATTTAGATATTATTAAGGATTTAAAGAAATCTTGTAAGGAAATTTTCCCAAATGTCGAATATGCTTACACCACTATTCCAACCTATCCAACCGGTCAAATTGGTTTCATGGTTTGTTCCAAAAATAAAAATATTGATTTAAAGACTCCTTTAAGATCAATTTCTGAAGATGAAGAAGAAAAGATTTATAAATACTACTCAAAGGAAATCCACCAAGCTTCTTTTGTTTTACCAAATTTCGCAAAAAAGGCACTTCAATAACTGAGTTATATAATCCATTAAGTATATACATTTATACAATTATGTAAATTAATCCAAACCTTTATTTATTCAAGCATCAACCTCCATTTCTTCAACTTGTAGTAGACTATAAACACTTTCTTTAAGAATAGCAGTCGTTCCCCTTGGAAATTTATAGTTATTTTGCTTTTGTTCTCTGACATTTGGTGTGAGGTAATTTCTATATAATTGTGCATCTTTACCAACTTCCATAACACATAAATCAACATTTGAACCCGATCCTAAATCATTCCAGATACCTGCTTGAATTGCATCACTTGCTAATTTCATTGCTTCTTCCTTAGTTAAATCTTCTTTCCAGTCTTTTTCTAAAACTGCCATTGCAGCCAATGAACCACTTCCTAATGACATATAAAATCCAACATCTGTTGAACCATGTGCATGAATGCTAAATAATCCAACACCTGTTGGATCAACACCTGCAACAATTAAATATGCTCCAATATGTCCTTGATATTTAAATAAATGTTGCTTTAACATTTGCATTGCACTCACAACTCTTGGTTCTCTATTTGTGTTTAATGAATGCAATTCTAAATTGGATGCAATTAATTGTGTTACCATTTCGGTATCTGCTGCTGTACCTGCACCTGCACACCAAATCTTTGGTGACAAACGATGTAACTTTTCACAATTCTTATCTGCAACAATAGGACCTGCTGTTGCTCTTGTATCTGCAGCAATTACTACACCTCCCTTGAATTTACATCCAACAATAGTAGTACCAGTCGATGTTGCCTTTGGTGCATTATAGCCTGCCTCTTGAATCAAGTATTGATTTCTTTGATAATTGTCAAACTTTAAACCAGACATTGTACTGCTTTCTGTATTTATGATTCTTTTAAATAATCAACTTTTGAACTTGTAACACAAAAACAAAACAAAGCAAGATATACCAATTTGCCACTCACTAGGAAACACCAAAAAATGAGCATCCTCTCTTTTTTAATTTTTAGTTTTCTTTATTTCCTCGTCTCTTGAACATGATTTTACATTTCCACATTTATTATCTGCTATTGTATGGTAATAACTTAGTTTGTGTATACTATCTAACATCACCAAAAAATGGGACTTTGCTTATCATGTTTAGGTTCAAACTCATCAATAGAGGATGAAGATACTGATTCCTTAATGTCCAATGACAAGGCTAAAGTGATAGAAGATGAATTATTAACAGAATTAAGAAATAAACAACTAAACGCTATTTTGAACAGCACTAATGATCACCTGATTGATATATCAAATATGAAAATGATGCCTAACTACGGTTCAGCCAGTTTTCTGTCTTCAGATAACGCAAATAATGATAATGATGATATAAATTCTAATTTAGTTGCTGATGAGAATGATTTTTTCAAAGTTGTCCCGATTTCTAATTCAGTTATTCAAGATGAAATAGATACTCAATTTAACAATTTCAAATCCAAACATAACGAAAGAACTATACGCAAATCTTTAACTGTAAATGAACAGTCATTAATTAACGGCGATCAGAAATTTACTGTTGATTTTATATAATATAACCGCATCCACACATCCACTTTTTAGTTCTTTCTTTTTAGAACTTAAATATATATTATACACTTACAATTAATACAACTAATATAACCTTAACGTGTAACATTTAACCAGATTTTGACGTTTTCAACAAATTCTTGATTTTTACCACGATCATGGCGGTCGATATTATCAGCTTCATTTTCCGAATTGAATCTTTTACCTTGTAGCGGAAATGGAACTTTCAAAGTAAACTCAAAATAATTTAACCCAAATCCTAATCTAATTCCATATTTACTTGCACAAAATATACCATCTTCACCAGATTCTTCATCATAGGTTATTGACATTGGTATGCCATTGATTAATTCTCCATTAACCTTTAGTTCTGATACATATTTGGAATCGATTATTTTATTTTGTAAGTGGACAATACATGCTATTTCATGTCCAATAACTGCTATCCCTGGTAATTGCAAAACATAAGTTGAACCTCCAACTGTACCATTTAATGCAGGTTCATAAATTATATTCTCATAAACTGTTGCACTACCACCTGGATTGACGTTGTTGGCATTGTTATTATTAATATCAAATTTTTTTAAATTGGCTGCAAAGTTGTTTAAATTTGTGGTTGAGCATATTGTAAATTTTTTAATGAATGCAGTTATATCATCAATTTCTTCAATCTTCTCAGCCTTTTGAATATCATGTTTACGAACAATTTTTGGTATTTCTGTTGCTACTGGTGTTAAAACTTCTTCATCATTTATTTCTTTTTCAACATTAGAATCAACATCCATTTCTTGATTGTTCTCGTTCTCTCCAGTTTCTTCAGTTTCTTCACTATTAGTTTTGTCTTCTTCCTTGACAGTTTTTTGTTTGGATGATTTTGTTTTCGTAGATTGGTTCGATCCTGCATTTTTCCTCTTTTCAATAACTTGAGAATCAAACTTCTCTAATCTTTTAGCAAACGCTTTACTTAAACCAATTGCAGATTTATAATATTGTCCATCACCATATACATCTAATGCATTATCAAAAATCAAATTAACATCGTGAACAAAATTCTTATAACCAACAGATCCATTTTTATATGCGCCATTATCTAAATTATCTCCAATCGTATTAAAACACATCGGTGTAGATACAATATCGTAATAATCTTCAGTTGATGGGTCATCCTTATTTGGTAATTCAATGAATACTTTTGATAAAGGAATGGAGTTTTTATGATGTGAAACTTTAAACGAAAGTAAGTGTTTGTAAACTTTAATTAAATCTTGTGTATAATCTTCATTTGAATCATCACCATTAGAGGTATCAATTGACGATAATAAATCACTATTTTCAGATTTTGTAATAAGGGCATCATTTGATTTAATCTTTTCTGATTTTTCAGTTACAGCATTATTTTGTAATTTTTCATAGAATGGCTTAAAATTTTCGACTCTATTGGTCACATAATTCAAAATCAAGTTTGCGTCATTAACAATTAAACTCTGTGGATCATTATAGGTAGATGCATTATTTGTCATTAAAACCCACATTTGTTTGAATTCATCCAATGATACCCCGTTACCATCAACCATCTCTTTTGTAGAAACGCCTCGCTTTTTAACAACAGACGCATGTCTTATTTCATTAATTGAAATCGGATTCTCAATTAATTGATAATAATCTGCATATAGTTTCTTTGGAGGCAATTTTAAAAATGGTCCAGAAATGACTTCACCGGTGGTTTCATCCTTTAAATTCATAGCTTTGTTGATAACGTCTGTGTAGAAATCAGTTAATAAAGTAAAATTATTGTCAGGTGCAATGTCTTCTGTGTTTACATCAGATTCCTCTAGCTCGACATCTTGTTGATCTTGTACAAATGAATCTTCCACCTCATCATCAACACGTTGTTTCTTTCTTTGTACTACTACCTGTGATCCCTTTCTCTTTGGAGGCATTGTGTACTTTTTCCAAACAAAACTTCCACGATTTAAATTCAAAATTAAAAACCAAAAAACATGTTGCCGAATTGTGATATATGAAATACGAACATTTCTATGTTCGAATGTAATAATTTTCCATCCGTACACCAAAATCTCGCGCAAGTGGGGAATTTACATTTTGCTTCTCAACATGTGTTATTGACCAGGTAGAGGACCGTGATAGTGTCTTGAACTAATAGATTAAAATAAATCACCCAAATAGCATCTAGAAATGGCTAAATACGAGCTCATTGATCAAGATCCTGTATTTTCCAAGGTTGTCGGCTACTTCCGTACATCTGATTATCTCACCTGGTTAGGTGCAACTGTTGCAGGTCCAGTATCATTGATTTTACTTGAAAAGTTTGAACCTGCATCCGGACGTCAGTTTAAAATGCCAAAGCCAATGTTTTTACGTGCAGGTGGTCTAATTGGTTTTACTGCCGGTTTTTTCCTTGCTTATAATCAATCAACAAAAAGATTATGGGGTGTGTCCGAAAATGCAAGAGAAGTTGAAAAGGATAGATATGAAATTAAATCATTATTAGCTAAAGGTAAGAACCCTTACGGCTGTGATGAATCAACAGTTACTCCATATATTCAAGATTTGTCTGCAAGATACTCTAAAAATTCACAACTATTAATTAGCATTTTACCATGGTTCAATTTTGTTAATCATCCATATCACGGTGTTGATTTAAAGAAATATTATGAAGTCAGAGACGGTGAAGACAAATGGGGTTTTGATTTAGTTCCATTAGATCAAATTAAAGGTTTACCATAGAAAAACTGACGTTTATCTATTTATTTATTTATTTATTTATTTTCTTTCTTCTATATACATATAACACCTTCATCTTATTCATTTTCTATTAATTTATAAAAATTAATCATCTAAAGAAAAACGTGCTGTATAGATTTATGCCTACTAATCATTGACAATCTTTTCCACTTTTCTTTTCAGCGTTGGTCCACCAGGCGGTACAATGCTATCATTAGTATAGTAAGTTTCCCACACAGTTGACCATTGTTTATGGAAATTATATTTTTCCCAAGTAGCTTTTGTCAATGATTTATTATTCCATTCAATAATTGCACGATTTATAATCAAAAACCTGTAATACTTTATATTAAATCTAATTAGTTCATGTTCTGAAGCATTGGTATTATATATTTCAAATCCTGTTTCTGCATTCCTCAATACTCTTAACATACCAACTAGATCAAATTTATAGTAATTTTCATTTACTCTAGTAACAATTGATATGATATGATCGAATGATACTGAATGTTCTATTGATTCACCTGTTTTAAATGAATAAAGGTTTGAGTTAACCATCGTTTCTAAAAAGTTCCAATCACCTTTATAAATTTTTAAATCTTTAAAATGTGACAATAATTTACATGTATACTCCAATCTTGAAAACTTATCAAACTTGAACGGATTGATAAAATATTGAAAACAAATGATATAATAAACATCAATATCAAATCTTATCAAATGAAATAATTTTTCAAATATTGGATCTTCATTTATTATGAGGTTAATAAGGATTGATTTAATTAAATCATTGTTTTCATTATCTATTTGAAGTAGTTGATTATCTTCTATAAGTAGAGATTGAAATAATGCCGTTTTTATTTCTTTAGATTCTGCACTAAGTTCAAAGTCTGGCAGGCTTATCAATTTAAAAGCATACTCAGGTATTTCAGTTAACGATTGTGGATTCTTGGGTATCTTGAATTTTTCGTACTTTGAGTTGAACGGCATTATTTTAAGTTCTCCAATTCCCAGTCTATCATAACTTTGAGACGCATTAATTAACTTCAATATCAATGATTTGAATTTGGAGTTGTGTGACGAAGTAGGTATTATTCTTGGATTCACTGAATCAAGAATTTGTTTTGTATATGCATCAAGATTAAACTTACTTAAAGAATTGGATTTCAATAATAGTTTTGAACTCTCTTTTAATAATTGCGATGGAGAGTACATTGATTGAAGTTTTTCTTTTTAGATGACTTTTCTAGTTTTATTATTGATTTATAGAAGCTAAACAAAAAAAAGGCTAGGTCGGATATTGCTAATATACATACATGCAAAAAGGAAAAAGAAAAGTAAAGATGTCATGAAAAACATAGACTTTAGATTTTCCGTAATTGAAATTTTTTTCTTTTTGAAATGTAAAAACTGTTCAAGATCGAATGAAAAATAACTTTATGATCGATTATAATAGCTTTAACGAGCTTCAAACTGAACCATTCTCTTAGTTCTAGCTTTGTAAAGAACTCTATGACCACATTCCTTGCATCTGACTGGTTCCTTTGGAGAAAGTGTGAAATTAACGGCACACTGTGCACAAACATACTTGACACCATAGTTTTTAATAGATTGGATACCGCTGGCTGCATTACCCAAATTGGCTGCAGTTGGTGGAACAAAACCTTCTCTGGACATAATATTGTGTCTTCTGTGGATGTGTTTTAGATGGTTAAAAGGTAATCTACAAATAACATAACTTACACAAGATCAGATTCAGACAAGTAATTTGAAAACGCAAATTTTTTCTTTCTGGCGAGCTGAAAAAACGACATGAATTTGGAAACTGGAAATTTGAAATCTGGAAATCCATTAACGGTTGGACATAGCGGTGGAGTTGGTTAGATAAAAACTAATCAGATCTACTTTGCAAGGTTTTTTACGAGGGGTGATAACTAGATTCACACGAAAAGTAGCATTCATATCAATATTCTATAAAAAATATTATATTAGTCGACTTTATAGTCTCCATATTTCCCATATCCACACACTTCACATTTTCAAACATCTGAAGTCTTGCTCAATTTAACAAGGTATACTCATGACATGTACATAATATCACAACTAATATAATGATAATAATACCACGATCCAAACCTTTTATATACAGAAAATCACAGTCGATTTCAATCAAAAGACATTTCTCTTTAAGTCGATTTCAACCTCCATCTAGAACTATAAATGATCAAGCTTCAATTGAACAAAGTACTATTTCAGAATTATCAAATGCCAAGCAAAATTTAAGGCTATTACCTGTAATACATGAAACAGAGCATTTTGTAAAAAATATAGAAAAATCCGATGAGATTGAGAATACACAACTGAAACAACTAGTAAAATCAATTCAATCTAAGCTAAATAAACTATCCATTGATAAAACTTTTGATGGAAGTTCTGACCTGTATTTATTGAAAAAATCAACATTTCACAAACCTTTCATAAACCCAATAGACTTGCATATAATTAAAAACTCTAAAATAATGACACCAACTACCAGATTCAATACCCAAAATCATTTAGCTTCCCAAATTCTAAAATTCCATGACAAATTCCTTATAAATAATGTTTATTATGATTACAAATATGATGTTATAGATAAATACAATTCGATTGAAGAAGTAAAAATTTTGAATAATTTTATAAAACGTATGACATTGCCAAACTATCAAAACTCAAATGAACTAATCAGAAGTTTTATCAAGAATAGAATTATCTATTCACGTGACAGTGAATTGTTATTTAATAAAAATAGACAGTTAGCCTATTTATTGATGAATTACTTCCTAAAGAATTATAGCCACAAAAACTTTTTAATTGTCAGAAAAATTATCAAGTTGATGGGTAGCTGGGATATTTTTTCATTGAATATATATTTGAAATATTTCATTCAACTTCATTTTAATACATTTCAGAATCTGAATATTTTGGACAACATATTAATATCATTTATAACCAATGATATCAAATTAAATAAAACTTCCATTTACCTGATGTATTCACATGTAACAAAACTAAATGAGTTATCATTATTCAAATATGATTCTTTACAAGACCTCAAAAGAAATTTACAGCAGAGACTTCTAGAAGAAAATTTGATAAACAACCATACAATCACAGCAATCATATTTGAAGATCTATCACGCTCATTTAACTCTCTTCAAAATAATTCTAACCAAAAGGAGTTGGTCAAAAAAATAAAACTAGATTTACTAAATTCAATCAATTTGTTATCTAAATTTCAAACAGCCAAAGAACTAAACATCTCACTTAAAAATTTAACTTCAAAATCTTTTAGAAAAATATTTGCAGCAACAAAGTATAAAAATATAAGTTCTTTCAATTCGTTATTATCGATTCACTTATCTGTTAACAACTGGAAATTTGCATGGGATTCGATTACTTCCAATTATAATCTATTGAAATATAGTGAAACACCAACAGCAAGTCCTGTTCCAAAAGACTTAAAGATTCGTTTATTAAAAAATAATTCACCAACAAAATTTACAGATTTTGGTAGAATATTTAACTATGATTTGAAAAAGTTTCAAAATTATGTTAAAACTTCTGCAAGTTATAAACTGTTAAGTCATTTATCATCTATTTCAAATTGGCAGTTATTTATACGTTCTTTAAACGAATTTAATTTTATGACTTATAATGAAGGATTATCATATGCTGTTTATCAAAAAGCTTTGAATCATTTACTAGATACAAATTTATCAAAATCAAACCTAGATCCGTTAACATACTTATTATTAAATAAATTTATTTTACATAAATCGTTATCAACTGAAATGGGACCGGTAAAAAGAACTGATGTTTTATTTAGAAAAATCCAAACAAAGATCGATAGTATTTTCAACACTGATTTCAAAGGTTTAAACCTACCAAATTGGCTATTAAAAAGAAGTTCGGTGAGGACCGATCTTGAAAATGGTAAACCCTTAGATATTAAGTTATTTGAATCTTGTTTTATATCAAACAAACAAACCAAAGAAGCCATATATAAAGAAGATGAAGGAAAAATGGAAGCTACATTAAATGTCTTATTAACTGATAACCTAATATCACCAGATTTATCAATTATAACATCCTTTGAGCAAGAATTGTTTGAAAGAATTAATAGGTTGAGAGTTCTAGACTCAATGGAAAAGATAAACTCTGAATATGACGAATATTCAATGTTTTGGAATTCCAAAAGTATCGATTCAAAAGATGTTAAATCAAACTATCATTTAGGATTTCTTAATCAAAGTTATCATCATAATTTGATTAAATGGGAAAATGCCACATTATTAGAATTTGAAAGTGAATTAGGCTCCAAATTATCAAGTATAAATATAGATTGTTATTCAGAGCCAGATTCATATGATATCAAGTTTGATAAATTGAATAAGTTGAATGATGTAATACATGAAAATTTGGCAACTTTATTGGATAAAACTGAGACTTTCATAGTGATGTCAAGAAACTCACCAAACTTCAAATCAGAATTTAAGCCATTATCCCCTAAAAGCTCTTTGAATAATGTGCTGCCAAATGATTGGTTACATATGATTCTTCAAAAAACATTGAATGACTGGATGTCTGATCAATTGGTGAAAAGGAACTGATCTTTATGATTGAATTATATTATTCTTCGTGTCGGTTATCTCATATTGAGGCTTGTGTATTTTTCTTTCTTCTTGGCTTATAAAATTTTGTACATAGATAACACCAAATGAAATTAATGATTAAAAAATTAAGTAATGGATTACAAATAACAATTAGCGTCAATTAAGTATTAAGATGTATTAATAAAATTCAAATAATGTATATAAAAAAATATAAATATTACTATAATGTGTATTGAAATAAGAAATGAGGCATGTATATTATGTATTATGGAAATGTTAATTTTTTTGTTTTAATAAATGATAAATATACCAATATATTGTTTTCGAGTAATAGTATGATGGCTAAAAAACCATGCAATAGTAATTGTTTAATTAATTAGCTTTTTTTTGTGCACCAATCTTGTGATCACTTTCCTTCTTTTGGAAAATAGTGGTATCCTTTTCATGTCTTGGTTTAGGTATCAACGACTTTGGATTCAAGTATTTAGTGATTGTACCAAATGGATTATAACCCGCAACCCTGAATAAGTAATAACCAGCTAACATGAATCCAATATTTGCAATGATATAAATCCATGCGATACCAAAGTCTCTCCAATGTTGG